>JALHLI010000001.1:19388038-19988038 GCA_023349425.1 Anthopleura sola
AAAAGGCATGGTTTTACTTGGCAAGTGAAAAAATATTGTAAGTATAATACGAGACAAACTAACAAGAAACCCAGGATCCGAGCCAGCACCTGAGCACAGGATCCAAGGACAGGATCCGAGCCAGGATCCGAGGACAGGATCCGAGCCAGGATCTGAGGACAGGATCCAAGCCAGGATCCGAGGACAGGATCCGAGCCAGGATCTGAGGACAGGATCTGACAGGATCTGACAGGATATATAATAATATATATGTAATATCTAGGCTGTACAACAGGTATTTAACAGTATAACTATCTATAAGTATGACTTATAAATCTAAAACTTATATAATAGAAAAAGTAGTAAAGAAAATACAATCAAATCACAGACAATCTGTGCGCAGGGCTTCCTGTCCCTTGTCCTGTTGGGAAAAAACTAGCAAGTAGGAGCTAGGATTATAAGGATAATCTGTACGCACCACCCCAACCATCTAGCTATTCCTGGCTCTACCCGCAGGTTATCCCAAATATAGAATGTTAATATAATTCTACTGTGATCTGTTGACGTGGTCAAGGTCAAGTCCGTGTATGAGCAAGTGGTCGCCATGACAATAGCATAGTACAACTCTCTCTGTCAGTGCTTATGCGGAAAAGATAATTTTCGTAGGCGGTGGACGGAGAAACCGGAAGGTCGTGACTTATGCGCGCTCTTTAATGAATTGAAATCCTAATAACAGGATGCTGATATTAGTTGCGCACTCTATCAGATGCGGTAAAGATGTGAGGAGTAAAATGATGCTGCTGGCCGTTTTTGCGCCTCGAGCAAAGAGAAAGACTTCCTTGATATTTGATCGTAATGAGAATCTCTGTCCTGCTCAACCGACGTCACAAGCAGGAGCTTTTTTCTTGCACTGGGGACGCAATGTTTATAGCGAAAAACAGCGACGCACGGTAATCATGTACAATGGAACAAGCGTGCGACATTCAAAATGCTGCAGAGAAACGTCTAAACTCCTGCAATATTTTTCATCTCAAGACATTGTTGGCCGGTATTGTAAAGGCCGGTTTACAATGACGATTTTTGCGGCGATTTTCGAAAATATAATAACTTTTGTCTTATGCTTCTAAAGAGACATTTGCCCAGGTAATCTTGGTGTCCTGAATGAACCCTTTACAAGTTAATCAGTCTTTACCATTTTTGACTGTGACCCAAATCACGTAAAATTTGTATCTAAAATCGCCTCAAAAATCGCGAGTGTTAACGGGCCTTAAGGAGATTTCTGTATCGCTGCATGCCAATTGAAAGCAACAATAATAAAAGAACAGAATGAAAACTAAAATTGCGTTGCAAGCGGGTAGACAATGATGGTGGCGTATTTCGGCAGTTTCTGGAGTGTTCAGGATATAAAATCAAAGTTCAAGAGCTATTGATTTTGGAAATAGATTCTCATTGTTGATTCAACGAAGTAATCTAAATCAAGGAAGCCGCGCTCAGTTCTCCTACCCCTTTACCTCCTCTACACCCACGCTACTCATTAGCAAACTAGAGTCGTAGACTAGGATATGTTTCTTCATCAAAAGCAATTCGAAGAAGCAAAATTATTTTTTTCTTAATTGACGCGAATATCGTCAGTTTTGACATGAATTTCTAGTTACAGAACAAAAATTGATAGTGAAACTACAAGATATCTTTCGCTTATACGCGTTGATTTTTTTCACGAACATTTCAAGTCAAAGGTCTCTACGTAGACAATTCCTTTCTGTCAATAAAACTGTGCACGAAATGCCGACGACAGAAAACAAAGACGGCTTACTTTACTACTTGTTATCTTCTAGCTTTATGAGTGTTTTTGAGCCGTTGAAGGTCAAGTATGTATCTGGATAATAATCTAAATGTTTTCCGCGGTGAGTGTTTTTCTTCCGTTGATAACCCGACTCAGATCGGAAGACGAGGATTCGAAAAGCGCCGAAAAATTAGTGTTCTGGCGCCTTTATGATGTTAATGTTGGTGATGAAAGTTAGAAAAACTATTTTGACCTCCAAAGGTGCGGTAATATGAGGAACAAAATCATGCAACTTGTCGCGCAACATTGTTACGTTGGAAGTTGCAGAGCGTACTACCGCCCCGCGCGCAACAAGTTTTCTTTGTTGCAGAGATTAGAAAGAGCTTCCACTTTGTGCAAAAAAGTCGCGCTACAAAATTGTTGTTGCACGGGATAGTAATAAGAGCTACATTCACTCTGTAACTTTCAACGTATTTCCGCATCTTCAATATGCTGATTTTTCTCGCGCTCAGAATTTTTAATTTTGTTGAAGACAAAATTGCGCCTTCTATCTGATCACGAAGAAAACGCGAGTGCGCGCTCTGTGCTGTTATAAATCACGCGGGAATAGATAAAACATGAGAGAAGTGATAGAAGCAAGTGCGATGTTTAAGATATTGCAGAGGAAAGTATGAACATGCATTTGAACGTACTTCAACCTCTATAATATTTTTGTTGTAGAAAGCGTTGTATATCTTCTGTTTTGAGGCATGATTGACGCTGGGCTTATCTCTCGCGTTGCTGGACAATTTGCGTTGGATTCGGCGCATGTCAAACTCGACGTCGAAACCGGACCTTAGTTTTTCATTTTCCTTATCATTATCAGTATCTTAGTGTTTTATATTTTATCTTTTTACGATTCATAATATTTTATAGTCTTATAGTTTTATTGTATAGAGGATCACAAGTTTGTTAGTGTATTTAAATATAGTCATTATTATTATTATTATTATTATTATTATTATTCAACTGCAACAAAAAGTCTGCAACTGCGTTGCCAATGCGAGAACAATTTCGTGTGTATTAGCGGCTTAAAAGAGTGACCAATTCTCAATGCGCAGCTTAGAGAGGGTCTAAGCTACTACAACAAAAGCGACTTAGAACTGACGTGACTAAACCTGAAATGCGCAGCTTGGGAGTCAGTCACTAAGCGTTTCACAAAAATTCATGAATAGATTCTAGTAAGATGTAGACACTATATATTACGCAAAAGAAATCTGACAAGCAAAAGACTAGTTTAGGGAGTGAGTGCGCGGCTCTGGCGCATGAGACATAAAAATATACACGTATAAAAAAATATACATGGCGCGAAGATAGCCAGTAAAGTCACTAAGGAGCGGAATTAGAGCCCTTTTTGTCGCGCAATTATAACTGTTGCACGGTGTAAAAGCTCTTATGACCAGCGAAGTCACTAAAGGAGCGCTAATAGAGGCCATAAAATCGTGGAATTTGTTGCGCAAACGTTGTTGCACGTTTGTTGCGCACGGTATCGTTATGCTAGCAATTTCCTTCTGCAACTTTATGAAGTTTTATGAGGTTTTATGAACCCAAGTAAAGATAGAATTTCCTAGCTTTTCATGTTCGATCATGTATAATAAGCGCTCGACGGCCGAGGGACGCTATTTCATCATCATCATCATCATGATCATCATCATCATCATCATCATCACCACCATCACCATCATCATGATGTATCACCATCATGCATCACCATCATCATCATCGTCGTCGTCATCATCATGCATCATCATCGTCATCGTCATCATCATCATGCATCACCATCATCATCACCATCATCATTATGCATCACCATCATGCATCACCATCATCATCATCGTCGTAATCATCATCATCATCATCATCATCAAGCATCACCATCATGCATCACCATCATCATCATCAACATCATCATCATCAAGCATCACCATCATGCATCATCATCATCATCATCATCATCATCATCATCATCATCATCATCATCATCATCATCATCATCATCATCATCATCATCATCATCATCATCATCATCATCATCATCATCAAGCATCACCATCATCACCATCATCATCGTCGTCGTCGTCGTCGTCGTCGTCTCAAAAATTAACTTCTAAATTCTAATTCGATCTAGAACAGCCTGGATGAGAGTTACTATGTGTAATTCGTGTTACCATTGCAAAGCTATATCAGTTAAGATCATTATATTGATGAAATAGAAAGTACGAGCGCGATTCCAAATACGCACTAATTCCTTTAGAAAACCCGCGGTTCCTTGGTATTGACTTTAGTGTATTGAATACTTGTTCCAATCATTCATCATTGTTGATCATGGTGAGCAGGCGCTAATACTTGGTTATCAGAGGAGTTACACAACGCATGAATACTTATCCCTCCATTATATCTAACGCGCACTATGTAATGTCAATACTGTTATATAAAGGCCTAGTTGTCTACACTTTGAGAGCGTGGGTTGCGTGGAGGAGGTACAGAGGGGGGTAGGCTGGGGTTATTGTTCCCTGGAGATCTCTCGGCCTTGGGTTTTAGACATGGTTTCCATGTTTCGCCAGAAACGGCAGCTCGCAGGTAAATTAAACTGTTAAAGAAGAGACTGAAGGCACCAAGAATAGTAGGTAGAAAAAAACCTGTGTTAAACCCATAACCAAATGATATTACTATATACTGGCTTATGGTATACTGGGATGGGAGTGGATGGAAGGAGGGATAGATGGATGGGAATTTGAATGGGATTTTTCTTAAGGTATCTCAAAAAAGCCATCTGGAATACATGACCTGCATTAAATGCATAACCAAATGATATGACTATATACTGGCTTAAATGGTATACTGGGATGGGAGTGGATGGAAGGATGGATAGATGGATGGGAATGTAAATGAGATTTTTCTTTAAGTTACAGCATGTATATTAATTAAATACCAGTATACAGGAGCCTATCTTGACTCACACAAATTCTTGTTTGGATAGAATTACAATTAATTTTAATAAATTGTAAATTTCAGCTTATTGTGATGCTCTTATCAATGTTTGCATAAATTTGTTAAAAAGTTTAATAAAAAATTAGCTTTGTTACTGTTTATAGGTAAATTACTTTATGTGATTAGGTGATAAAGTATTTTATTTAGTTTATTCTGTTGTAGGAATTAATTGGAGTAATTCAATAAAACCATCCCCAGTATATCACCAGATGAACAACAAGCTTAGAAACCTGAGGTATCAATGAGCATTTCTCCTGCTTTTCAAGTGCTTTTTAACTCCTAAGACACAGATCAAATGTTGAACTCCTCATGAGCCAAACCTAATACCCTGAATTAAGTTCATGAGAAATATGACAGCTGAATCGATTAAGTTTGACAAATTGTATAAGGTTGACCCAGCTGTTACGATTGAGTGGAGCAGTCAGGAATTCAGACTTGAATCAACTCTGGTTCAAGTGATGAGCTTTCTCATGAACCTTATGCATACAGTATATTATAATTAATTATTTTAATCAGGAGCCCATTACCTGGAGCATACAACTCACAAAACTAACTTAGGAGTTATTGTTTTCCCAGACTGTCTATATATAGAATGGCTAAATAATCAGTTGGTACCTTTTACATTTATGACTGGCAGCAGTGAAAAAACAACTTCCAATGGGCAACTCACAACTTCGGCATGCACATAATTATGAAAAACGCAGTTACGCTATTAGACATAAAAAAAGAAAACTTACATTCTTTCAACAGTTTTCTTTCCTTGTTTTCTTTTTCCTATTGGATACTGAACCATGAGAACAAGAACCCCAAGGGCACTATTTTCACATCAGTATTGAGGAAGTCTAATACAGTTGAACCCTATTTTATCTTGAACTCAGTTATCTTGAATTCCCAGCTATCTTTATCCCATACCCATACAGTGGCATAGCCAGGATTTTTCCTTAGGTGGAGCCCAAAACCCATTTTCAGAACTTCAACCAAAAAAACGGCCAACCAAAAAAAAATGGCAAACATGATGGAGGAGGGGGCCTAAACACCCTTGCCCCTCCCTGGCTACACCCCTGCCCATAGACCAATTCAGGTAATAGGTTGCTATTTATATTTTCAACCAATTCAAATCTTTTGGGAATAAGATTCTTTGTCTTTTGTTTTTTTGATATCAAGTGGAAAAGACTTCAAATCAATATTTAGCAGATAATAAGGATACATTGCACACATACTAATTTCCATCATCCTCAAGTCTCCAGCGACACCAAGAATACCACCCTGTAAAAACTGAAAAAAAAATGCAAAACAAACTGAGCTTTTAGTAATATCCAAGAGGCTTCTTACACTGCTATATCTCTCTCCAGGGTGGCACACGGTGAGGGGGGGGGGGGGTATCGATCAGGAATCACGAACAATTTTTTCATAGATTCACAAATTATGAAAATATGATAAATGGATAACCTTGATACAGGAAAATAATAATACAAAATCACGAATCACAGTCTTCAAAATCAGATCACACATCACAGTCCAAAAAAAAACAAATCATGCATCACATGTGTAGTGTGTTAGGAGACTGACGCGAGTTAGTTTGTGCGCATGAAGGAAAATAGGTTGTTATTTATTTATTTATTTATCTATTTATTAATATTATTTTTTAATCTTTATTTTACAAGGGTAACATAATTAATCTTTCAGTTATCTATCTAATGGCCCCAGAAAATTGACTATGATTTTTATCTAGTTACACATTAACAGTTTGTAAGATTGATGCAGCATGCGCAGAGCATATCTTCAAGGTGATCTACTGAGTTTAGTTTATCAAGGAAAAGAGAGTGTACTTGACATTATAGGGAAGGAGGCACAACAGAGACATTGGTAGGTTAAAAGAGCAACATAGTTTGCTTTAGATCAGGATGCAGAGAATTAAAAAGGATAGAAGCAGAATATTGAAAGCATCTAAAGCTACTATTTGTGTGAGCTTTAGGAACAAGATCAGTCATGCCAGCTCTAGTATGGCAGTTGTCTTTTTGTTCATCTTTGATCGCTAATAAAAGAGAAAAACAGGTCTCCAGGAACGTGAAGCCAAAGGTTGTGATCAGGTGAATCAAATCCAAAAAGAAGAAGATCATGTTGAGTATGTCTTTCATGTGTATGGTGGTAATGCATCAACAATCAATGTGTTAGTTGGTGGGGGGGGGGGGGGGGGGTATAAACCAGAAGATGCTTATTGACTCTGGGGCCACTAGTAACATTGCTGCTGAAGAGACATGGGAACAACTCAAGGGTCAAGGAATAAACCTCAAGTGCAGCCCCAAGTGGAATAAATTGTACAACTATGCCTCTGACAATCCCCTGTCAGTTAGGGGAAGTTTCACCTGTGACGTCAAAGCTGGTCTGGGGGAGACCCTGGCAGAATGTCTGGTCATCAAAGGAAAGGGAGTACCATTACTTGGTAAAGACACAGCCCTAGCACTATACTCTAGGAACATTAGATTGGTGTAGACATAGCAACTGTCAGAGAGAAAGAAATCCAAGCCCAATACCCAGAAGTTTTCAATTGGTTGGGGAAGCCGAAATCCTGCCAAGTGACCCTTCATATATTGTAGATCCCAATGTCAAGCTGGTTGCTCAGCAACAGAGGTGAATACCATTCAATGTCCATGACCAGGTGTCCTCAAAGATCAAGGAACTGTAGAGCAATGATATCATTGAACCAGTGGAAGGCCCAGCCCCATGGGTGATTCTGTAATTGTTCAAAAACTGGGGGTCATATGCCTATGTATTGACATGAGGACCATGCAATGAAGCTATGGTTTGCTCCCGCTATCACATCCAACTGTTGATGAAGTAGTGCAAACAATGAATGGTTCTAGAGTTGGATCTCAAGTGGGGCTACAATCAATTGGAACTGTCACCTGAATCCAGACCGATCACAACCTTTGCGACCCATGAAGGTTTGTATCGCTACAAACAGCTGTTGTTTGGGATAAGCTCAGCGAGCGAAATATATCATCATGAAATATCAGCAGCACTCGCCAGCACTGAAGGTACTGACAACATCTCGGATGATATAATAGTACACTCTCCTGATCAGAGCACCCATGACAAGCGACTCCACAAAGTTCTAGGATGGTTGTGTGACAGTGGCCTGACCCTCAATGCAGACAAGTGTGTGTATAATATGGACAGTCTCATATTCATGGGAATGCTACTCTCAGAGAAAGGTGTTGGCCCAATGAAAGAGCGAGTAAGAGCCATTTTGGAGGCAAGGGAACCTGAGAACATCACTGAACTGAGAAGTTTCCTCAGGCTGGCCAGCTACAGTAGCAGATTCATGCCACACTTTGCAACCCTCACAGAGCCACTGAGGAGATTGAACAAGAAGGATGTGCCATATGTCTTCGGCCCAGAACAGAGAACAGCCTTCCAGTCGTTAAAGGAGAGCAGTCGGTTTAGGGTGCTGCTACAGAAACAGGAAGGTCAGTGGACTCCAGTATACGATGCAAGCTGCAGCCTAACGGAATGTGAACAAAAATACTCAGACTGAGAAAGAAGCACTGGCCTTGGTATGGTCATGTGAAGGGCTCCATGCATACATACATGGCATCAAATTTGACTTGGAGACTGACCACATGCCCCTAGAAGTCATCTATGGTCAACAATCCAAACCATATGCCAGGATCGAGCATTGGGTACTCCGCCTGCAGCCCTATCATTTCTGTGTGGTATACATACATGTACATACCCAGGAAGAAGAACATCGCCAACCCCCTGTCACGACTGCTCAGCCAAAGTGCAAAACAGGGTACCCACAACCACAGTGCAGAAGAGTATGCGAGGTTTATTGCTGTGCAGGCAACTCCAAGGGCATTGCCTACTCGGGAGATAGAAGAAGCCTAAGCCACTGATGAGGAGCTTCCTGAAGTTAGAAAGAGTATCTGGACAGGCTGTTTTGATGATGGCAAACAATATGCTGTTGTGCAGGTGAACAGTGTATCATAGGAAAGCTAGTTCTTTGTCATACCCAGCAAGTTGCACCCACGAGTCCTAGCATTGGCACATGAGGGATACCTTGGCATCATTGGAAAGGAACAAAACCTGAGAACAAAGGTATGGTGGCCTGGAGTCAACAAAGCCATAGAGCGACACTGCAGGGGATGTTATGGCTGTGGATTAGTGGCATGACCAGATCCACCAGAACCACTGAGACCCAAAAGTCTTGCTGATGGATATTGCTTGTGACCTCTTAGGACCCATCCTACAATCATCAACCACAGAGAAGGTCATCGACCATCTTGAAGAAATCTTTAGCCAATTCGGCTTCCCGGTGACCATCAAGTCAGACAATGAACCCCAGTTTGTATCAGAAGAGTTCAGACAGTACTGTGAACAAAATGGCATTGTACACCAAAAGGTAACTGCCAAGTGGGCACAGGCTAACTGGGAAGTCCAATGACAGAACAGGTCAACTCTGAAATGCCTACAGGTCGCCCAGGCAGAGGGACAACCTTGTAAGGTTGAGCTGAGAAGATACCTGAGATCATACAGGAGCATATCACACAACACCACTGGGAGGAGCCCTGCAGATAGATGTTATTTAATAGGAGAATGGGAGGAAAGATCCCAGACCTGAGTATGAGTCACATGTATGACCAAGAAGACTTTGACAGAGATGCCGAACAAAAGACAAATTTAAGTAAATACATATGCTGATGCCCTGCAAGGAGCCCACCCTGCTACAATCAATGTGGGAGATCAAGTACTAATGAAGCAGGACAAGCACGACCAGCTGACCACACCCTTCAATCCAATACCACACACAGTGATAAGTAAGAATGGGAATAGTACAGTGGTACAGAGCCCAAGTGGTGCACACACAGTATTCTAGAAATAGCAGTCACATCAAGAAGTATACTCCGAGAGAAAGGGGAGGAGGGGAATTTGAGAACAGAGGACAACAGGATGGAAGACCCAAGGGAAGTGCAAATAGAGGCACCAGGAGAAGTGTCAAAACAAACCTGGACAAGACTGAGCCAGAGCAGAGGGTGCAGAGAGCAAGAACAAGGCTGAAATGCTTTGATGATTATGTGGTGTACTCCTAGTTGTACTCCTCATGTTCATTTGTCTACATGTCTAGTTGTACTCCTCATGTTCATTTGTCTACATGTCTAGTTGTACTCCTCATGTTCATTTGTCTACATGTCTAGTTGTACTCCTCATGTTCATTTGTCTACCTGTCTTGTTGCAGGTACTTTGCCCTAAGTACAATCTTTGAACTTGTTTTTATTTGATGTTGACATTGAATGGTTTATAGGCCAGAAACATTGATTTAGTTTGAACTTGTTTGGACCCTGAACTTTATCCCTACAAAGGGATAGATGTAGTGTATTGGGAGACTGAAGTGAGTTAGTTAGTTCACATGCGTGAGAATAGGTTGTTGAAGGAAAAATGGCCAATTTGTAAGCTTGCATGCTTTACAATAAAAAGTAGAATCCAAACCATCCTGTTGTGATCGATTAGCCTTTATATGATATTACAACATGTAACCCCTGTGCCACCCTGTTTCTCATACAAAACTTTAAATTATATTGAGATACCCAGACACAGCAGTCACAGATCCAACCTTTGATATTCTGGTTGAGTGATGTTGCACAAAGAAATTCAAGGATTACTTCATTGTTTCCCCAGACCCTTATTATCTTGAATTGCTTTGTGTGTGTGGATATTTTCTAAGAAAATATTCTCCAAGGAGATATTTTTGAGTCACACTTTCCCTTTTTGAATCCACTTATATACACAAGATGTTAGACTTGGATGAATGTTTTGAACGATGGTCTTTTTAAGCTAATTAGCATTTCCATAGGAACGATAAACAAACTTTTCGAAAAACAGTTTTTCCTAAATATCATTTGAAATCGGGCTACTCTCTAAATGCAAATAATTGCACTATGATTTACACAGTGTAGCACACTAAATAGAGAAGTTTCAAGAAAAGTTAGCTGTTTCATTTTGAATAAATAATTTGATATATAATAATTTATTGATGCATTACTGTTATAGTCAATTTTCATCACACAGCTACTTGCATTCGCTAGTTTCAAGGAAATCTGTCAATAGTCGAGTGAACAGGAGGACAAAATATGAAAAAAAATTAGTTTAACCCTTTCACTCCTACGGCGCCCGAAACCGCCCGTAAAAAACGCATCTTAAATGAAAAATTCAGCTTCAACAATTTTTATCAAGTTGACCTAAATACCAGTCTAAAATTTTAACTAGCAAACAGAACAACTTTTAAAATCAAAAAACCTGCACAAATGTCCAAAATTAGAACAAAAAAAACTTTAAACATTTTTGGAAAACCAAAAACCACTGTTTATGATGTCATTTCCCAAAGCCAAAAATCATGCTTTTTCATTGCATTTTTTTTCATGCAATTTTTATTTCTACTCAAACAATACCCTTACACAGGATAGTTTGGACCTAGTACTTGGCTTTTAGTGCTTTTTTCCCCAACAATTCCTTCCACACGGCGAGCTACAGCCTACACTTCTCAGTTGAGCTTGGAACAACCAAAGTTTTGTCACAAAGTTTTGTCATTGAAAAGTACATGTTGTCAGGGGCAACGCCAAAAGTATTCAATAGGAATCAAGCATGATAATGATGTCACTGCAGGGGCGATTAAGCTCATGAATTTTTCCCACACTATACAGTTCATTACTTTTGAAGTTGCCCCTGACAACATGCACTTTTCAATGACAAAACTTTGTGGCAAAACTTCTAAAGGTCGTTCTGAGCTCAACTGAGAAGCGTAGTAACTTTTCATTGAAAAGTATGTATTAAGTGGATTCAAAAAGGAAAGCATGACTCAAAAATAACTCCTTGGAGCCACCTCAAAGCACCTGTTACATGTTAAAACTTTTAGCTGAAACTTTTGTGCAGCGGCGTTGGGAGACAAGTTTCATGGAGGGGGGCGGGAGGTGTTATGGAAGCTACAAGTGTTATGGGGGTATTACAAAATTGTGTTGTGTAACACCCCCTTGAAATTTGTCATACAACGTCCTTACAGCCTTACACACAAGTTTCAGCTAAAAGTTTCCACGTGTAACAGGGCCTTAATTGTTGAGTTCTTGAATAGTTATTCCACAAATATCTTTACACATCCCTCCTTTCAGCTGGAATTTCTAAAGCTTCACTCAACTTTCCTTTCATTACTACATTAAATAGCTACTCTAAGTTCTAATTTCAAACAACTTAAGCTAACATTAGGCAAATGAAGTGCTTTTAGACCAACAAAGTTTATGGACGAAAAGTTTTAAGACTTGGCTTAACTTTTGTTAACTTATAGTGTGTCTGAAATCTTTCCAATACTTACCAAAGGCAGTTATGACTCTTTGTTCGTTGGCCCACACAGTACTTTCTGTTTATCCCATTTTGCTTTAACTTTATCCAAAAAGCAGGACAATAAACGCGTATTGTTCAACTGGAATGATTTTAGTTCACACTGCATGGTGACAGCACGACAAGATGGCTTCGTCACAAAACCCTCAAAAAATACCATTATATCTCTTGAATCAACAGCAGCTGTAATAATTCCATTAACCATTCATAGATTTATCCAGTTTCGAGTATTAATGTGCTACAAAAGGCTTAAAATGTATGAAAATTTGTGCTTTTTTGTCCCACTGTTTGTAAAATGTAGTAATGTTTTGGTTTCCTCTTCGAACTTCCGATTGCCTTCCGAAGAATACCCGAATCTTTTCCGAGTTATGTAAATATCTTAATTTTGTTCAAAAGGAAAGTTGGATCCATCTATCGTATAAGAAATAGCAAAAATACCTTCCAATAGCTCTATTTTATTCTTTTTTTATTTCCTAGTAATGTAGAATTTGTATATTTTTCGATTCTTAGTGGACTTTCGAATAACCTACGAGTATACTTCGGGAGACTTCGGGTGTTTGCTTCATTGTCTTTATGTAAAGATAAAAAAGAGAGGAGGAGCAGCAGCAACAGAAGAAAACGAAGAGAAAAGGAGAAGGAGAAGGAGAAGGAGAAGGAGAAGGAGAAGGAGAAAACTGGGCCCGAGAAGCGTCTGGATAGTAAAATGGGCCTGGAATAATAATAGTCATTATTTTGTTAACGATTATACTTCAGCCAGCAAAATAATTCGATCGATAGAGAGCTATACAAAGACATCGAGACATTATCAGGAAGCTTAGGGACTAGGGAGGGAGCATGCCCCAATTGCTCCTGCCTTTAGCGGTCGTTAGCACCCCAATCACCCTTACTGTAGTCCCTCTACAAGATATGGAAGGACACGCAAAACTACGTTCAAGGATCAAAACATACACCTTTTTTTTTAGGTCAGAGAATCATCAAACATGTCTATTGACGATGCAAGAATGAAGAGAAGTCTGGTGTCAGAAAAACCTGCGCATCATCTTGGATTATAACTGAAATATTACACACAAAAAACGCAAATAAGAACAATGTATACTAGAGTAAGATTAGTAAGAAGTGTCAGAGTATGCGGGTTATAATACAAAAAATATATCAAAAAAACTTAGGACATAGAAGACCAGATTTTGTGCAAGCATGCACTTCAGAAAGATTCCCGCGGAACACTGAGATGGCTTTTTCCTGAGATCTTATTGTTTCCCCGATATTACAAAACAATAGATTTACCGAAGCAAAAAGAACTGAAGTATTAGGCCGAATGCAAACGTTGAACTTCACACGAGCCAAAACTAGTGACATCAAAGAAGAACTCCTTTTTATCCATTGTTTTCGATGCCTACGGCTCATGTGAAGTTCGACGTTGGACTTGACCCTTAGAGAGCACTGAAATGGCTTTTCCTCATTTTTTAAATGTTACACAGAAGCAACTGCAAAAGCTAAACATTTTTTGTCTTATTGTGTTTTCACCATGCATATTCGTAAAGGCGCGAACACTCTCGACACACGGTGCAACATTGCGCAAAATATTGCAGGCAATGCTGATGAAGTAGGATCGTTTTATAACATTGCGTGGAACGAATTGCGTAGTTTGACGTGGCTCGTAACATCGACTGCTTCCAATGTTGCGCCGTGTGCCCGTAGCTTAAGAAATTCACAAGACATGCTAAAACATTATTAAATAGGAATGTTGTTTCAGGGTTCAATCTGTGAGTTAGCCATGCCCTGACTTAGATCAGCCAAGAGGTTGTTTCAGGGTTTGATCTGTGAGTTAGCCATGCCCTGACTTAGATCAGCCCAGAGGTTGTTTGTGGGTTTGATCTGTGAGTTAGTCATGCCCTGACTTAGATCAGCCCAGAGGTTGTCTCAGGGTTCAATCTGTGAGTTAGCCATGCTAACATTTCTATATTATATTAGTATTAGTATTAAATTAATTAATTATTGGATAAAGGCCGAAATATTCAAATTACAAAATGACAAATAGTCTTCTCTTAATTTTATTTATTAGTATTAGTATTATTCTTATCTGAAAATCTCAAAATTTTTGGCTGTTGTAGCACAGCGTGAGACACTTACAAAGAGCTAAGTCTCACTTCGATGCAAAGGCATGGCTACCTTCCAAGATGGCGCAGGGAACTGTGAAGGGCATTAGTATTAGTATTATTCTTATCTGAAAATCTCAAAATTTTTGGCTGTTGTAGCACAGCGTGAGACACTTACAAAGAGCTAAGTCTCACTTCGATGCAAAGGCATGGCTACCTTCCAAGATGGCGCAGGGAACTGTGAAGGGGACTATTACTGTGAAGCCCAGGGTCAAATTAAAATCTGAAAAATGAATCTTAATTTTTGGATTACAGCAAGAGAGTATGAAGAGAGCACATCTCCATTGCCCTATGATAATTATTTGAAAATCTATTTTTAGCTCCGCGTGTGGTGTATATACCAAGCCTGAAATACACTATTGGCGATGTGAATCCAGTCAGCAAAAGGTCATGATTCAATGATATTATTTGTCTGCATGTTTTCTTCTGTGCTGATATTACTTACAGTATATAACAATACATTTCAAGCTTGGTAAACAACATGCATGCAACATGCAACAAAACCATCATCAGTTTGAAACTGAGCTGGATTGCAATCATTCCCAAGTGAATAAAATAACAAAAGACATGGCAGCCATGTTGGATGACATAACAGAAGAGACTAATGACAAGTCTTTGGTTAAATTCATCCAACATTACAGCTGTGAAAACCATCAATTATTATAAATAGCTGTATACTCAGAGATCTAATTTTTTAAACTTCCACCTTTGAGTCATAACTTTTTCAGTAAAGTCTTTCTTTAGGCCAGTTGGTGATGTCTTTTTGGAAAAAAAGTACTCACATTTGACTCAATTCATCAGAATCTCACATGTTACTGCAATAACATAGATGTTACCCAAAATCTTCAAAGAGTACAGATGGAAAGAGCCTGGATAATTTTTTTATGGGATTTGCTGTGGTTAAGAGCCAGTGTTGAGTAGCTGATTCTTCAAGCCTGTTCTAAAAGATTTGCCATATTTGTTATTGTGTTGGATACTTCTGCATCTGTAATGTCAGATTTTAGGCTATGCATTCTTTCTTCCTGGTGACATAAAATAGAATAAAAGAAAAAAAAATGATTAACCCTAAAATCATAATTTATGAATGGGTTTGGATCTTGCATTTTTCTGAACTTATAGCTTTTTGTTATGGTGGTTTTTTCCCCAACCTTCTTGGATAATGACACTCTTTAACCCCAGGGGGGACTCCCTATTGAAAGAGGGTGGGGATGCTCGCCAAAAATTTTAAAAATGGACCCTAAAAGGGACCTGGGTTGTCAGTTTATGGGCATGGCAGGGATAAAATTCTACCCCTAAGAGGGACCAAGCAAAAACGTATCCAAGGCTGGGTTTCTCAATTTAATTTATTAACATCAAACGCCTTCTGCTCGTATGAGTTTATGACGACGTCATCACATACAAATCGTTAACTGAACCCTTTTATAGAAGCATTGTTGTTGCTGTTTATTTTAAAACCCCTAAAAGGGACCACAAAGCTCAGCTGGTGGGCATTCTCGTTCATAACACCCTAAGCGGGACCGAAACCTCGATTTCAACCCCTAAAAGGGACTGCGAGCTTCCCCGTCCCTTGGACCTCCGAGTCCCCCCCCCCCCCCCAGTTTTTCCAACCTTCTTGGATAATGACACTCTTTAACATCATGGTATTTTTGATATTTGAGGTGATTGAGGTGATTACATATGATGATATTGTTATGCACCTTGCTTATGGCGATAACTTAGTAGAGACAACATGTGTATGGATAAAATAAAACTTTATCAAGTGTCAGAAGCTTTAACTACATATTCAGTTCTTTTATGAAGGTGAACACAAACATAATCATGACATAATGACATAATATGACACCCGATATCCAGGCCTTGCTATGGGCCTGAGCTAGAGCCAATCTCGTACCTAGAGCCCACGCTCCTCTAAGTCAGCACCGAGAAAGGAGATTCTCGGTGCTAATCAAGAGGAAAGTGGGTCTGGGTATGGGATAGGCCCCTCTCATGTAACATCAAAGCAGCTCAATTATAAGCTGGGGTAAAAGAGGTTTTTTATTATAGCTACTGTTTTCGTTGAAGTATAACTAGAATTTCATTGGCCGCCAATCAAAGAACCAAACTAGAAAACAAAATTAAAGATTTAGATCCTGTAATTTTCTTACTAAAATCTGTAAGGTATCAGGATACGTTTGAGCCCTTCCAGATTACTTTATGTGCAAACCAAATTTCTTGCTGCCTTTTCAATATTATTAATATAAAAGTGTACATTTTCTGAAAGTTAAATTAATGTAGTTTTTAAAAATCAATATGGAATTTTCTGTTTCACGACACTAAAAAAGTTATTGGCTTTCTCTGCAGTTTTTGAGTGACCAAAATATCATTTTAAAAACATTCTAGCTCTTTTGGATTACATTGGATTGAAACTTTGGATTATGATAAATAACAATACGATCTAAAAAACAGTGTCTCAGATTTTTGAAATGTTTTTTCATTCAAAAGATATTGTCTATTTTGCAATCATAACCACCAAAATGTCAAACGTCCAGATTTAATGCATCATTGCGCGCGATCTAAAAAAGATATCAAAAACCTGAGACACCGTTTTGAAGCTCATTATCCACAGAGCATGCTAATGTAATTTTGATCGACATAGCGGAAATTCTGACCCTGCGGGAAGTCATCCAATGAAGTGATAATAACTTTTTTTGTGTTGCAAAACAGACAATTATAAATAGATATTCTGAAACTACATTTATTTAGTTTTCAGAAATTGTATACTTTTATGGCAAAATATTGTAAAGCTCACGCGAAATTTGAGGTAGCGCATATAGGGGTCCTAATCATATTCTGTACCTTAACTCAGTCTAAAATCTCTTAAATCTCTCAAATAACATTTTTGAGTCCTGCCTATAGAATGTGGAATATTGTATAGGTTATATAAATCTGTACAGACTGAGGATTGACACTGACCTTTTTTTTGCTATTTTTTGCTTCTCTTTGACCAGCCATTTTTTCCTGTGCATTATCTTCTGCTAATTTAGGCTGTAGTTCATTAAAACTTTTGTTGACATTCTCTATCCATTTTGTAGTTTGATCCTTCAACTACAAAAGAAAATGTTTGTGGTATTGGCATGTAGACCTATGATGTCATGTTTCAGTGAGTTTTGTACAGGGGCCTAGGCAGGATTTAGGGTTGGCGGGCACAAAAGCCATTTTCAGAACATCAACCAAAAAAGTACTCAACCAAAAAAATACTCAACCAAAAAAACGTCCAGCCAAAAAACTATAGAAAATGCAGCCAATCAGAAAGCAGGAAATCTGTCGTATATTCTTCAGTATTTCACTCTTCCTTCCCATAATGCACTGCACGCTTGTAACGCATTTGTATTTTCAATGGTGTGGGATAAAATAGTTATACAATGGTTTCTCGTGGCATACCATGTATATCCCACTCGTCACTTGTATTTTCTTTGTATACACACTTGCCTAAAGGCTTGTGCGTATACTAGAAACTACAGTAAAGGGGTGGGGATTTGATAGCAAACATGTACCCTCGGGTTGGGAGTTTGCTCACTTAAAAAAGCTTTCTCTAGCTAGCTATAGTCAATGTATGATAATTATTATTTTGTGCAATTTGCAAAAACTAAATTTTAGGTTAAATTTAGGTATCCAAGGCATTCTAGGGATCCAAGATAAAAAAAAAAACACTGCAAACATCAAAAAACACTGCTTTTGATGGAAACAAAAGTCAAAATTAAAGTCACTTTTTAGGAATTGAATCAGCTGAGACCTTAGGAGAGATGAGGTAGAAAGACGTAGAAACAATTCTAAAACGTGACAAACCTTTCTTTTGGGAACAGCCTTTTCCTTTGCTTTCTTCAGGTTCGAACCACTACTCCCTTTTATAACTCCAGGCTTTACATTGAGCGAGAAATTCCCATTTTTGACCTTTCCTTTCTTTCCATCACGTTTTCGACTAGGCGCCATTTTACTCTAATGGTACATACCGCTGGAAGATAGACATAGTGGGCGCATAAAAGAACAGAAGTCTGGGTACGAGTTTTATAAAGTAAAATAAATCATTTAAAATAATATTTGATTAAATAGAGCAAAAATACCTAAAAAATATAGAGAAAACAATATCGTTAGCTGCCCTGTAATCCTAACCTTTTTTAAATTAAGTATAAGCAAATCGTACGTTTTTTTAGCCTTTTTACAGGCCTAAAAAATCGTGTAAAAGAATATGAAAAGAACACAAATAGAAATGCTCATAGGGGAGTTAAATATTATAATTGTTTTAAATATTCTCACGATGATTTATACGAATTCTGTACAAGGTAGAAGAGGAACTTGGGCTTCCTGTGTTATAAACGTCATCATTTCATCCGGGAACTTGGGTTGTAGTCCGCCGGCCGCGCATACTCCGTGGCGTTTCCGTACATTCGATTATCTTGAGGAATATTTGAAACGTGGAAAAGAAGAGGAATAATCCTTCTTTACGAGGCTGTTTCACCCTGAAATAATCTCTATCAGGTAAATTTTTCCTCTCTGATGCCTAGTAGATTCATTATCATTGACGCTGGTGGTTTTTTTCGGTGGTAAATAGGAATATTTCAAGCTTAAAGGGAGGGTTATAGTTGTTCATTTTGGAGTGGGCTGCGAGACGGCGTTCAAAATCGTCCTCAATATTCATTCAAGTTTCTTTGATTTTCTTGGCTTTTATGAATAATTACTATTCTTACTCATCATATGAAGACCTTAGAAGATTAACAATATATTCGTGCTCATCATACTAAATATATATCTCGTCTTACAGAGATGTAACCATATATTTCCAAAGGCTTGTACAATTTTTACTAACTTTCAAACTTCAAAATTCTGCTCACTTCTTTCTAGATTTCTCAAATTTATACCAACATTGCTTATTAGTTATTGAACTCTCCTAGTTATCGAAGATTCTGTATTACTATGTGCAAATATCGTTATCGTAGAATGTAAATTGGGAAATACCGAGGTGTTTATAAGGTGGAAATACCTCTTTATACTGTACCGAATATATGTAATACCTCGTACCATGCTGTATCTGTCTACAACTTTATTCATATATTCACTATTTATAACTCACTTTTCCTATAAAAAAAAACCGTATACGGTATTTTTAACTCTTTTCTTCATCAAATATGGTATTCTGTTTTAGATTGAGGTCCAAATGGCTTCATTTGATTGAAAGACGCTTACCAAATCAATTATTATTTGGATCGTTAGCCGTGTCTTTTGAGTATTTTAGGCATAATAATTAGATAGTTATTGTTCTTTTGGCAGTTGGAAAAAGGATTCACTGCATGTACTAGCTAACAGTGTAATTTGCTGTCCAATTAAACGGTTTCCGATCTTATTGTTTAACAAAAGTATCTTAAAACATTTTTATTAAAAATCTCAACTATTTCAAAAAAGGTTGTCTTGTAAGTGCATTTTTCATATAGAAAATTATGACAGAAAAAATACATTGATCATTATGTTAGATCAAAAAGTGCTTAACATTGTTTAAAATGTTGTTTTAATGCTGGTTTTAGCATGGTAAATTTTTGACAATTAACACCATAGTTTGATCTGCGATCAACTATTTGATAACTTTAAAAAATATCCTTGATATTTGTATAATATTAGGTGGCAAAAGTCTGAATTATTTCCTTGTGAATACTAATATCACAGTCCTTTTTCTGCTTAGTTAATTTAAAGAAAGTAAATTTTGTGTGAAATTCTATTCAAAAACTAACCCAAGCTGAAACAGCATTGTTATTAATTCATAATAATTAATATAATTTATTCAAAAACTACACATTTTTATAAAATAAAAAATTGCACAATGCTGCCTTTTCTTAACACAGATGCAGTATGCATGTGCATTAGACCAGTTTTCATATGACTATGTAATATATACAATATGAGTGGCCGTGTTGTATCAGATATACAACCACAAGCTGAAGTTGAGTGATTGTATATCTGATACACATGGATACGAATATTGTATATCACTTATGAAACGTCTAGGTGTATACATTCATGTTCTACTAAAATTTTAAAAATAAAATTGAATTTGGCTGAGAAAATTGGAGTTAAAGTTTATGCAAATCAGGACGATTTTGTATCAGATATACAACCTCCTCCACAGACAATGATTTCTATTCTGTTTTCCTCATTAATTATTTATGAGTTTTATAAGAAAAATTTACTGCACAGACCGCGCCTTGCTGTGACCATGTCAGTGCCGTGTTGTGTATGAAAATGTTCGACATTCTGTGCCATGTCCGTACTGTAACTGTGTCATGTGTCGTGACTTTTCATACTCATACCTTATCTGCTCTATGAACACTAATATCATGATTTGTGCTACTCCTTGAAATCCTTGAAAAGCCCTGGAATTCAAAACCCATTTTGAAGCACACTTGAAAAGCCCTTGAAAATAGAAAAATTGTTAAATACTCCTGGGTTAGCTCTTGAATATTATACCTAGTTTATCATGATCATCCGTAACCTAATTTTTGTTCACAATTCACTTGTTATTTTATTTTGATTGTAACTTTGTTCCTACTTTCCATCTTTTTACGTCCGAGTTATCAAGCTAAGATACCCTTTAATAATGACTTCGCTGTTTTTATCATTTATTTATTATTATATTTAACGAGGAAGCCACACTCATTGGTGATGATTTTTCAGGAGGGTCCTCTAAAATGAACATGAATGATATAATGAGATATAGATATTACACATACATGCATAATTTAAGCAATATATAACCTATTTAGTTATAAAGAAACGATCTAGTGCAAGCAAATTCTAGTCTCCAAATTCCTAGATTACGACCTATGAATATTATTAATTGTGAAGAAAAAAAACCAAAAAAATTGCTCCTTGACAATCGTCATTTTGGACCTTGAAAAGTCCTTAAAAAGTCCTTATGTTTTGGTCCTTGAATTATGTTTTTGAGAAGTAGCACGAACCTAAAACTAAAACCTATTAATTAAAATTTCAATTAACTTTAAACTTGAATTATTGTTGTTATTGTTATTGTTATAATTATTTTTATTATTTATTATTATTATTATTATTATTATTATTATTATTATTATTATTATTATTATTGTGATCACTAAGATTCCATTTCCCTATTCTTGATGTCTGTGATATAAGATTTTATATATACCAAAAGAACAGCTGTGACATCTGTTTTCCTCTTTGTTTCCCTAATCATGCTCACCGAACTTACTCAACTGCTATGTCTTTGTATTTATTATTATAAAATGTGTACAAATCAGAACTTGATATTTTTTTCAAGGGGTGAACCCTGGCACTAGTTCATCATGCCGGCACCTTTGAAGTTAAGGGATCTCATTCGCACTATCAGAGCAGCAAGAACAGCAGCTGACGAGAGGGCTGTCATCTCAAAGGAATGCGCTTCTATCAGAGATGCGTTCCGTGAGGAAGACAATGACTTCCGCTGTCGCAGTGTTGCCAAATTATTGTACATTCACATGCTTGGCTACCCTGCTCATTTTGGCCAGCTAGAGTGTCTCAAGTTGATAGCATCACCCAAGTTTACTGACAAACGAATAGGGTATCTTGGCGCTATGTTGCTATTGGATGAGAGACAAGATGTTCATTTACTCGTCACAAATTCCATGAAAAAGTGAGTAGATATGCAAATAGAAACAAGAACATGATTTTTTGGGAATCAATAATTTTGCCTTAAGATTATAGTTTTTATTTTTTTGTGTTTGTCCAATATTCAATGTTTTTATAAAAGTTTATTTGATTGTTACTCACAAAACTTTTATCACATGTGAATATCAATGTTTGTTCATTCTCTTCTTTGTTCCAAGTTTTTTTACAGGGTTCTTGGGTCCTACTACCTCCACCAAACTAAATACTCAATGCTAATTTGGTCTTTGGGAACCCTGAAACATGAACAGAGCTTTACAGTGAGGACACTCGAACTGTGAACACTTTAAGGTTTTTTCATACTTTTTTTCTTCTTTATCCCTTTGTGTGAATCGATTGGAAATACAATTTATTTTGAACAATAAGATTATTTGCGTTCTTTATGTGCTTCATTTTCAGAAGGTTTGAAGCAGTAGAAAGTTCATAAAATAAAAAATATCAAGTGTTCATGGTTTGAGTGTCCTCACTGAAAGGTCCATTCCAAGTGAAAGCCCAAATATTGAATTGGAATTTAGAAATAAAATTTAGAATAAAAATTTAGAAATTGATTTTTTGCGGAGGGAGGAAAACCATAAAAAAACCCTCGAAGCACAGGAGAGAACCAATTAACAAGCAACTGTGTTCACATACAACACTGAGCCCAGCGGGACTAGAAACAGCGGCGTTGGTGAGAAGTGTTGCATTAGCAGCACACACCTGTACTACCTATAACATTCTCTGTTTGTTTATTCATTCTATTGTTTATACACTAGTGATATGAACCATACCAACCAGTTTGTTGTTGGACTGGCACTCTGCGCACTTGGAACGTAAGTTGTTACCAAATATTAATAGCTCTATACAAGTTTCTATATTTTTTTTCTTTTTTTAGTTTCTCACTTTCATTTATTCTTTTATTTAACTTTCAGCATTTGTTCCCAAGAAATGAGCAGGGATTTGGCTGGAGAAATTGAAAAACTTATTAAGTCTACTAATTCATATATTCGTAAAAAGGTAATTATTCTTTCTCTCTTAAGGCCGATTTACATGATGCAACTTTTGCTTTCTCAATTTGCTTACGCCACTCTTACAACATCAATTGCTACATGTTAATCAACCTCACAACTGTATGACAAGAAAGAAATTGTGGCAAGTTGTAGGGTTGGTTTACATGACGCAATTCCTAATGTAAGCGTAGCGTAAGCAAATTGCATGCGACAGTTGTAAGCAAAAAATGTACCGTGTAAATCAGCCTTTATAATGAATAGGATTGTAAAGTTCAATATGATAGCTGCACCCTCTGTCATTCACTTGTAATGTAACATAGTGGCATTGATTGACAGCTGGTACATTCTAATGGGCCTCTTTAGCTTGGGCATAATGTTTTACCCATTTCAGAGCACATGACATTCCTTTAAGAAAAGGACTCTGTGTCATTTGCATCCAAACAAAGAAATGTTCCACAAGGAAATGTGACACATAGTCTGAAATGGGCAAAACATTATGCCCAAGCTTAAAGGGGCACTTGGATGAAAATCGATGAAAATTGGAAATGCCTTGAAACTTGGTTAAACTTATTTATATGGCCTCAATAGTAGCCAAGCAACATATTTTCTTCACAGTCAAAATTTGCAGATAAGAATTATATATATTTTTCAGCATCTAAATTGTGAGTAAATGATGTCATTTACCCAACCCTATTGTTCTTTTAGTTTTTAAACCAAAATTTCTCAACTGCGAGTGGCTCCCAGGCTAAAATTTTTGTCAATCTGGTTTTCATAATCATGATTGAGTCAAATTATTCTTAAATACTTGAACTATTCAGACTTTCAAAACATGCGGCGTTTTCATCCAAGTGTCCCTTTAAGAGGTTAATTGATCAGACTATACACAGGAACCTTATAGCCTGAAAAGGTCTCTTGGGTAATTTGTACCACAGTAGTACAGAAAATACTGCTGATAACTGTATGCTTCTTTTCTTGTCTGTCTGTCTGTTGGCCTGTCTGTCTGTCGGCCTGTCTGTCTGTCGGCCTGTCTGTCTGTCGGCCTGTCTGTCGGTCGGCCTGTCTGTCTGTCTGTCTGTCTGTCTGTCTGTCTGTCTGTCTGTCTGTCTGTCTGTCTGTCTGCTTACAATTGTATCCCCTATAGTTGTAGTTTCCTTATTTTTGACATAGTTTAGATACAAGTTATGAAAGAAATCATGGTATGATAAGTATTAAGAGCTTGTCTTGCAATAAATATTATAAGATATTTGTTGTTATAGTTACCATTAAAAGGACTATGGGTAGAAATCACTGTTACAGTTAAATATGCACTTAGAATTCGTTAGTATCTTCCATTTTTGCTGTCCAATGATTTAACTTCTACATATTTTATCTGACGTGTGAATGATGAACAACATTCGCCATTATGAGGACAGCTCATCCTATTATTATTCTTACTAGTTCTCTTCATTACAAAAATTAATTTCATCTTTTTTGCTTCCAGGCAACATTGTGTGCTACTCGGATCATTAGGAAAGTTCCAGAATTGATTGAGATCTTTGTTCCTTCCACAAGATCATTGTTACATGAAAGAAATCATGGTATGATAAGTATTAAGAGCTTGTCTTACAATAAATATTATAAGATATTTGATGTTATAGTTATTAAGATAATTGGTAAAACCTAGTTTTCCACTGCAATCCAGGGCTCGAAATAGAAAAGATAAATGGCCAGACAATTTCTCATTTTCGGCAGGATAAATAATTTTGGAGCAAAATTCCCCTGCCATTTTATTTTCCATTTGGCAGTTCAAAACTTTTTTAGCCTAGCAGTAGTAAAACTTGACCTGCATTTTGGCCATTGGCAGGCCCCTATTTCGAGCCCTGCAATTAGCCGTAACAACAACATTGGTAACGCCTTTATATTTAAGCAGAATTCAACCTCAAAGTACCAATTTGTGCTTGCATCACTTCTGCAAACCGGACTTATTTATTGTATAAGTCTATTGGGTTCACTGCTTTTTTTATCTTCCATTTTTGCTGTCCAATGATTTAACTTCTACTTATTTTTATCTGACGTGTGAATGATGAACAACATTCGCCATTATGAGGACAGCTCATCCTTTAGTACTATTATTCTTGTAGCTCTCTCCAAATTAGAAAAATGAGTTTTAAAATGCATTTGATGCATCCTATATGACTCACCCTAAATTTCCCTATTTCATTATGACGTCACGGCTTGTTCATGAGGGGGACAGAATCGTCTAGAACAATAGAAATTTGAACAAAATTTCCTCTGCTAAGAAAAGTTTAATCTCAAATAGTCTGGTTTTCAAATTTTGTTTTCCTTTTTTACTCCGACGAAGGACTAGCGTCCGAAACGTCAGTAAGTGATCTCTCTTATTTTTTACAGTGTAAAATTTAACTTTTTATCCATATGGTTTTCAAATAATTATATAAGGCGTATTGATGTTTAATATACAATATTGGTCGCATTAGGTGGTTGTTAATGCTTTTCTTCGTTCTATAAAACGCTTTTTATGTCAATTTTCTTTGTGCTGTTGCTGTTTTGTCCCCCTCTCACGACCATGATCCTTAGCGTTTAAACAATAGATTGTTTTGATGTGACGTCATGTAATGAAATAGGGCAATACTGAGGGTAATTTTCCTTGTTAAGCCTTGTGTTCAAGTTAACTTGTATATCCAGGCATAACCATGTGGAAATAAATATGGCTGCTGGTTGAGAAAGGTCCATGTTCTCAGCCAATAAGAGGTGATAATGTCATAATATTGTTATTCTATTCTCTAGGTGTTCTACTTACTGGTATAACCCTCGTAACATCCATGTGTACTCTGAATACAGAAACTTTATCACACTTTAAAAGGGTAGGTCAAATATGCGCTTATACAGCTGCCCATGCTTCCTAGCAAGTGTTTTCAGTGCGTTTCCTGGGATACAATCAATTAAAAAAAAAAACATTGTTGTTGACCGGCTCGACTGTACATGACTGGACCACACTGGACCATTAAAAGGACTATGGGTAGAAATCACTGAAACGGTTAAATATGTGCTCTGAATTAGTTATTATCGTCCATTTTTGCTGTCCAATGATTTAACTTCTACATATTTTATCTGACGTGTGAATGATGAACAACATTCGCCATTATGAGGACAGCTCATCCTACTATTATTCTTACTAGTTCTCTTCATTACGAAAATGCATTTCAAAATGCATTTTTCAAAGCAAAACAACAATAGGCTATTTCACGGTTGTCGTCGCTCAACCTCAGCCTTGATAGTGTGTAATATATTCTTTAGAATTTCACTACAGCTCATGGTAATTTAAGGAATGTACACATCAAACAAAAGACCATTTTTGAGATGCACGAGCACTTTCAAAAATATCTATTGAAACACTTAAAACTTCCATGGGCTTTATTCAAATTCTAAAGAATAAATTATGCGCTGTTGAGGATGAGGTTGAGCAACAACAACCGTGAAATGGCCTATTACATGAAAACAATTCCATAAGACCTCTTTTGCTTAGGCCTAATGTTTTCCCTTTTCAGACCATGTGTTATTTCCATGAGAATAGAGCCTGGTTCACACTAGTGATGCAAGCATAAGCATAATGATATGCAAGCGCAGATAATACTTTAAGGATGACTGAATGTTCTGTCCAAATAACTAACTATGAAAGACTGTCTGTGCTTGTGTGCGTCCTTATGCTTATGTTTGCATCACTAGTGTAAACTAGGCTTAAGATTCCTTATTTGAGTCTCATTCATATGAATGTACCTTCTCAATTATTGATTTTCAATTGAATGACTTGGTCTGAAATGCAGAGAAAAAACATTCTTTTCTTGTTGCTATGAAACATCAACCATTTAAGAGCATGTTGTGATATAAAAGTAATATTAACAGTAATCACTTGTTTTGTACAGCATGTAGCCACACTAGTGAAAGTTTTGAAGAATTTGATAATGTCTGGGTATTCTCCTGAACATGATGTGTCTGGCATTAGTGATCCTTTTCTTCAGGTATGTATACTTTAAACATCTTTCAAGGAGCCCAAAAAAGTGTGTGTGTGGGGGGGGGGGGGGGGGGGGGCGGCTTAGACTTATGAAGCTTAACCCGCTCAGGGGACTAAAGATAAAGCATTTTTTAAGTAATACATACAATATGAGTTGCCAGTCTGTATGATACACAATGATGACTGGTTATAAAGCCCACACAACACACATTGGAATAATAGAACACAGAGGCTTTGCACCCCCACTTCATGGCAGCCATGACAGGAGGCAGAAACAATTGAATCTAGTCTTATCTGATTTACATGAGAAAGAATCCAGCTTCCCAGGGGGAAACACTGTTATTGTGCCTCCTGTCATGGCTGCCATCACATGGTGGTGTAAAGCCTCTATTGTACATATATAATAAAATCTTTCAACTAAATTTGACCCAAAAAATCAATGTTAAAGTTGAATGGAAGTAAGGACATTCTGCATCTAACTTACAAACTTCTCCTAAGTAATGATAATATGCTAAGTAACGTATGAGCTTGACTAAGTGCTGTCCAATGATTTTACTAAAACATTCGTTTTCTGACATATGAATGATGATCAACATTCGCCATTATGAGGGCAGCCATGGTACAATACTCACAGTCATAACCTAATACTTGTTATTAGTCAGAAGAAAAAGGCATTGTATGTTTTGTTTTACAGGTTCAGATTATCAGACTACTTAGAATACTTGGTAAAGATGATGAAGAAGCCAGTGAACAGATGAATGACGTCTTGGCACAGGTAAACATTGTTTGAATAGCCCTTTTAATCATTGGCCTATAATGCTTTCCCATTTCAGGCCAATGTTTCATTCCCTTTAAGAATTAAAATTCTTTCTTTGAATCCATCCACATCACAGTGCAGGGCTCAAAATAACGGCCAGTCATACGCCAGTCAACATTACCACCGTTTGTTTGTTTTTTAAATATGAATGGTTAACATGTCTGTTCCATATTGTATTTGACTGGTCAAGTACCAAATTTGGCTGGACCGTTTATCGGCTGTTATTTTGGGCCCTGCAGTGGATTCAGGTTGATTTTTTTAAAGGCGGTGTTTGTTTCAATTGTTGTCAGTAACAGTGACATTCCCATTTCTTTTCCTACTCTGTGCATAGGTTGCCACCAATACAGAAACAAGCAAAAATGTAGGCAATGCTATTCTTTATGAAACAGTGTTAACAATCATGGATATCAAGTCTGAAAGTGGCCTTAGGGTATGTCTCACATTAAAATAATAATAAACCATCAATATGTCTTCTCATATGCCCTTCCTGCTTTACTAGAGGGTCAGGAAGGAGCTGAGATTTGCCTTTTTTTGGGCTGGGAAAATGGGATTTCATGCACTGGGCAGAGCTGTTATGTGAACCTTCCATTCCAAGTCATTGCAAATCTCACGTGCAGTTCGAGGGACAGTCCCATCCTGTCCCTCAAGGCGACATCTACAGTTGTAGGCACCTAAGCCCAACCTCATCTCCACTCATGCATGATTTAAACTAGCTAAAAAGTTAGCATTCATAGTTTTCACCTTCTCCTTTTGAACTATATCTTTTCATTTTGAGATTATAAGTAGACCAAAGAATTCTTTCTTTTTTTTTGCAAATTTTGTTTCCTGATGTCCAACTTTCTTTCTCGAAATTCTTAGGTTCTAGCAATTAACATCCTCGGCAGATTCCTCTTAAATAATGACAAGAATATAAGGTAAGAAACTGTTCAGCAAAATATACAAAATAATGCAGGCAAAGGTTCATGATATTTGGTTTAATCTTTGGGAAAGATTCAGGGGTTTCAATAGAAGGCGGTTACTAGCGGTCAATCGCTGGGTACTTTGTACCGCCGGCTATTTTACGAATCAGTCTCAATAAATAAGAAGTAAAATTATTGGAAACAGATGCCTACATCTGAATCCCATCCGTCTACTTCAAATATTATTGAAACCCCTGCAGACTGTCTAGTAAATAAAATTTATTTTGAGAGGGTGACACATGATAGTAGCAACTGATAAACTTATGGCCCTCTGTGTTTAATGTCTCTGAAAGAGACAGGGCTGCCATTTTATGTTGTCATCCAAGCCACAGTAAAGGTCCAACCATTTGCAGATATTTTTAGAGCAAAGAAAGCACCTTCCTCTAAGATATTTTAAGACCCTGAGTGTGGGGGGTCTTTAAATCGCATAATAAGCAATTATTGGACAAGGTTGTTCGGCATTGGCAAATAATTGCTTGCTCGCCACTAACAAATCACGATATTTTGCAATAACCAAGTTCAATAATTGTTTCATCATTCAAATTATTTTTTCTAATCCTTGAGCAGCAGTGCACATGAGTCAAACAATAACAAAGAAGTCAGCAAATTTTGTCAGGGAAGCGAGCCATTGTCAAATGCAGCGTTACTGCACATGAGCAGACCATTATTTGCAGCAAGATGGCTTTGCACCGTAATGCGCATGAGCAGACTGTTATTTGTAGGCAGTTATTTGCAGTTCTCTCGGCCAATCAAAATGATGGAAAAAATAATTTGAGTGATAATTTGTAATTATCTACATGTAAGAATATTTGTTTCCTATTCCTAGATATGTAGCCCTTAATACTTTGCTGAAGACGGTGAATGCCGACTATAATGCTGTCCAGAGACATCGCAGTACTATTCTGGATTGTCTAAAAGACCCAGATATTTCAATTAGGCGGTAAGAAAAGTATGAAGTAACAAGGACGGCAGAGAGAGCTATCCAGTGTTAGCCTCATTTCAGTGTCAAAATATTCTTAAATACTACCATTACTGGGATTCTCAATATTCTGCGAACTCAGACATTTCAACGGCTTGTTGTGAAATTGGTTTTTCGCTGCCGTCAATCAAAACTAATCAGTCGGTACCTTTTATGTTTTTGACTGGAGGCAGCGAAAAACCAAATTCCAATGGGAAACTCGCAACTACTGAAACTTGCAGAATATTGAGAATCGCAGTAATTAAAGAATAGACATTGAAAAATAATGCTCAGGGCATTTGAAAATGAATTTAAATTTGTTCTTCCTTGATCCTACAATTCCTAACAAGTCATTTGATTTTTATGACTTTTATTGTTTCTTCTATGGTTGATTACTGTATTACTGTATTACTGTAGCTTGGTCGTTTTGATACATTGTGTACTAATTCCATATTGTTGATCAACAGGAGGGCTATAGAACTGTCATTTGCACTTGTTAATTCAAGCAATATCCGTGGTATGATGAAAGAACTGCTTGCATTCTTGAACAAAACAGATGTAGAATTTAAATCTTATGTGGCATCTAATATACTTATGGTGGCAGATAAGTATGTAATCAATTTCTTAGACTTAATCTGACATCCTTATTACTTCATTCATTCATCTGTCCATCTCATTCCAACCAATCCCAATCTTTTTTACACCTATTTCAAAAAACGTTGTCGGTCGGAGATATCCAATGGGTGATCTGAGACCAAACAAAACTTTTGTGTTCTTATGTTTTCTGGCTAAAATACGATAAATTACCTTCCTAACTAAGGTCATGCTTCATATTCCAATCTAAAAGCCAGCTACGTTGTTTTGCTGTGAATATATTACATTTTGCAGCTTTTGCAGTTACTTGGTCTCAGATTTCAGATCTCCCTGACTGACAAAGTTTTTTGAAATAGGTGTATATTGAAGTAATAATGCATCCATTTTTAACACATGGCTCCCATTAATCCCACCATTCCTTCCTTCCTTCCTTCCTTCCTTCCTTCCTTCCTTCCTTCCTTCCTTCCTTCCTTCCTTCCTTCCTTCCTTATCAATGCTATCTATCTACCGATATCTGTTAATCCCATCCCCTCAGTCAGTCAGTCATGTCTGTCTTTCTTTTTTTAGATTAGTTTAATTACCTAAAGTTTACCTATTTGTCTCTCTGTTTCTAGACATTCCCCTAACAGGCGATGGCACATTGATACCATGATGAAAGTACTTACTACAGTAAGTGACGATTATACCTATATATATAATTAAAATATTATAGAATTAATGAAATACAGCTGTGTTTCATGATTACAGACTATTTTACTCAGGGCGAAGTAAGCCTCATTTCAATGTCAAAAAGAACTCACAACTACCCACGGCTCAAAATAACGGCTGGTCAATGGTCAATAACTGTCCAAATTTGGTACTTGACCGGTCAAATATGCTTTTGAACGGACATTTTTGAGCAGTCATATTTGAAATTATTTATTTGGTAATGCAGGTTAATATAGCTAATAATAGACAATTATTGGATGAGGTTGAGCATGATATCGTAAATTATCAAGACCAAGGCCGTGTTATCTGCTGAGGTCTTGATATTTACAATATCATGCAAAAACTGAATTCAATCATTGTTTTATTATACATTTTGTAAGATACAGTAAGAATAAAGATTAAAGAATAAAGATTTAATTCAGCTTTCAAAAAAAAAGCAAACTTATGTCTATTTTCATAATTGTGACCTTTGAACTTGAGTTCACACAATATCAGGGATTAGCTGAGGGCTCTCGGCCAATCAGAAGCAAGATAGTGAGTAAAATGTATGATAATAGCTAATTGTGTAGTTCAGCCTTTATGGTTGTTACAATTAGCTTGTGCTTTAAAATAAGGTACATAAGAAATATACAATGTAATATAAATTATATATATATAGCAAGGATCACTCAAAATGTACATTGTAGTTTAAATTATATACATGTATATATAGCAAGGATCACTCAAAATGTACATTGTAGTTTAAATTATATACATGTATATATAGCAAGGATCACTCAAAATGTACATTGTAGTTTAAATTATATATATTTATTAGTATAAATACAAAGGTGATTATACAAAATTGCACGCTCTGATTGGTTTTCTATCTTGGATTATCAGCCGATAATCACCTTTTCGGACAAAATGGCTGTCAGCAGTCGTTTTGTCACAGTAAGCGAAGAGGAAATTTCTTTTTTGAAATAATCACCTTTTTATTTATACTAAAACAATTATTCACCTCAGGCTCAGTGATTATCGATGAATATTTACCTCGCAGCTCGAAGACTCCCCGCTCGGTAAATATTCATCGATAATCACTTCGCCTTCGGGGAATAATTGCTAATTATAGCACTCAATAAATAAAAAAAAATGTATTGTATAAACCCGGCTCAAAATTGCAGTAAGTTAAAGATATTTATTTTTGCTATTTCTTACCTTCACCTGTTTTGTTATCATACTTTCATTCTAGTCTGGTAACTATGTAAGGGATGACACCGTACCAAGTTTGATTCACATGGTGTGTGCGTCCAGTGAACTCCAGGCCTACAGTGTACAAAGATTGTTCAAGGCTATGCAACATGACATCAGTCAGGTAAGACTACGTGTCACCAGAACACTACTGTGCGGTATCAGCAAACAGAGCATGGTACTGATGCCATAAGTGTGTCAGCCTGCTTTGCAAAGAAGTGTAAGAAAACACTATTGAAAACTAAAGTATGGTACAACATATTTTTACATGCTCAATTCAGTTATACCCGAAAAGGGGGTTGAAATGTGTAAATTCCTTACATTTCTTTAGTTGATGCTCCAAAATATTAGGATATTTTGTCCATGAATCTCTTCTCTGAGTAAATCACATAATCTTGCTTTAAAAACTCTCAAAACTAACCCAGACATTCCAAATGTTCCATTGAGAAATTCAGTCAATTTCCTCTAAAAGCCAGTAAAGGACTATGGGTAGAAATCACTGAAATGGTTAAATATGTGCTCTAAATTAGTTATCTTCCATTTTTGCTGTCCAATGATTTAACTTCTACATATTTTATCTGACATGTGAATGATGAACAACATTCGCCATTATGAGGACAGCTCATCCTACTATTATTCTTACTAGTTCTCTTCAGAAGATTTAAAATTAAGTTCAAATGACCCACATGTAATGATATTTTGTTTCATCTTCAGCAATCTCTGGTACAGATAGGCTCATGGTGTTGTGGTGAGTTTGGAGAAAAGCTGTTAGTAGACATTGAAGAGGATGAACCTCAAGGGGTATGTATGGCTGACCTGTACCTATTGCCATGTTCACCAGCAGCTATGCTTACGCATATATTTGTCATTGGGGTAGCACTGGCCCCCCACAAAATCCTTTGGTTACCAGACGGACGGACGGACAAAAAAGTACAACATGTCTTTACATGCTCCATTCAGTTATACCCAAAACTCATAACGAGGTTGAAATGTGTAAATTCCTTACATTTCTTTAGTCAATGCTCCAAAATATTACGACATTTTGCTTTAAAAACTCTCAAAACTAACCCAAACATTCCAAGTGTTCCATTGAGAAATTCAGTCAATTTCTTCTAAAAGTCAGTAAAGGACTATAGGTAGAAATCACTGAAACAGTTAAATATGCACTTAGAATTAGTTATTATCTTCCATTTTTGCTGTCCAATGATTTAACTTCTACATATTTTATCTGACGTGTGAATGATGAACAACATTCGCCATTATGAGGACAGCTCATCCTACTATTATTCTTACTAGTTCTCTTCAGACAGACAGTCAGTCAGTCGGTCGGTCGGTCAGTCAGTCAGTCAGTCAGTCAGTCAGTCAGTCAGTCAGTCAGTCAGTCAGTCAGTCAGTGCAAGTAGCCTTCATGAGCTGGCAAGTGGGATTCCCTCCATTTTTAAGCAAATTTCTAGCTAGAGCACCCCCCATTTTTAAGGAAATATCAATACCCCCAATTGCCCCACTCCCCCCCCCCCCCCCACTTTTGATTTCGTTCCGCCACCCCTGCTATAAACTCAGATGATCTTTTATCCTTTTTTTGTGTTGTAATAATGTTTTTGTTATCATGGTTTGTAGATAACAGAAGGAGATGTGATTGATGTCCTTGAGAGCATTCTATATAGTTCCCATTCAACATCTGTTACCAGAGACTATGCCATAAATGCCGTCATGAAACTAAGCACACGGTTCACACAAGAAATAGAGTAAGTCTTGAAACTCATGGTTAGAGGGATATAAGCAAGAGCAGTGCCCAAGATGTCCTTCTAACAGACTGTCAGCCATTTGATGGTAGTTTGTCAGGCATTTGTTTGCAGTTTGACAGTAATTTGTCGGCTGTTTGATGGTAGCTTATTGGTATTTTGGCGGCTGTTTGACAGCATGCCAACAGTCTGCCATTTGTCAATCACACAATAGTAGGATATCTGCAGTTTAATAGTAAACTGACAGAGAGATGTCAGTGAGTTAATGGGCTGGCCCAAGTTCCAGTTAAATAGCTTTGGAATTGGGATGATACTTTGTATTGATATTTGTCAATATTTTCTACAGTCGTATCAAAGCTGTGGTGAAGAATTTTGGCTGTAACATGGATGTAGAGTTACAACAGCGTGGTGTTGAATATGGTGCCTTGTTTGACAAATACAACAACATGAGGTGAGAAAATAGATTCTATCATCATCATCATCATCATCACCACCACCACCGCCACCACCACCACCACCACCACCACCATCATCATCATCATCACCATCACCACCACCATCATCATCATCATCACCATCATCATTACCATCATCATCATCATCATCAACATCATCTTAAATAACCATTCCTGCAGTAGACACCGAATTACAATGGCGTAAAAAATTAGAGAAAAAAAAAATATATAAATAGATTTATACAAATCTAGAAAGCAATGGAGATATGAAAATGTTCCTTATAAAATGTTCCTTTATATATAAAGTGATGATCATCAAGTTTTCACAGCATATACATAGCCTTAATTTGGAAATAAGATATACCAAAAAATAAATAACCAAACTTTTATATCAAATTCTAAACCTTACTGGCAGCCAATGTAACGAGTATAGTACTGGCGATATATGACAATATCTAGGTGTAAAACTTATAAGTCGTGCTGATGTTACCTTGATGTTTAGGCCTGGGCTGCTGGAGAGAATGCCTGCTGTACAGCTAAACAAGATGAATGGAGATCTTGCTAATGGCGAAGTGGAACCAGACAGAAAACCAGAATTAAAACAAGGTACAAAAAGTGGATTTATCTAAATAAATTATGCATACATATGTGACCCTTTTAATAAATCCTACAATGCTTTATTTTCTGCATTAGACATCAAATTTATTCTTTTCAATTTTGTTCAAAGGAACAAATTTCAAAGGAATAACGCAGACAATAAAGCATTGTAGGATTTATTAAAAGGGTCTATGCTAGAATGAAAAGAAGGATGATTTTGTTTCAAACCAAGCTGCTGTTGTAGTTGTATATTTTTAGTTTCATTCAAATACAGAAAAAAGGGGTAGCAACGACCATCACTTACTAAGAGCTTTTCTGAAGAGCTTCACTTCTACATTTGGGCAGATGACTTTGAAAAGCTCACTGCACTAATGTAGTCAACAAAAAGTCAGCCAATCAAAATCTAGAAAACATCACAGTTGCGGCAAGGCACGCTACTTTCATCCAATCAAATGCACAAAACATGGTGTGGTCACAGCAAGGTCATGGCACTGATTAAGTAAGCCAGACCAATCACATTGCGCAAGAAAAAAATCAGTCCATTAAAATTCTAGAGAACATCACGGTCGCGGCAAGGCACACACACGACACTGATCTTTTCACAGTCATACAAAATCTTCTCATATATACAAATGTAGAGATGAAAACCCTTCATAGTAGTAACCTGGATAATAATCTTTGTGGCATGGGAGAGAAAAACATCAAGTGAACACTAATGACATGTGGTTCAGCTGAGCATTGAATCATACAGTGATAAGGGACAGAAACTATGCCCCCTACTGTATATGATCGAACATTAACCACCGTATAGGAAGATTTGCCAACAACTAAACATTACTATGACCACATGAAACAAAATATATGTTATACACACAGGGATTAAAAAGTGGGATAATATTCTGTAAAACATGTTATATTTTAGTTGTATTTTTCTTGACAAACACCATTTTCATTAAATATTCAAGATCACGTACCATTAAGCAAATTTTGAGTCAAATATACCAAAAAATTGCATATTTTACAAAATATTATTCCGCTTAGAGCAGTAGTGCGGAATGCTTGATGCATGTATATGATATTTTTTATTTCCTTAATAGATATTTTAATTAATCTCAAAAAATATTATTTGTTTTGTTAGTGGAAATCGAACAAAAACCTCCACAACAGAAACAAGAGGTATGTGTTTGCTTGAACTGTAACTGTATTGTTGCTCATTCTCTGGATATCCTTCTTTGAGAAAGACACAATGTAATTCAATTGTTTTTGATTGTGTTTGCAGTCTGATGCTCTTCTTGACCTTCTTGGCGGAGGTGAAACTATGAATGCTGTACAGCCTGAACCATTAGCTGCTCCGAAGCCACCATCATCTGGTGGAGAGCTTCTGGATCTGCTAGGGGGACTTGACATGGGACCTACTGCAGGTAATTGTGTACTTTATGACCAGCTAACACATGTTGGTCGACTGTTGTCTAATTGTCGGCAAACATAAAGTCAACACTTGGCTGACATATCAACAACACCTCTTTACCAACACCCTGACTCAATCAATCATACATGTATTTATAAAGGATTTATGCCTAAATTTAATCAAATTTAGAACAAATTGCTTGAACTTTCTTTTCCTTCACCCACTCCCCTTACAGCACAACACACTAAAGTGATCACTTTTATATATTTGCATACTTCTATGCACGGGATTCTTGCTGCGAAACAAGTTTTTACACACCTTATTTAATAAAACCATGTCATAAAATCATGTGCATTGAAGTATGCGTCACATGTCATGCACCAAGGTTTCAATGTGAGGCACCATGCTAAATCCTCAGTGATTTGTAACAGGAGAAGAGAATCAATTTAATTTAGCATGGAGCCTCATACTAAAACCTTTGTGCGTGAAGTATATCTTGGAAGTGAAGCATATGTTGGAAGTGAAAGTATATCTTGGAAGTGAAGTATATCTCGGAAGTGAAGTATATCTTGGAAGTGGGCTATTATGAGAAACTGATTAGCACAAAAATATGGGGAAGAAAGTAATAGCATAATAGTAAAGAATTTGATCTCAGAATCAGTGTTGGTAGATTCACAGTATGCTGTTGGTTAATACCCTGCACTGGTTTAGGGATCACTTTACTATTACCACAAAACACTTTGATACTGTTAACTGAACAGAGCACAGAATAATCTTCAAATGTATTTCTTCAATGCGTGTTACAGCTAGTGTCCTTATCTTTTACTATTATCTGTCCATACCAGCCTCCCGCTGCCCAAATGTGAACCTGCATTTCCAAATGAAGTATTACGTTTTTAACTATGTATTTTAAACACAGCTCCAGTTGGTCTAAACCCAATGGCTCCCATGAACCAAGCACCAAACCTCCTCACTGGTGGTGGGTTGTTATCACCTACGAACCCTAACCAGCCAGCAATGCAAATGAATAATGAAATGCCTCTACAGTCATCAGGTAGGACTGCAACACTTTGCGTTACAGCTCTTTTCAATTCTGCAACCTATTGAGTCCAGACTACTGGCATTTTGGAGTTCATTCTGATCAAGGGATAAGGAAATTCCTGACTTGACAGTCATTTTCACATGGGAATTTCTTTGTGGCTCATAATCAGAATGAACTCAGCCCATCATAGTTTGATTGATGGAAGCCAACACACTAGAAGCCTGGTTGCGCACTGAGAGCATTTTTCAAGGCATGTAGCATGATTATTGAAAAAATAATTGTAAGTGCTATTTTTGTTTTGAAATTGTGCTATATGCCTTGAAAGTTGACCATATGACTAGGCCTTGTGATGTCATTTTGTTAATTGCAATGCTCACCCTATACCACCATTCAAAAATGGTTCTTAGTTTTTAATGATTTTGATATCGGAACTGAATTCAGCACCTATAATACTTCTTGAAACAGCCAAAAAAAAGCATGTGATATACACTTTAAATTTCTTTCTTATTCAATTTATATTTTCTTATTGAAATTGAATTTAGAATTTTACTGTGATTCTCAATATTCTGCGAACTCAGACATTTCAACGGCTTGTTGTGAAATTGGTTTTTCACTGCCGTCATTCAAAACTAATCAGTTGGTACCTTTTATGTTTTTGACTGGTGGCAACGAAAAACCAAATTCCAATGGGAAACTCGCAACTACCGAGTTCGCAGAATATTGAGAATCGCAGTAACCCATTGTTAGATCTTAGTATTGAAATGAAGCTGTACTATGCCATCTTGTGAAGGGTCTATAGATACATGTAATCCTTCATTCTCATTGTCTTCTTTCAGGGATCCCCCCATTAACAGCATATGAGAAAGGTGGTCTCAAAATCGACTTCAATTTTGAGAAGGACCCAAATAACCCGGGTGTATCAACCATTTCTGTCAATGCTGTCAACTCACTTTCAGTACCCATGTCAGACTTTGTATTCCAAGCTGCTGTACCCAAGGTAAAATATTCAACAATTGAGGTTATTTTCTAGCTACTGTATTTAGTTGTTTAAGGAGGCTAGAAAGGGTTTTTTGAACTTGCATAATTATACACTAACAAAAATGACCCTGAAAAACTTTACATAATAAATATATGACCATAAGTTGACCCAGAAGACAAAAGACCATAAAGTAAAGGTTGAAAATTAATGAAAAGAAAAATATGATGTAATACGTTGCTATGACAACGATAGAACACTTCAAATGTGTGCAAAGTTTTTCATTTCAAAAATCATAACTCAAAAACAGCAAGGTGAAAATCATTTTAAATTGGCATGTTCAAACTCCATGATCCAATCTTTGATTAGACCGAAAAAGAAAAAAATCTGTAATGAGGAATTCTCAAAATCAATGAAGTTTATTTTAGGACATTCTCCATTATAGAATTTTTCTATTTTTTCTTAGCACTTACAAACCATGAAATAAAAGCCACATGTTTTAAAAAAAAATTACCTTCCAGTTTTTGAGTTATTTTAGTTTAAGTATGAGGTTTTTTGGGACAAAATTTTCCTATTTCCATTTCAAATGATTCAGTGCTATGTCATTTAAGAGCGTGCGTGCTCATTCAAGGAAATCCATTTCGAGCCTCCTTAAGTGCCACTGCACTCTTTGAATTTTTAGTGTTTCAGTTGTGGCACTTGAGGTGGTATCTGGTGTTTTCGCACAGTTTTTTTTTTGCACACGTTTCTTAACACAAATCTTTGGTACTTTCGCACAAGTATTGAGTGTTCTCGCACAGGTATAATTTCTTACGAAAATCAGTAAGTTTGCCGTAACACTCTTGTTGTCACACAAAAGTTCCTTCGTGTTTAAAGTTTTTAACTCATTCGCAATGTCTCCCTTACTTTATTCTTATCAAGTCTTACATAAACAACCTTGGAGATAAAAGTTGCATTTTTACTGAAGAGTTTAGCAAACCCAAAAACATTATGTTCTTATACCTGTGCGAGAACACTCCAATTATACTTGTGCAAAAGTACCAAAGATTTGTGCAAAAATACCTGTGTGAAAAAACTATTGTGCGAAAACACCATACTTTCTTGAGGTGGCGCTCTTTGAGATTTTGCTCTCATATGCAGCAAGTGGTGCTGAAACGAGTAGATATGGTATCCCCAAGGGAGTCGGCAAGACGAACGAATGACATCCTTGTTGTTGGGGTGGAATGGAGAGGGGGGATGCGAGGAAGAATCAAAATTAATTTCAGTAAAACATATGAACACCTCCTCCTATCCAAAATAGAATTTCTTAGACCTCAAGTATGTTTCTGTGTGCTTGTCTATTGTGTATAAATTTGGGAAAACTATAGTAGAGACATTCCGTGAGGTGATCCTGATGATATTGGGTATGGTCATTTTGGTTGACTGAACAGTGATTGGTTAATTATACAGCCAACTGCCCTTGTTTTTACAAGGGTAGCACTTACTGCGATTCTCAATATTCTGCAAACTCAGACATTTCATCGGCTTGTTGTGAAATTGGTTTTTCGTTGCCGTCAATCGAAACTAATCAGTCGGTACCTTTTATATTTTTGACTGGTAACTCGCAACTACAGAGTTCGCAGAATATTGAGAATCGCAGTTACAAATCTAGGACCCTTTTTCCATGATCAAATTGAAATTTAAAAGTTGATTTTTGTGGAGGGAGGAAAACTGGAGAACTCAGAGAAAAACCCTCAAAGCACAGGAGAGAACCAACTAGAAACTCTACTCACATACAACACCAAGCCCAGCAGAACTCGAACTCTGGTGGCCTTGGTAGGAGGCGAGCACTCTCACCGCTACATCACCCACGCTTCCCCAATGTCATCATTTCATTTCCAAGGTGTTTCATAGTTAACCATCACTGGTGGGTTGTTCAGTCACATGTCCCTTCCATGTACACCGACAATGTATAGTGACAAATTTTCCCTATTTTAGACATTTCAGCTTCAAATGCAAAGTCCATCAGGAAATATGATCCCACCCAACAACACTGGATCAGTAACACAAAAGATACAAATCAATAACCCACAACAGGTCTGTACATCTTGTATTTATATTTATTTATTATATTATATTATATTGTATTATAGTGAAAGACTAGTATGCATTAGAAAGGGAAAGGGAGACAAATGTAAAATGTAAAACAAAATTTGTTTTGGGCTGCCTGTGGTAAATAAAACCACAGGAAGCCCAAAACAAGGGGAGGATCAGCTACTTAAAAATTCGTCAAAGATTTGCTTTTAAAATATCTACATGACACTTTACAAGCCCCAGTAGGGAGGGCATGGCAGATGTGGCCACTTAAATGCCAATTAAGAAAATCCTTATTAATTCCCATATCTACACCATGTAGTGTTTTTATATCTCACACAGTTATTTTAACATACCCACAAAAGACCTAACAAACCAAAGAACAACTGAACTAAACTCACCACATGATTTTCCTTCACCACAATAAGTTTAAAATAATTTCACAGCCCTTTCAACTCAATTTTCACACAGGTTTTTTAATAAGTTTTTTTAACCCTTTGTGCTTCCTAAAAATAATCGGTTTAAGAGTTCTTAAATATTCATTAGCTGGTTTGGTTGTGGCTTGATTCTGGCCAGATTCTGGTTGCCTTGCAGGTTCCTGCAAAAATATGACAAATTGGTAAAAAAAATTATCAACCATTTATATCACTGTTGGTTTTAGGTTGTTGGGGTTTTCAACACTTTTTTCACTAATTCATTTTCCCTAAGGCTTCGTCTTCAATTGTTAGATCTTATTTTAGTTTCTCTTTTTAGAGATTTCATTTTCCCAGAAAAATTATGAGATTTTTTCTCATTTGATTTCGGTTTTTTTTTTTTTTTTTTTTTTTTTTTTTCACTTTAAAATTCTAAAACTTTGACGGCTCACCGCTTAAAAAAAAAGAAAGAAAGGGGGAAAAAGATAAGAAATTCTAAAACTTTGACGACTCACCGCTTAAAAAGAAAGAAAAAAAAAAAAAAAAGAGGGTGAAAAAAGATAAGAAAAACAAAAAAGCCCAAGGTTTTAGAATTTGGTTTTTATCAAAATATCGATCTTTTTCTTGGAATAAAAAACCAAAAGAAAATGAATGTACCTATATCCCTGATGATTGCTATCAATATATGAGAACACAAACGTTAGTTTTGTTGTACTGTACTGTATCTTAACCTGAATCTGATTTTCTGTACAACTGAATGCGAATTCCCCCAAAACATACAAGAAAAATGCATGCTAATGTTATCACAATCTAAAGAAAGCTAAGGCCTTTGCCCGTTTGTGATGTGATTCCCTGCAGTATATACCCTCCCTTGTTGATACGGACAAAAATTCGTAGTTCATGTTGTCCTTTTTTTAAAGGCACACTGACAGCTTGCTAGTAATAACCATGTCTATAATATTATGATCATAACGAGATTGAAATTAAGCCCTGAAGTTATAATCATAATCACGCGAAGTTCCCAAGCAATGTTTTATTATGGTCAGTATTTAGAAGAAAGTGGATAGTGGTGAAGAAGCGGTTACTTTGATCTCTGTGGAGGTCGTCATGTTTAAATGGCCGCTTGTGGAAGGTACCAGATTGCAGTGTAGGTGTTTGTTAAACACACGTGGTAAACAATAGGGGACCGGGAAAGCCTCTGATTGGCGTGTTAATGTCACTGTCTGGGAAATATGTAAATGCTCTTCTATTGACTAGTTGTTTATTTCGAGCAAATTGTTTCAAGGCTACTAATTCTGTTAAGGCAATATTCCTCTTTCTTATCTTTACTATATCAACTCTTATTTGGCAAGGTCGAGATCCTGTTCGTACTTTCTCGTTGTTTTTTTTTTAGCTTTAGCCGTTTATGGCGCTGTTATAGCACTCCTATCCTTAGAAGATGCTGGTTCGAAGAACTTAAGCCTTGCGTGCATCAGAGAAACTCGCTAGGACGCTCAAGGGCATTGATTGCCCTTACAAGCGACTCATTATTTGATATTAATAGTTCAGCCGTGTGCTTTAGAACTGTGGAAATGATGGCTCTTTTATTTTAAGCTTGAAATTGCTATTCGACTTCTTAGACAAAGCCAGTTGGAATACACCTAAATCTTACACTATGCTATTTGATTTTTCTTATTGAAGTCTTGATTATTTTACAGCTTTTTTAAATTGTATCTACTCGACACTGCTGTGTTGTCGCTTCTTTTACCTATCCATATCGTTCTACCCTCTCAATATCCCCGTCTGCAGTCATTCACGGCAAACGCGCTCAACAAAAAAACATTGCGTGAGTTTCGCTATTTTGTTTACTTTTTACACGGCTTAGCTGAAAGGGACACTATAACAACAAACCGGCCTCTTCCTATTGTTGGCGCATCTGAAACATGTGTACTGCCTTGTACCTGGACAATAATTTATCACAAAGCCTCTTCTCGACAATAACCGCACGTATAGACTAGATTGATCGATGTTTCTTGTCGTCGCTTACCGCGGCCAACCCCTTAAACACTGGTGGTGTATTATTTGAACCCCAACATGGTAATGATTAGTATCAAAGCCTCTTCGAGTCAATAAACACAGGTTTACTAGATTAATCGATGTTTCTAGTGACCGTGGCTCACCACCTCACAAAAACTGGTGTTTTATTGAAGCACACCGTTGACAAGTTGGAATCGCAACAGGTGTAAATCGAATAGAACAATCGAGCAATCAATCGCTTATCTCTTACCAACTATTTTTTTTATCGTGTACATTGTTCTACACCCTTAGATATTATCGCAACCTCTTTACAACAGAGTATCAGGAAAATAATAATTTCTAGTCTACTAGAGTTTTCATTAACATTCTCTCCAGGTGTATATTTTCTTTTTCTTCTCCTCATAATACTATCTTCACTTAATCTAATAAGAATCCCAATATTATATTTTGTCTCTGTTAGCGTTATTGGAATATTTGTTAGAACTAAAAAAAAAAAATAAAAAATTGCATTATTATGATAGCTAGAATAGATAACAGTTCATTTTGTTTTAATTTTATTCAATTCATGAAATGGATATAAGATTATTAGAAACGAGGAAGAACTATTTCCAATATTGTTTTATAGACGGTTAGACACTTTACTTTATTATTTTCTTCGCTCTTTTTTTAATGCCCTTTTAAAAAAATAGAAAAAAAGCGAAAGAGATTTTTAATTAACGAGAATTTTTATTTTTTATTTTTTATTTTTTTCCACCGTGTGATATTAACACTGAATTCCCTCCAACGCAACTCCATCCCCGAAAGCTTGGGATTTTAAAGTGATAAAATCAACGTGAGAAGAAACAAAAATATACTTAGATTCTATAAAACCTGCGTACAACACCGTATTAAAAGCAACTCCATTCGTACGAAATAGAAATAATACTTCGAAATAAAATTTCATCAATTGACTATATTTTCCGTGCAATACTTTCTTTAAGGTTCAGGCAACAATCGTGCAACATTTTTTGAATGGTATTTATAAATACACGCGCGCAACCAATTTTCTATTTCGTAAAGAGCAGAGAGAGTGAAGATGCTGTATTCTCGTAGCAAAGTCGGGATATCTGTTGCTCGCGGGACAAAAATAAAAGACTAACAATTGTTCTTCAACTTACATCACAAAAATGTTGCGCGAAATACAAATAAAAAGTTTTTGACCATATGTGACCACAATCTTTGTAAGCTTTTTTTTTTCAGTTTTACAAACCATTTCATCCTATGATTTTCTAACTCTTCGGTTTTCCTTTACGAGTCTTCGCACGAAAAAAATGCCCATTCCTAATTCTATCCTGAAGCTACATGGCTATCAAGTGTTGCCCTCGTAAAAAGTTGATTATATGAACCCGCACCAAGTCAAAATTGGATAGTTAGTTGTGGATATTAAGTGTGGCCAGAAAATTGAAATTGCGGGTGTTTTGTAGCTTTTAGATATCATAGAACATATTCAACACAAGAAGACCTTTTATTGTATTTATCAAATTACTAATCAATATTTTTATAATAACGCAGCATGTCTCTAATCTCGTGTTATCACGTTAATGACCTGTTGCACTTTAATGGCTTTTGGTTAAACACTGCAATGCTTTAATTGAAGTTCCCAATAACATGGCTCCTTGGTTAAGCAAACTATAGATATCTTGATTAAAATATCCTGCTTGATTAACCCTGAACTAACAACCTGTGGGCTGATCTAATTTAGGGAACAACTAACTCACACATCGGATTATTGAGCGCGGAACTTGATTCAAAAATATATTTTTAATTGGATTTGCTTTTCGATTATTTGAAGCCCAACAAAAAGTCGCTCTTTCGTTGGGGAATATGCCTTTAAGCTTTAAAAGGAAAACTATGATTAGCGTCTCAAGTAATTATACTTTTTTTTAAAATATTTTTGCTTCTCTCCGAGCAAGAGGCTCACGCGTGAACGCAAAATTTAATTAAATTTACACACACTTCGAGTCACGTTCCGTCATTGTCTTTTGACTGTTTCATGATGTTAGATCCAGTACCTGTTATAGTTTATTATGTGGTTGTTGTTTTTATTATATTTTGTGTTGGACTACACAGTACATTTACGATTCAACCCAGAAGTATATTCAACTCCAACAAACGTGGTGTATTTGCTATCTTAATCAACCACATCTCTGCAGTTCAAAATCAATCCGTTCACATCCCATTCGGCTTTTGCAAACTTAATAATATTTATCGCACTTCGCTTTTCAATAATTTATACCATAATTAGAACTTTTATTATAGGTAAATCTGATATACATTGTCATATAAATATAGGGTGAAATCTCTAAACCCGTGAAATAGATATTAGACTAATACACTTTAGTAGACCCTAATTCTATTGTTTTCTTTTGTGTCTATTTGACTGTTACACGTTAACAAGCAATTTTTGTATCACACGTTTATTGTTTTCACTCTAACAAAATAACAATTAGGAATTACAGTGAGGTTTTTTCATACTTTTTCCTCCTTTATCCCTTGTGTGAATCGATTGGAAATATGATTTATTTTGAACAATAAGATTATTTGAGTTCAGTGCTTCATTTTCAGAAGGTTTGAAGCAGTAGAAAGTTCATAAAATATGAAAATATCAAGTGTTCATGGTTTGAGTGTCCTCACTGAAATTCTTTATTTCAATTTTTAAGCCGCCTAAATTGAAGACGACAAATGTTTTAGCATATACCAAGAAGATTGTCTCAGAAATATCAGTCTATACCTTCAAAACAGTGAAACAATTACACCTGTTTTGCAAAAATAATCAATTCCTATTTATTTCATGTTATTTTTCTACGCCAACATTCTTGCTATTAATAATATGAGTATATCTTGCAAGATCTCATTCATGTTCCATCTATCACGTTAGATTGGATAATTTTCCCAAATGTTCATTCGTGATTTTTCATTTTTTATTTTTTAAGCTGGTAGTTTACATGTGTTTTAGTCCTTAATCCTAGGGCTTAACTTGATACAACAGGGTTTGATATTGTTAACATTACTGTACGTGCATATAGATAATCATAATAAAATCTAGAGGTTTGTTTATTAAGCTAAGATCCGCAAGAGAAAATGTAGAGATAGGCCGGGTGCAAACGTTTAAGATAGTAAATTACTAAAACTCCGTACATGCGATGTTCGTTCGTGTATGCGCAGTGCCTACCGTTTCCTTAGGTTTCCAGGGCTTCAACCGGTGTCCCTACAAGTTCCCCTATGTTCCCCTATATAGTTCTTAAATGTCCTATAATTCCTATAATTTTATTCAGAAAAGAAAAGGAAAAAAATATTATCAAGCTCATAAATTTTGGTACCGGTGGAAGGGAAATAAAAATTAACTTAAAAGATATAGGGGCACTTGAAGCCCTGGGTTTCCTATTATGGTTTGTCATGGTACTGCTAAAATATGAACACGTTCTCTTTATTATCATTACTATACACGCAAGTACATTGTTGCGCAATGACTAAATATCCTGTTTATTCACTAAGTTCCTTATAGCGATTTGGTGTTACTCGGTTATCATCAACACGTTCCTCTTTATTATCATTACTATACACGCAAGTACATCGTTGCGCAATGACTAAATATCCTGTTTATTCACTAAGTTCCTTATAGCGATTTGGTGTTACTCGGTTATCATCAACACGTTCCTCTTTATTATCATTACTATACACGCAAGTACATCGTTGCGCAATGGCTAAATACCTTGTTTATACGCTCTGTTCTTTATAGCGATTTATCATCAACACGTTCTCTTTATTTATTATTACTATACACGCAAGTACATTGTTGCGCAATGGCTAAATACCCTGTTTATACACTATGTTCCTTATAACGATTTGGTGTTACTCGGTTATCAACAACACGTTCTTTTTATTATCATTACTATACACGCAAGTACATTGTTGCGCAATGACTAAATACCATGTTTATACACTCTGTTCCTTATAGCGATTTGGTGTTACTCGGTTATCATCAACACGTTCTCTTTATTATCATTACTATACACGCAATTACGTGGTTGCGCAATGACTAAATACCCTGTTTATACACTCTGTTCCTTATAGCAATTTATCATCAACACGTTCTCTTTATTATCATTACTATACACGCAAGTACATTGTTGCGCAATGGCTAAATACCCTGTTTATACACTCTGTTCCTTATAGCGATTTATCATCAACACGTTCCTCTTTATTATCATTACTATACACGCAAGTACATGGTTGCGCAATGGCTAAATACCCTGTTTATACACTCTGTTCCATATGTTTTGGGCCTGTCGGGTACCCCTTGAGTACCGGGTATTATCGGTTCACCTAGACGATGATAGAGACCTGGAGTGTTACATTTCTGCTTTGTGAACGCATTCCTTTAAAGTTTAATAAAGAGCCACGTTATCAAGCGCATTTTTTTTAATCAAACGCATTATTAACAAAGACTTTTTTTATTTTTTTACTTCAGCAACCGCTAAGAATGCGTATCAAGCTATCGTACAAGTTAAATGGAGCACCCATCTCTGAACAAGGAGAAATCAACAAATTCCCGCCAGGAATTTGATGACTTGTCCTGAACAATACCAAGGGAAAAACAAGCTAAACCAGTTTTTGTACCAAACAGAGCCCTACTGTATATGAATCATAGAGAAGTATTTTTAAGATTGTCCACCGATGTTGTCCTAAAGCAACATGGTTATCAGTAATATCCACAATTACCAGGAATTAATTTTTAACTTTCTGTAACTTGATTAAGTCATCCACAATTGCATTTCAAGTAGCGCACTTGAAGGGTTTTATGGCAAGTGCATTACAAGGGCTTCAGGATCCGCGCGATCTTGAAAGGCTTCCTGCTTTCCATTGGCTTTAGGTAAATCTTCACCAGCTTTCAAATTTATAGAGTTAAAAAATTATTAATATCAAATAACCTAAAGTAGGAATCATGGAATAGTTTTGGACAATTCACCCCTCCCTCTCCCCTACGGTAAAGTAACTGGGTTCGTTCAAGGCCACGAGTAATCCAAGCCCTGTTGATATCCGTTTCACTCACCATCCCAAATTTCAGCACAAACTATATCAAAAATATCCAATACCAATAATAAAGTATATTATTACGATAAAAGAATAACATTGATTCTCGTAATGAGGTCAATCAACCCCAAGTAGATCAGTTTCAACATCCACATCTTCCAGCAAACTCTAGTAGGTCATAAAAAGACATTCTTATAGAAAATGAGACGATTAATTGTATCATTGATATTTGTTCTCAAGGTTATGACTGTGAAATAAAATCTGTCTTCATTGCCTGACTGATTATAACTTAATCGTGCGCGCACTTTTTCTGACCTCGTATGATTTGGCAATACCATTGTCTTCGGATCAGTACTTTCGGGCTGATACCTCGTAATTTTTGGTTGCGCAATGGCAATATTTTCACCTCAAAAAAAAAATTTCCCAAAATGTATCTTGTATTTTTTTTTTTTTTTTTTTTTTGTTCGTTTCATTTGTTCGTTGTAAGCGCAGACCGAAACAGAATAGCCAAAATCGTTGTACTTTGTTAGAAATATTTTGCGCTGAATTTTGACCACAAAAAAATTAGAGGACTAACCTTGAGAGAGAGGTTTTTCAGAACATGATATTCCAGCTTCTTTACGGTATTACAACACAATAGATGGGGTCAACGATAGCTATATTGTACAACAGGAAACAGGGTTCCCACGGTCAGGGAAACGTCAGTGAGTTAAATCTGAATTTTTTTCAAGATCAGGGAATTTCTATTTTGGTTTGTGATTTTTTGCAGTTTACTCAAAGTCAGGGAAATTCTGCAAGCTTCATAAAATCGTTTTAAATTCAGAACTCTTAAGTTGGATTTTCCTTTGTTCGAACTACCATATAAGTATAATTTTTCGTAAAATAATGGGAGTAAAACGTTGGGGAATTTTATTTTTCGAGATGAGAAATTTTGTTTTCGCGAAACATTTTCATTTCTCGAAGGAGAAAGTTGTGTTGTTTTTCTCCTCAACATGGCTCCCGTAAAACCGTTCTGTAGAATATCAAGGGCTTTGAGTTCAAGTGCCTCAAGCTGTTCATACGACTGTCTGGCAGCCATGTTATTAATAACATGTTTTGTTCTTGTAAAAACATGATAGATTGACTTGCCAGCCTTGGTGTTGAGAGAGCACCACTTGAAATAGCAAGATTGATTGAAATTGTTCCAGCGCTGTGATGATTCTCCGAAAAAAACGATAGTCATCCATCAACAATACGTTAATTTTCATTCACACGAAAAAAACTGATTTATGAGTTAAACTTGGCATTTTTTTAACAATCGTTAAAAAAAGGACTGACTTTTTACAGCTGAAATACAGGAAACGCGACAGTTAGACAAGATAAGATTTCACGCCCTTCATAAAACAACTTACATTACACCATGTATTAAAAAAAACGCTGTACCACAGGGTACTAAATTTGGCCCACAAGTGCACTTCAGAAAAGTTTCCCTTGAAGCGTCCATATATAGCCTTGGTAAATCAATAAAAATGTTGACCCTAACTGACAGTCTAAGTAATTTTAGCCGATTGTCTATATTTAGAAGCAAGTTATTTTGGTGTGTAGTATCCTGTTTTTGTATCTCCGGGTTTTTAGTGATTTGTTTGTATCCCATAGCAACCACAACTCGAACTGACGAGCTATCTTCGTCTGCTTACCAGCAATGCTAACTTTTTCCTGGTTGGGTTGTTGCCAGTAATATTGTTAACATCTTATTTGCTGAAACCTCCCACCCGAGGTTTCGGTTTCAGGTAATATTCTACGCCATAATCTCCAGGATTTCACGTTTGCTATTTCAACCCCAGTTCAATCTCACAAGGAGATCTTTCTGACATCGAGAAAGGATTCCATCTCTCGTACCACCAGGGGACGTCGGTAAAGTGATCTGCCTCACCTTGACTCTGAATTACTCCATTATCAGTAAATTACCAAATCACTATTTCCTGGACTCATCATTACTGCCAGAGGTCATTCAATGTGAAATAACTCGAATATTTCTGTGAGGCTAACAGCATGAAAAGACAAGATGCTTGCTTTGTTGATATCCGAGGTCGATGTAGAGAGAACCAGACCAGCTCGGCATCTGCTGCTTACAAACTACTAGATTTCCAGTAAATGTGTTTCACCAATGAAGTTATTATTATTATTATTCTTGTTCTTATAAGGGCACTTGGGTGAAAACGCCCCATTTTGTAAAAGTTCCAATAATTCAAATATTTGAGAATAATATTGTGATTATGAGAACCAGATTAGCGAAAATTTTAGCCTGGAAGCCACTTGCAGTTGAGAAATTTTGGGTTAAAAGCTAAATTTAGATGCTGAAAATATTTCTAACTTTTATTCGCAAATTTTGACTGAAGAAAACAGGGCTTGGCTTCTATTGGGGCCATATTTAGATTCAAGGACCTTCAAGTCATATCCAATTTTCATCGATATTCATCCAAGTGCTCCTTTATGATCAGCTTCCATGGAATTTCATTCATGTTGTACTCGTAGGGTGCTACATGTTAGGGTATTGTGCGGTAATCGACAAAGTCGTTACCCGCAGTTTTATTAATAGTTTATACTGGCTCCACACTGATACGAGCAGGATACTGACATAGTTGAGGTCCAAATCTGTTAGCCTCAGGGTACAACAAGAGCAAGCACGTGCACTATATGAGCGCTACTTTTACTTTGAATACTTCCTATAACGATAGGTAGTACCACTGAACACGTCCCTTAATCCTTCAGCCTGGAAAAAACTATAATTTCAAATCATTACTGACATCCTTTGACCAGACAAAAATCAACTCACAGCAACCGCACATAACATGGTTTCCTGGCCAAGCAGGTCCTTTTTTTATTTCTAAAGATGGCCTTTGCAACATTTGAAACACATTCTTTAGGGTCTTCGATCTCTCAGCGAGGTGCAGCACGTGCTTTTCTGCCAGCCTTGATTTCCATGTTGTGAGGTCAAGCCTTTACAAAATTTACAATAAACTTAAGCCCCAGTTGCTAAAAGACTGGTCTTTTGTTTCGTGACCCAAACGTAAGCTTGGGTGACCTATGGATGTTATCCAATGTTAGATAAGGAAGTCGTGGAGTGTTACGTGAGGCAAAGTCGTCTGATCTTCTCATTAGGAAATTGTCATGAAACATACGATGTAGGAAGACTGTTTGGATGAACTATAAACTTTTTAATTTTCAGTGTACTTGCATTTTCTACCTTGCGTTAGACTCACTATTATTATCATTATTATTATCGTTATTATTATTATTATTATCATTATTATTATTATTACTATTATTATTATTATTATTATTATTATTATTATTACTACACATTTTCTCGTTCTAGATTAAGACAAAAATTGCCGAATCTAGTTGACCTTCCACTTTTGACTCGCAGTTAAGTTCACAGTTTTAATGAAATAATTTCTCAGATAAAATTGCTAGAAATTGATATCGTGAAAATTAACGTTCCACTTAATGAATGATATGGAAATTAACATTAAAAGAAATGAACACGTTGAAATTCGCCATAATTTCATGGAGCGTTAATTTCCTATAATAAGGTAATTGATTGACAGTTGAAGCTGTAAAATTATCCCTATTAGGCTCTTTAACTTTGGTAATCCATCAAGATGGTTGGTTCGTTTTCTGTTGAACTTCAGAGTTCATTAATCGACACTTAAGTGAAAAGTAAATTGTGATTCGATAAAAATCTTTCCAAATGTTTCGTACCGTATCTTGACTGACAGATCTAGTTCAGACTTGTTATGTTCAATGCTTTACAACTCTTTTATATGGTACGAATCTTAGCATGTAGTATGATAGTCATTTAACTGCGAGGCTGGAAAGTAAAATGCCTCTAATCGACCCATCAAAAAAAATCGCTCGATAAATTTTTATTTATTTTTTGAATCAATTTTGTTTTTATTAAATCAAGATTTTTGCATTATATTATAACAGAGACGTATCTTTTCGCACAAATAACCATTGCCTGATCCAAATCTGTCAAGTTTTCCATTTATCAGATGTTTACATTTCCGCCTTTCATCAATTAATAACGAGCTTATTCACCTGAGATTATGTTGTGTATGGCATCTAACAGTTGCAGATCAACAATGTTTTATCTGATTATTAAACCAGTTTATTTTGTCAAGCCCTGAGGCTATGGACGCTATGTTATACACTACTAGCAAAATACAGATAGTCAATCTGTGTAAAATGTGCCTCAAGAGAGAAGACAAACGAACGTTTATAAAGATTCCACTTCTGATAATAAAACAAATGAATCTTGCTCTATTCTTCAAGACGTCTTGCTCTACTCTTCTCTTCGTGTTTCATATTTGTTGGGAATTCAATTCTGTTCCTTAAATTGTCGGTAAATTTAAATTTACCATTGTATTAGGAGTGAATAAGAACTTGATTGGAAATCTTCTTTCTTGCCAACAGCAGCAATTTCCTCGCAACGGATGTTATCAATGGCTTCTTCTTCTCAGTGCTTTTCCTTTTCCATCTGATTCTGTGTTCCTATGTTGTTGTGTTGTTTGAAGACAGTCTTCTTAGTGCCCTGACAAGAACCCCAACCACGCTGTTATCCAAATCCTAACATTAACAACTTCAAAAAACATGTTGAAAATCAAAACATCCTGGAAAAAACATGACAATAACGTTTACAGCAAATCCCCAAATATTGACCAAACGCTCGAATTGAAAAGAATATTCATGGATAGCACTTCTTTTCTTTCATTGGGAACAAACTAAATTATCCAAAGTTATCGTTATTGTAGAACGTGCTTTTATGTGCTAGCAGTAGGTGGTTGAAGTATTTTAGTGTTTCAGCGATGAATTATGAAAACATTTCCATTCGTTTCCGTTATAATTTCCGAACGTCTTTAATATATCTTTACCCAAAAAATTATGAATTTCACTCCATAAAAAATTAATATTTTCATGTTCAAATTCTCAGCAAGACAAATTCAAAAGAAAAAATATTATTAAAATCGCAGAACCAGAAACGTCCACAACAACTGACTACTTAGAACTGTAAAATTCGTAACGTCTAAAACGTTGATAAAAGTTGTAGTGAAGAATAAAAAAATATTGTACAAGCCGCAGAAATTGACGAGCTTTAAGATTTAAGGGCATTTTTCAAGTTCTCATGGCAACGCTCTTTTTACTTAAAGAATAATTAGCGTGAATTTTAGGAAAAAAATTTTTTTTTCGAAAATTATTGAATAAATTATTTTGAATTGTTTGTCGTATTTTTTTAAAACTTTTTTTTACGAATGGCAAGGATTATTTGGTATCTCTTGACCTTGAGTTAGACACGAGAGCAGTAACTGTCGATGGAAACACTTGAAGCTTCTAACTTTTTCCTGTTTTGCTTTTCACTTGATTGACGCGTGAAGAGGGCCCTGTCGTATTATAGCTTTACAACATTATTTAATGTTCGATTGTAGCTTGGCTTGTTTCAGCCGTCGTGTGCCATAGAGAGGTTTTCGCACGCGTGCTGGGATTCCACATTGAAATAACTGAATATATTTAGAACCAGCTAGAATATGATCTCTTTGGGGCTATTATCCAAAACACAACGGAGCATCCAAGTATCTCAAGGGCACGAACCCTGTCATTTCATAAGATTTTAGCCAATACACTTACAGATAAGAAACAAAAACTACAACAACAGGCAAAAGTGTTTTTTCATTGTTCCTCGTCATGTACTCGACCGATACGTGCTAGAAATCCTTGTCGGTATTGTAAATCGTTTAAGAAAATATTCTGTCGAGTACGTATTATAAGCTGTGGATAATTTTCTGGCGATTTTTTTAGCACAAATGATTGGGAAGACAAACATCGAATGAAGTTATTGAAAATATACCTATTTATCATAAAATGTAGACATGGGTCGAGACTGTTCACACGCAGTGCGATAAAAACACAATGCGAATATTTAAGCTTGGCCAAGTTCAACTCCTTGCCGGCCTCCAAGCAGCTTGAAAATTCACTAGTTTTGTGAATGTTCTGGGCGTTTGAATCGATTGATACAACCTCAAAGACGTTTAGTACAAATTTGTTGACCATAACACGTGGTACGATGTTCGTGTTAGATTTGATTACCATGTACTCTTTTGTTTTACTACATAAACAACTTGTATAGTCAAGATACAATCGGTTTAAAACCGGCTTTTTCCATATTTGTTTAAGATTTTCATTCATCAACTCATCAAGACCGACATTAATAAACTCCGAGCGCGCTTTTCCCAATAATATTCAATCTCCAGTTCGGGAAGAAACCGATTTTTTTTACAAAGCAGGCAATCGTTTCATGCACAAATTTGATGTCCTTCAAGTCCTTAGAACAATTGGTCAATAATTGAATGAGCTGACTTGCTAATTGTCGGATAATCGATTGAATTATAACTAAATACATCTGTATGCATGTGTTATTTGCCGACATCAATCAATCTCAACATAACCAACCAACACTAATCACCACGCTTGAAAAATCTCTTCCCTGACAGCTGAATGGCTTCCGCGAGAATTTTGGCCCCAAAAAAATCTTCTTGGGCCTTCGTTTACTTTAGCGAAATTTCCGAACAAATTGATAAAATAACAAGGCGAATATCCAAGAAAAACTAACAATTGTATTTATGCAATAATAACCAGTAGACAATAAGCAATAACACGAATCATTATTTAGTTTTGAAGTTGGATAATTACGAGTTGTCATGTACACCTTATAAGAGCAGAATTAGATTTTCAGAGGCTTGCTATAAAAGACTTTAGAGAAGACAGCGCGGCAAGAATACAATCGAGCCGAAAAGTCTGTAACGTCAAGGTCGATCAGTACCGAAAGACGAACTACTCGCTTGACTCACTCACTGTAAACGACCAAGGCAAATAGCAATGAGAAGTAATAACGCCAAGTTTTTCATTTTTCGGAGAGCAAAGAAAACCGAATTATCGCTGTCCTTTGAGTTGTCATGTAGGGCTATTGAACAGCTAACAATCAAGTCCGTAATGCCAATAATATGAAAGACAATCGTGCCACCTACGCTAGTGCAACTCATTAACTACACCGTACAAGTCGAATCCCGGTATGCAAGACACAACACTAAAAATGGCACCCAGTAAGGCGGAGCTTCGAGCCACAAAATCACCCACATGGGCGGGTTTTCCCTGTCAAACACGTCTGTTTTCTTGTTGGCACTAGACAATAATAAATGTTCGCCTAGTTAACAACTGCCATTCTGCCAATCAGATCCAAGGGTTTTCAATACATAGCTTGTTCCTATTTTAATTCGATTGGTGGCAAGGGAAGACGTCATGTTCAATGTGTCAAATTTGACGCTCTTGCTTGTAGCGAACAAGATGAACCGATTGAGAATATTGTTTGGAGCACAGTGAGTTGAACTGTGTTCAAGGATTTCGTGAATTTGTACACTGAACGCCAGGACAGAAGATACCTTCTCTAGCACATCGTGGCGGTCCCTCTCTCGACTTTATTTTTGGCTCTGACGCTGGCGTTGTGACATTGGATTACGTTACGATAATTTATTTAAATCTGAAGTGGTCTGAATTGAATCTGTTTGCTAAGTCGCTGGGTTTTTGATGTTATTACAACAGTGAGAATGGCTAACTCGACTGCTACCAAGATGCCATGTTCTCAGTTTGGCTGTTCCTATTCACCTCAAGTAAGTCTTAAACTGTGAGATAAGTACAACTTTGCGTATTTGAATCTTGTACAGTGCAATTCAAGCTAGACGTATCGTCATCTTTAATTGTCTCGTTTCTAGTTGGTCCTACATGGCAATGGTAGTCCTTGTTGTGATAGTAGTCAGCAAATCCAGGATGGTTTACCTGGTCAATCAGTCTGTCCATGTCAACTAGACAGAGTCTTACAGCATCGTATAGCTTCAATGCCCGTTAATGTTCTTCCAAGACCTCCATTTGGTGATGGAGCGTTCACTATTGGTAGCGGTTCTGGGCTATCTGCCTTCTACTCGCCACTGGTATGTCCATCTCTCATTGTCTGGCTTGCACTCCGTATTATATATTGCCTCACAAGACCTCAGCTAATTCTCAATCTTGTCCTCAACTTTACATAATAGAGTTTTTCTTAAAATCCTGTTCTATTCCCTTAGTAATAATTAAGCCTAATCAGTTATTTTTTTCTTTTCCTCCTCTATGTTTGCTCTCGGCGGTTGATATAGACACGGACGTGTGACTTCAAAGATATGGCACAACCCTGGAGAGATTCGTGGTATCTTTCGCAAGCAACTCGAAACCCATTCGAATTCCACGGCTTCGATCCCCATACGCATGCAGCTTGTACTCGCTTTGCAGAAAGGTACCGGCTCCATCACTTTATTTTAGTACACTAAATAGCCTTTACCATCCACGCCACTTACTTAAATCTATTAGTGTCCTTACATTAGTGTAATCTTACGCTACTAGCCAGCATGTTTTATGAACCATTTAGATGATTTCCTCGTAGCATTAACAGATCTGTTAACTTGTCTTGCCGTCCTACCTATCATTTGAAAGTGTATTTAACTAACTGAAATCTACTCCAGTGGTATCGAGTGTGCCATGCTTGACAGAATGTGATATGTACACAGTGAAATGTACTTTCAAGTATGTTACAGACAATATGTAAGGGACAAGCTAGATAATACCATTAACATGGGACGTCTTGAAATGGACAATATTTTCTTGCTCGTCCTGAAAGTGGACTTTAAGCTTTCTCTTAATACTTTAGATTTTCGCCCATCGATCTCGCAGCCGCTGGAGCAAGGCGAAAAAACGCGACAAGAGAAACGACAAGCACACTAAAAGCTTGGTTATACGAGCACAGAAAGAATCCTTACCCAACCAAAGGTGAAAAAATTATGTTGGCAATATTGACTAAAATGACTCTTACACAAGTATCGACGTGGTTCGCCAATGCTCGAAGGCGCCTTAAGAAAGAAAATAAAATGACCTGGTCTCCAAGAAATCGATGTGGAGAAAGAAAAGACGGTGGAGACTCTAGCGACGTGGAAGACATCGATCTGGACATCAACAGTGATGATGAAAAACCGTCTCAAGAGTTTCATTCCGACAGAAAACTCCAAGGTACGAGACTCTGAAAACTTCTTTTTTAAGATATCCTAAAAATAATCCTCTGTATGTAAAAATAAATCCTGTAACGGGTGTATATTGTTCCATAATAATCGCCTTCCAGCTAGTTTTTCCTTGGAAATACCAGAAAGTGGGTGGAATTTTAGATAACCTCAAAACATTAAAACACTTTTCTATATTACAAAGTACAGCCTTAATGTTCCCTAATATGTTTTGCACCAAAAACAATGCTTTAGTTTTCAAGTTTTGGGTCCCATGGTGAATTTTTTACTTTGGCGTTGCCTGAAAAGTGTATTTTTTAGACAATGGCGCTATTTCAAAATTCTTTTTTTAATTATATATTCTTTTACCCCAAGCTGCGCTCGTCAGCCGGTCTGACATGAACCCGAACCAGTATTATACACGTCTTCAATATGAAATGATAAAAAAGAATTAATGATTTTGAATAGGAAAGAAATTTATTAAAATAAATTTTTATTTATTTTTCATAGAAAATGAAGATAAGGAAAGTAAGAAAGAAAATATTGAGAAAAACGAGGGCAGTGATGAAGAGAAATGTTATCGGGACTATCCCAATGTTGGGTCGGAAAAATATGAAAATTCTTGCTCTAATGTTGATGAAACAACAACGGTGGCTCCTACACCAGCGATACGAACTGTCCCAGCTATAATAACCAAACGAGAGCTTGAAGCGTCTGGTTCTGTAGAGGACTCGCCAGTGAAAAGTCTAAGAAAGTGGGTCGATGGTTGCTTTTATAATCCACCAATATCATCATGTCCAGCTCAGCCCTCAAGTCCTGTACAAAACCAACAAACTCCTCCTTCGACTCCAACACAAAGAACTTCAACAGAAACGCCAGTAATCACATCAGGTATTGTACCAACCCTTAGATATCAAAGTAAATCTTAACAACATGTTTACTTGATGTTCGAGCTTGCTTATAATTATTGTTTAGAGCGATTTTCAAGTGTTTTACTCAGCGTATCATTTATCGCTGTTCAATCTGAACATTTCCCCCTTTACTTTTACAGACCATGCAACATACATTTAGAAAAACCTCGAAAAATAATATAGAACGGCGGTAGAGATAATATTTTTTATCAGCATTTGGACGTTCTATGTCGAGTTATTTTAGTGAAAGCTGGTTTTGTTCATAACCTTAAAAAAATATATGTTAAATGTGTTTCGTGCGAGACGAATCAATCTAGAAGAATAGCTTGTTAGGACGGGAACTTTAACATTAATGTCCAACTAAAGCTTGTTAAGACAATTCCTCCTCTTTTAGAAACAAACTCTCTCATCGTTCTGACTTTCGTATCTTACTTTAAACGTCTCGTTATAGCTGTTTTACGATTGTTTTGGGATCTTTCCTTAACTTTACAAAGAACATTTCAATAACACGGTTTCCTGACGGCTCAAATGATTTATTACTGGCTTAAATAAAAACAGACGAGGTAAAACGATAAACGTTACTGCAGACTTTCTCAGAGCATCATCATTACCTGGTATATCTCATCTCTTGGCAGAGTTCCACTTTTGCCCTGTTCTCTATTTTATGACCCCGTATCATATGGATCGTTTGAAGAAGATATTCATCAAGAGGTTACATCACAAAACCTAACTGAACAAACTCGGGGTCAATCATGTATAACTCATGCTTTTTCCAAAAACTAAACTACAAAAGCTATCCGTAACAACGTCTGTAAAAAGTTCCTTCCTTCTTCTCTCTAATATTATTATTCGACATTTTAAATAAAATACGGATTGACTGCGATAGATAGACTACTGATATTTAGAGATACAGCATGCGATATATTTTTTTAAGCTGGTGTAATTTTCAAACGTTAATTTATCGTCTTACAACATTCTAGACGTGGAAGGAAGTCCGAGTGACTGAATTCAATTATGGATAGCCCGTTAATCAAATCATTTGATCAAATCTTTCCTAAGTCCTTAACAAATGTGTTTTCAAAACTAGTCTGTCGAAGACAATATTGTCTAATCCCCATCTTAGAACGAGTCGAGACGAGAAAAAAATCAAGTTTTTGAAAAGGTCGAATAAAAGTAAGGTTCGTTCTATCGATATCGCTTTACTGCTGGTGACTTAAAGAAATGTTTCGAGAAGCTAAGCAGGTTTTTGCTGTCGTTTTTTTATGGAATTCAATTTTTACTGATTAACTTTCTATATAGCGGAGTTTGTTAGGTGTGTTGTAATGGGTTATCTTGTTTTCAAGGTTGTATTTTGTGTATCGATAAGCACGACACGTTTTTCCCTTCTATATCCTGAACATTTCAGTGCCAACATTTGTCCTCAATGCATGAGTATATCGCTTAGAGAAGAGACAAATGGAATATACGCTTAATTTCGCAGAAAAATGACCAGGAAACTTTCCAATTTATTTTTTTAGCTCCGAGTTCAAACACATATAAACACGAAAGGAGAGAAGGCAGCGAAGGAGAGAAGAGTCCGAGCAATGTTGTCCAAGAAGACGCTCTTCGACACGAAGAAGAAGCGAAGTCGAGCACGAACAACGCTTTAAGTCCCTCCGAAAAAAGGTAAAATTTAAGCGGGTTTAAACCATATTGAAAGCTTCAAGTTTTATAAATTATTTCAGTGTGTGTAGCAAAAGAAAAAAAGTAAGTGGTCGTAGAGAAATGAAAAAGGACCTTTCCCTTCACGCAAATTTATTTTCGGGCCTTTCCGTTTATCAAAACATTCTCAGTCATTATTCTTGCTCTCGATAAACCTTCCATAAAAATGATTTATTAGCTAGAGCTATCTATTTTAGATGGTATTCAAAAATTCCAGACAGTGCTTGAGGGTGTCATTTGTCCACACTTCACCCACTCCGTGACTTTAGCATTCAATTATTACCACAGTACAAAACCGCTTGACAAACCAGTGGTGAACATGAAAAGGAAACAGGACTTTGTCTAAGCGGATAACAGTATGACTTTATTGTGTCTAGAGAGTGTTTGCCTTATGTTTTGTTTTCCAGTTGCCAATAAAAACTCACATCATTGCTCTGGTTTTTCTTCTACGCCTTTCAGAACAAATGAGCCCAAAAACTACAGAGAATTTGACGCTGCCTTAGCACTGACGACACTTTCATCGCGCTGAAAGCCGAAGAAAGCTGAACCAAACTCCACAGACATAAAAAGAATCGTACGAAGGCAGGGCTTTCTTACTTAGTTTGTAGATAAAAACGAATCAATAAGCTGAGAGATGCGACTGAAAGAGTCAGAAGTAGTGAGTGTGAAAAATCTAAAAGTTGTTTGTAGACTAAAAAGGCCGGGTTAGACCCTTTTTCTAATAATTGTGTTCCAACACAATACAGTGTTGTTTTCTTGTGTGTTTTTACTGGGTATAAGATACCACAATTCTATGTTTTTGTTGCTGTTTTAAGGAGTAAGTTGTGCGTTTGTTTTCATAGTCCGCCATGACCAAAGAAAAATAGTTTTAAGACAATCCTGGAAGGAGCTCAAAGTTCTAAACTTCCAGAGCAGAAGTTTTTTTTTTTTTTTACAAAATTGAGAAAATGTCTTAGCTGTCAATCTCTAAGAAGTATTGTAAATTAGAAAGACGTGGTGTAAAGGAAAATTCCCAAAACTACACCTGAAGTTTTAATTCGAAACGAGAGCTGGTGTTTGTAGATAGGAGAAAACGAATAAATAGAAAATAATTTTTTGAAATAAAGTATGCATCAGTTATTTGTTTGGGGTGTCTATGAAGTGACAGGTTGGTTCGAAACATATATAACGAAAAAGACTTGCCGATTTGATTACGACTTAACGGCTTTACGATTACCAAGTTGTTGACTGAATGCAAACTTAATAAGTTGTTATATTACAATGTTTTCCCATTGCTACCGACAGCTTTAATATTTCATAAAACATAGCTTTATTATCCAGTGCAACTTTAAGGATTTTGAAGACAAGCGTTAATTTTTCACTGTATCCGCTTGGGTTCCGAAATATTGAAGGCCGCAAAGCGAGCAGAGCTGCTAATTTTTTTTCATGGAGGTGGATACTTAATAAAGCCGAAAGCACTCTGTAAACTCGAGAATATGTTGTCTAGACATGGCATTTGAGATTAAAACTATTGTGTTGTTTTCTGACCCAAACCAACCTCGGGTCAGACCAGATAGTTCCAACTGAGAGGCACTTTTCTTCAATTCTTCAATATGGCTTACATCGCGTGCATGAGCAGATGTTAATAGATTATCGCTCGATATGTACAATAAAAGTTCTTGTCACAATTAATAATTTACGAACTCGTTTCCAAACAATTATATTCCGACAATAATGACATATTCTGAGAACGATATTTTATTTTTTAGATTATTCAATACCCGCCATTTTGACTCAGAATGAACTCCAACATACTCGAATTGTACTTCATCTTTTAAAAACGTAAACCTATGGCGTTCAAAAAGGATATCCAGAAAACAAAATTGTTGTTTTTGAAAGTTTAATTCCAATTAGATGTAATAATATTTAATTTTCACCTGGCTTTTCGTGGGAAAATTGTTTTGGAATCATCCTATGGAAAATGTTCCGAAAAGGGCGCGGAAATTTAGCACGCGCGCAGGTTTTCAGGTCAGGTTGAATGAAGGCGCGAAGTCGTTGTGTATCATCATAAACTTTTATTTTCTCGTAAAAGAAAGATTGAAAATTAAAATACGCGAGGCTGATAATAATATTCTGTTTGGAGAACTGTAATTCTCGTTCATTTTTCGAATTTTTTGAACACGAAAATTCTTTTTTGAGGAACGCGTTAATATAGGAAACCAATTGTATGTATTTTTAGCCAGGTAAATGTATTTTTAACTATTTATTATCTAATATAGGTACGTTTATAATAACTGTAGACAGCTTTTGCTTAATGGTGAGAGTTGCCGACGGAGTTCACATTAGAAAACTCCTTAAAAATTGAAATTGAGTTTACATACAACAAAAAAAGAATATGAAAAAGACAATAACAATAATTTTTTCTTGATGACGAAAGTGGACATTGATCTCCTAATCTGTACAAACCTCTATATACTCAATCTCAATGAAAACAACTTAGTTCAGATTGGTGGCTCATTTTCCAGAAATCTCTCATTAAAATAAATGAAAAAGCTCAACGAACAGGAGGTAAAATGACCGAATGTTTTGGTAAGATATTTGCCAGTTATATAAAGCTGTCTTTTTCAATTATTGGAAAACAATCCTCTCGTTTGTTCATTATCCGCAAAGCCAATTTTCTTGACGGATTTTGGGAGAATCATTTCCCGCTATGCTTATTTGAAACTCACGAAAAATTTGATATAATATGACAGTTCTTGATCACAGGACTAGAGCCTTTCTTAATTTATTTCATTTTGATTGTGATTGGTTCCAGCGTATTATAACTTAATGACTAATCTTCTTAAACAATGTTCCTACGCTAATTTGAAATCACTACAAGCGAGACCACACGCTCAATATCACCATGGCAACCAGAAGAACCGAAATATGTCAAGCTCTCGAAAATGCGATTTGGTCGATATTTTGGTTTAAGGTTTCACACAAGTGCAAATTTGTTTTGTCTTGTATGAGCTAATGTAGCGTAGTTCCTGAGAATACCTCGTTTCCGCAGAAAATTCTGGTTTGAAGAGAAAGCATAACTAATCGCTCTGTGGTTAACAGTGTTCCATAAATAAACACTTAATATTTTATAACAACATTCATCCTTTTTCCATAAACATTACTTTCTGTGACCAAGCCGTTTATTTTCATAACTGTTAAGTAGTTAAAAACCTGTTTGGCTACCATTTGTTGTTAAATTTAAGTAGAACACTAAACTCTTCCCACTCGACTCCACCACCTTGTTGACGTCATTCAACCACAACAAATCGTGCCTAACATCCTAGAGGCAAGAAAAGGGAAGTGCGTTTCATATAGGAAAGGATTTTCTTCCCCAATCTAATTTTAATACGACAAACGTGCTCGGTGTACATTAGTTCTACCGTTAGATTTTCGCCTTAATTAATTAAGGATGTCGCGATGCTATAATTTATTATTTGAAGGAGCTTTTTTAAATTTACTGATTTCAAAGAAATTTCGAGAGGAAGAAGCGATCGAGAAGAGAAACGAGAAGGACTTGCAGTGATTTTAAGAAATTCAGCTTTGACACCTCGCTGAATTACAACATGTGAATCATAACTTAATTTTACATACTTTGAAAACTAATTTTTGAAGACACCTCAAAATTTAACACACGTTCCATGTAAAAATACAGTTTCACTATAATTCTAATTTGCACTATGTTTACATCAATTTTACATTAAGTTTACAAACTGCAGCGGAAATTGATATTTTTTCTCTAAGTATTGTGAGTTTCCAGTTACTAGTGGGCATAGAGAGCGTAAGTTGCATAAGCACAAGCTGCGTGATGGGAAACCTAGGGTTATACACTACTCTTCATTAACTGAGGGCTTTGTAATACTAGAAAAAATAGGTGATGTTTTTTCATAGAACGTAAAAAAATAATGGAAAATATTTGCTTTTATTTAATTTTTCAGTATTTTTTTTTGTTTTGCGGTTTTTGTATTGACATTGTTTTTAATAATAACGAAATTCCAATACGAGTCTAGAAGTTGAATTTGAACAGAGCCAAAGAAATACCCTGAAGCTCACAGGGGAGAAAAACTAAACTACTCGCTCTGAAATCGAAAACACGATGCCACCCTCGCCAACCTTTTTCTTCAGACAAATTAATATAGAATTGATATTCAAAGATATCACTAGTAATATTACGATTTTAGTCTAGAAAACTCGAACAGTTTTGATCTTAGATTTATGACAGTCTGTATATACAGATAAATACGCTTGACATTTTTTCTTGGCTAACTTAAAGACGCTCGAAAGTGTAGTATGCATGATACTCCTTGTCATTCCTTGGCTTAAGTCTTAGTTTCTACGGTGAAGTAACTTCAGATTAGCACAGACAGACAGACGGATTTCATTTGGAGTTTTGTACGAACAGATCATTTACTCATCGTTTTGGCTATTGAGGCTCTTGACAATGCGATTTCCAATGCTGCGGTTTTAAGGAGCAATTGCACCATATTTATTGAAATAAAGTCATGTCAAAGCTTTAGACAACTAATTATTATTTTTGATTAAAAACTTTGGGAACTACGCCCCCTCCCTCCATTACAATACTGCCCCTTAAGGCACAATGATACCCAATATCCAACCATTTATGGTCATTTTCGCCCCTGTTCCTGGAATCTTTGCAAGGTTTGTGGTACATTTGTAACCATAACAATGACCTGTTTGAATCACGCCATTCTTGAAAGGCCAAGGTGAGGTTAGTGATTAAAACTGATATAAAAATAGTTTATATACTCGATTGGCGATGAGTCTCCCGGATATCCCAAAAATGACATTCGACATGTTAGATGTTGTAGTATTTTTTGGTATGTAGTTCCTATAACTCGCCCTGGTCAAGGGCTTTTTTGTTGTTCTCACTCAAGGGCAAGTGATATAGGAGCCTGTTGAAGAAAGACGACTTAATTCAGTTTAAAACTACAGTTATACAGATTACTTAAAAGCATATTTGTCAGTTCAATGACGGAAATTCAAACTAAATTGAACCCTGAAATTGGGATCAAAAGCTGATCAAAGTAAGAGCCGTGATGGGTAATGTCTCCACGCAGATCGAGTTGGAAATTAGAGAGCTTTTAAAAATTCGAGTTTTTTCTCCCACAAACGGCAAACGTAGCCAAGTTTTCTTCGTTTTCCTGTGTTTAGCTTTACCTTTTGCAAACCTTCTTACCAAAGAGAAATAGTCTATTGTTGATCTACGACTTGGAGATCGTGGCGATTCCTCTTAACTGTTTTTAAAGAACTTTTCACTGGTCAACTGACGTTTCAGGTTTGACGGGCGTAAACCGGATTCTTAAACTCTCTATTAGCAGGGGGGAAAAGCTGGCAGACTGTGTTTTACCGGCCTTGAAGAATTGTGACAGAGACAGCATGTTTTAGCCGCAAAACAATGTATTTTTTCTTCTGTGGGAAATAAAATCTCTCTCCTCTCCTCTCCTCTCCTCTCCTCTACTTAGTCTTCCCACATTTCCCTTATTGTAATCAGATTGTTTGTTCAAGACTTAGTCCATGAGTTTATGAAAATTTTAATCCAAGAACCTCTTTCTTTAATAACAAGAGATTATCTCCATAAAGCTCCTTCTGTACAGCAAATTACTCTAAGAGATTGATGATTATCTTGTAGATTGAAGCGAGAATCCCGGTCATAGAGCAATCATTTTATCCATGGTTTAATCCCCAATCATGACTTCCAGACCATGCTTTGAGTATGGTAATCTGTTCTTAAGGCTGTTACCGGTAGTGCAGTCCTTGGCATTAGTTTTGCCTATCAATCAACTGCACCTGTGATCAGTGATTCATCAGTAGTGATCAACTACTGAACAGCCAATGCAAACCATGACCGATATAGCAGATAAGGCAGGGTGTCCAAAGGGGAAAAAAAAAGTTAGTCCCTGACTGGGGTCACTCTGCCTTCATGGAGACTTCTGAAACAATTACGAAACAGTCTTAACATTCCATTTTCTCTTTACCAACAACGAAGTAGCCAATAAAAAGTGGCGCATTATCAGACATGTCTAGTGAAGTGAATGAGATACCAAGTTCGTTAGTTTTTGTAAAATTTCTAGGTAGGAATAAATTTGGACAAAAATTATTTCAATATCTGTAGATATTTTTTCTTCTCTCCTATTGATCGTTAAGTTAAAAAATCTTACCCAAAAAAAACTGTGAAAAAGTGTTCCCTTTTTCCGCACTTTCTGACGATATATTTTTGTGCTCCGAGATGTCAAAACATACGTTTATAATTGACAGCATTAAGTTTTGGAAAAAATCCACGATCTCAGCTGACCTTGGACTTGATGATCCATTTGAACATTTCCTTTTCTTTGATATCGAAACTCTGCGTGGTAGGCTTGCATTAACCTTATTAGAAGGGTTACATTATAAGCCTAGTAGTTCGTTAATACTACATGAACGCGACCCTCGCTTAACAAGACAAATATTTTCTACATCAGACCACAATCTATTATCCAATTAATCGTTTCGTCTTTTTTTTCTGTTACAACCTGATAAAAAGGACATTTGCTGTTAAAGTGAACTTAAATTGACGTTTAAGACGTTACTTTGAAGCTCTAATGTCCAATACGTCTTATTACGTACAAGGTGTTCAACTTATTCATGTCACCAGTCCTGTATTCTTCGGCATGTCTCAAAACCAGTTTACAATCGATCACTAGTACTTTTTACTAGTAGTTTCTTGGCATACATGTGTTTATTAAAATTCTCGATTAATTTCTTTCTAACGATAGGATTTCTTCACACTGCAGTATAATAAAATTCTAAGCTAACTTTTAAAAATTCTGAGCCCCACGCTTGCATGTGTGTACATTTTTTTTCTTTCTTTAAATTCGACTAAGTAGTTAATCTACACTGTCTGCCATTTCTTAAGCTCGGATTACCAAATCTTTTGCCTGTTAATTCCACATAAGCTTATGTTTAAGTAGAAGCTACTCTCCCGGCTATAACTAGCCAATTATCTTCAGCTTTTTAACTATCACTGGAAAATCTAGACTCGTGAAAATATTTCCTTCCAATTAAGAGTTGTCCGGTAGTGAGCACAAGAGATGACACCAGATGGAACTGTTAGAAACAAGAGGGTATTTATCTGAAAAAGCGATAGTACTATTACCACAAGTTTGTTTTGTTTGTTTTGCCAGACATTCTTACGATTAAAGAGTATAATCCGTAAAGTATATAGATATATGACCGTTATCGTTGAAGTACGACCTGCGAAGTTTGACGTCTCGTTTGCAAACTAGGATCTCGACGGCCGTCAATCGAACTACTTCTTTTTACGAACAAGGCACTTACTCGTCTAATGTTTGGCAGATTTCTTTTTTGATTTGGGCGGCACTTACATTTTTTCATCGTCCATTCAGAAACCAGATTGACATTATATCTAACTAGCTAACCTCAACATAATTTCAGAACGTTGTTGTGAATCTGGCTTCTGATTGGACGAGAAAAATGTCAAAAAAAGTGTTCACGGTGCAAACTTTGGTCACCAAATGATAAACATGAGGCATGAGTTTTCTAACTCTTTCCCGCGCCATATTGGATGACAATGGTGGAAATTGATCACTTGCATATCGCCCAATGCGCATGAGATGAGCATGTGATTTTTATGAATTTGTAGATTGGAGCAAAGTAGATTTGTTTGGGATCCCAAATGAACCGTTAATCAGAATTTGCGGCTAAATCTTTGAATTATTGATTTCTCGAGGCCGAATTTTTTTCTCTCGCCACATTTTCAAAAATAGGGTTGGTTTAGAAGTGCTAACTTTTTTTTTTTTTTACAAAAAAGCGCGAATACGACCACTCATATACGATGCCAAGATTCGCGATAAGAAAAAAAGACCGTGCAAACGATTTTTTACTGTTTTACCGCAGTTTAGCTGTTACTTGTCATACAATACGTAGATCTGTCTCGGCTTTCACAACATGATCGATGGAGCCTTTATTGCAACTGCCTTCTTCAGCGGTGACATCTATTTCTCTTACTTATCTTTTACAATATTATTATCTTTGTCATGTGTAAGAGTATATTTTTACATTTTTTACTTTGTCACCTATCCAATTCGGTGTCATTCGACTGTCATTTTAAGAAAGGAAAAAGTCAAAGTTACAAGCAAAACGGTCGCCATTATCACTTAGTGGCTCAGGAGAAATGAAATACGAGTAATGAATAACTTTGGTATAAGGATTTAGGGCGTAATACGAGTTTCTAAGAATCACGTTCTTCAAAACAAGCAGATCACGCATCACTGGGACTGAAATTCACGAATCATGGACTTATTTTTTTGAATTCCACGAATCAAAGTCCAAAAGAAAAAGACCGAATCACGCGTCACGCGTAACCCCGGTGCAACGCTGAGCGCAGAATGACGATCATTGAGATCAATGACAGTTCCATATTCGAATTAACAAATTAGAAGTCAAAAATCCTCCCAAATATTCTACTTAACATGGACAGGTTCTTGTTCAGGAAGTATTTAGCTTAATCGTTTTCTATCTTAAACTAAATCAATAAAACGAATTGCCAATAAATGACGCTTAGCATGTCTGTCAGTCAAACACGATGAGGCAGCCGATTTGGCTGTAAGGCCCGGAAATACGCTATTTTGATGTTGTATGTCCAAAAACTGAAGCCTTTCCTGGCGAGATTTTGAATCAGAATTATGTATATTTAAGAATCACTAGTGGAAAAAAGATCTTAAACAGTTTTATTGACGTCAAAATATGAGTATTTGTAAGTTTAAAATGTGAAATACAATGATTGCGATCGTTGGGAGACAAACATGAAAGCTTCGATCAATTTACCACGATGAAATCTTTCAAAATGTCATACATATTTGAGAGACTATTATTTCTGACATCTACTTAACACGGATATTAGGAGACAAGTAAAACTATTTATGGATAACGAGAATTGAAGCAAAAAATAGTGAAATATGATTTATAACCCTTTATAAGGATCACTTGATTATTTTCTTGGCTTAAGATACGAAGATAGCCTGATTGGGAATGTTTCCATGGCATTGTTCAAAATGTTGAAAATTTAATTTTTTTGATCGCTCCTGCTCAATAGACACAAAATAAAAAAAATTTTGGATTACAATTTGCACAACAAAGCATAAAGGACCTCATATTTTACTCAATTTGTCTTTTAAGTCGAGCCTAATCCAAATCACCAAATTTTAGCTAAAAAATCTTATTTTATTTAATTTCTTCTTCTATATATTCCCTTACATCTTCCAGCAATGAACCAATTTTAGTTCGACATCAAAAATAGAAACTCCATAGATTAAAATTAACCGACTCGCGCGCCTTTCCCCCGCGCTATCATCGCATCACACTTCGAACAAGCAGTTTTTTCCTTATTCCTTAAGTTCTCGGAAAAGTAAGTTATTGGACCTCGATAATCATGGAATTAGATAACATTATTTACCCTATTAGGTAATATTAATGAACGTGGACAAACAATTTTGAAATATTCAAGAATATGTCAGGCGAACCTTAGCATTAGACACGAGCCCACAACATTTTTGCCCTAAATTGCGGTCAGCTGATTCCAAATGTTCTTTCAATAAAAATAAATTCGAGGTGTAGTACCCAAGAGTTTTAGCTTGTTTTGTGGTTAGAGAATAAGTTGTCTAGCCAGAAAAATACATCAGAATTTTAGCCGCAAGAAAACTATTTTTACTTTATTTAGAAAAGAGAGTTGTCGCTATTTTTAGTAATGGCAGTTTTCCATCCCTTTTGACTCCTACCTTCCGTTATTAAAGTGAACACAAGACAACAAATAATAATCCCGAAGTTCGTTAGACGTGATTAAAGCGTCAGTATAGTCTAATTCCATTGAATAAACGATCACAAAGGAAGAGAAATACATCAAAAGAGAGGAAGAGGTTGGTGTAAGCATATGGCTAGTGACTCATCGCATTCGAGGAAACTGAACCACAAAATCGTTTTGAGAGAACGCAAAACCCTTCAAAGGTCATGATGTGGATTGAATACATTAAGAACTAGAGGAAGTGCACGTGCTTCATGGAACTAAGCTGTTGGTTAAGTTAATGATTGGGCTTGACTTGTATGTGATCCTCCCTCTCTTTGCTTGGCCTATTTTTACTTTTGTTATTTCGTGTCATCGCGTTTTATTTCCTCTGGCTTTCCTTTCCTCGTTTTCTCTCTCTTGTGCTATCCTGGTCTGTTCTGTTCTGTTTTCTTTTCTCGTTTTCTCTCTTGTGCTATCCTGTTCTGTTCGGTTCTGTTCTGTTCTGTTTTCTTTTCTCGTTTTCTCTCTCTTGTGCTATCCTGGCCTGTTCTGTTCTGTTTTCTTTTCTCGTTTTCTCTCTTGTGCTATCCTGTTCTGTTCTGTTTTCGTTTCTCGTTTTCTCTCTTGTGCTTCCTGTTCTGTTCTGTTTTCTTTTCTTTTCTCGTTTTCTCTCTCTCTTGTGCTATCCTGGCCTGTTCTGTTCTGTTCTGTTTTATTTTTCCCTCGCTTTCTCTCTCTTGTGCTATCCTGTTCTGTTCTGTTCTGTTCTGTTCCACTTGTCCTAACTGTTCTGTTCAACCATTTCGATTCAACCATTTTCTTCCATCGTTCAATATAAAACAATAGACACCTTGATTCCCCTAACTGAGGAAAAACGCGTCAATATTTCAAACTTTTGCTCTACAACAGCAGATTTGACAGCCTCAATTAACTATATCATTCACAGGGATACGACCTATTAACATTGTTACAACAAACTGACAAGATCTTAGGAAATGGAAAACGCTCTTCATAATTCACAAAACCAGACAGTATAAATTTAATACTAACAAAGCAATTTAATAATCACAAAAAGACGGTTTAATTTTAATTCCAAAACACGACAACAGTAAAATTACTAAGACACGCAATAAAGAGCAAAAATGCGGTATATTGAGCTAAGTTGCAAAGTTTATTAAGCTGTCAGTAAAACAGAAATCCAACATGTCATAAAAATACCTTTACATTCGCCGCTAATGCTTAGCTCTCGGAATCATCAAAGTTAAACTTGGATAATTATTGTTTTCGCTGTTTTTCTTGCTTATTAAAGTATCTTGGTAACCACAAAAGATATTTGTAAAAGTCTTATTGAACGTGGACGCCAAGACAATTGAAAAATTCTCACTTTCATTCAGAACAGAAGATAGTGATTAATCTTGTGTCCGTATTCAAAGCCTTATAATTTTTTTAGAATTACAAACCTAATTTTACAAAGAGTATAAAAATAAGAACAAGTTATTGATTGTTTAAGTAAAATCGCTGCCAGACAACAAGCTGCATAAACAATAACGTGAGTATTGTTGTTTTTCGTGAATCACAACAAATGTCCAACCTGACAGCTCATAAGCATTTATCTTGTAGACGAAACAGTAGATACAAGACATTCTTATCCTTCCAACCCAACACATGTTTTGTAATAATGGCAAACATTTTCAAAAGCAAACGATAGCAATCACAGATACGAGAACACTGAGATAGGAAAACTCCAAGTAAACAAGGCTGAGGATAATGTAAATTTAATAAAATTTCACTAGGATCTTTTCTGTGGAGTAATTACGAACGATAATCTTGATCACACATCACCAAGTTCTAGAAGATTTATATTTAGAACTAGAATAAAACAAGCGAGGACGCGGCAAACCCAAAGCGAGAACAGTGCAAACACAGACTGTGGATACCAAAAAAACTCACACAATGTCAACCGTTTTTTCATATCGTTTGACTTATTACAATCAACGGTGTTTTGAAGCTCCGAGACAACACGAAATATGTGAAAGATAGCTATTCTCATATTATTGGAACAAATCCTATGAAATCCTATCCTATGAAGGAACTTATTTTTACATGAGGGAAACCAATCCTATTCTCTTGTTAACATTTCCTCGTGTTTTTCTTCAAACTTGCCGTTAAATTGTTAGGAAGCTCGATTGAAAACACTAAGTAAAATGTTGAATTTGGCTTATTACTTGCGACTCAGATGGATTAAGCAAAGAATACAGCGGCGAATGTTATTATACACATTCAATAACCATTGGGTTTAAAATGTTGACGGGATACGACGAGTTTAATTAAAGACTGAGCTGTGGAGAGTTGATTAAAAAGAATGCATGTGATAAGAACATGTGCGAGACAAGGCGTGTCGCGTGAAACTTATGTAAGTTAATCAGCAAACACCGTATATACTTATAGAAAATGCCGTATATACAGAAAATACCCTTTGTACATCACGCGAGACAAAGAGATATATATAGACAGATAAACACCGTTTGAAGCGGAACGTAAACTAGAAACAAAAAATGTATCACATGCGCGTTTGTTGCTTCGAGAGACTCTTTGCGATTGATACGTAACTGAAATACGATCTCTTTTTCAAAATCTTAAAATTCATGTTTTAAAACTCGAGGGATGACATTATTCATTTCCAATTCAACCACTTCTCTTGTTGAGGATTATATCATGCAGCTGATTACATATTTTTTGAGATTAGGCTTTTGAAACTGGTTACATAAAGAGTTCTAAAGATTTACACTGAGTTCTTTTAGAGAAAGACGGCGACCAGTGAGATTCAGTAATACAGTTGACGGGGAGGAAAGAGTGTGTCTACAGTGGGTCTCAATGGAGTGGTGGTTTTTACGCCTAACTGTTATAATTTTGCCTTTCTTACGGCTAATGGTTAATTTTTTTCAGTTGCAGTTAACAAAAAACTTGAGAATTAATTTCCATTGTTTAAACAAAGTTAACGATTAATTTACATCGTTGAAAAGCACATTGATGGTCTTTGGACCATTCTTGGATGAATGTATGACATTACACCATCCATCCATCCATCCATCCATCCATCCATCCATCCATCCATCCATCCATCCATCCATCCATCCATCCATCCATCCATCCATCCATCCATCCATCCATCCATCCATCCATCCATCCATCCATCCATCCATCCATCCATCCATCCATCCATCCATCCATCCATCCATCCATCCATCCATCCATCCATCCATCCATCCATCCATCCATCCATCCATCCATCCATCCATCCATCCATCCATCCATCCATCCATCCATCCATCCATCCATCCATCCATCCATCCATCCATCCATTCATCCATTTATATATAGGTAGGCCTTGATAGCTTTAGCGATAGTTAACACGATGATCGAGTCTGAGCAGCAGAAGTCGTGAAACCTGGGGGAAAACACCTCACTCCCCCCAGATAATGAATGTAGCATAAATCACTGTGGGGGGGGGGGGGGGGGGGGGGGATAGATACTAAAATAGAATGATGTAAAAACACATCATGCACCTCGAACTTGGAGGAAGAAAGACATCTTGTTGAATAATGGCCCTCTCCTTTGCTCCACTCTGCTCCCTTCTGCTCTCCTCTGCTCCCCTCTGCATCCCCTGCTCCCTTCTGCTCTTTTCTGCTCTCCTCTGCTCCCCTCTGCACCCCTCTGCACCCCTCTGCTCCCCTCTGCACCCCTCTGCACCCCTCTGCACCCCTCTGCACCCCTCTGCACCCCTCTGCTCTCTTCTGCTCCCCTCTGCACCCCTCTGCACCCCTCTGCTCTCCTCTGCTCCCCTCTACATCCCCTGCTCCCTTCTGCTCTTTTCTGCTCTCCTCTGCTCCCCTCTGCACCCCTCTGCACCCCTCTGCTCCCCTCTGCACCCCTCTGCACCCCTCTGCACCCCTCTGCACCCCTCTGCACCCCTCTGCACCCCTCTGCACCCCTCTGCACCCCTCTGCACCCCTCTGCACCCCTCTGCACCCCTCTGCACCCCTCTGCACCCCTCTGCACCCCTCTGCACCCCTCTGCACCCCTCTGCACCCCTCTGCACCCCTCTGCACCCCTCTGCACCCCTCTGCACCCCTCTGCACCCCTCTGCACCCCTCTGCACCCCTCTGCACCCCTCTGCACCCCTCTGCACCCCTCTGCACCCCTCTGCACCCCTCTGCACCCCTCTGCACCCCTCTGCACCCCTCTGCACCCCTCTGCACCCCTCTGCACCCCTCTGCACCCCTCTGCACCCCTCTGCACCCCTCTGCACCCCTCTGCACCCCTCTGCACCCCTCTGCACCCCTCTGCACCCCTCTGCTCTCTTCTGCTCCCCTCTGCACCCCTCTGCACCCCTCTGCACCCCTCTGCACCCCTCTGCACCCCTCTGCACCCCTCTGCACCCCTCTGCACCCCTCTGCACCCCTCTGCACCCCTCTGCTCTCTTCTGCTCCCCTCTGCACCCCTCTGCTCTCTTCTGCTCCCCTCTGCACCCCTCTGCACCCCTCTGCTCTCCTCTGCTCCCCTCTACATCCCCTGCTCCCTTCTGCTCTTTTCTGCTCTCCTCTGCTCCCCTCTGCACCCCTCTGCACCCCTCTGCTCCCCTCTGCACCCCTCTGCACCCCTCTGCACCCCTCTGCACCCCTCTGCTCTCTTCTGCTCCCCTCTGAACCCCTCTGCTCCCTTCTGCTCTCCTATGCTCCCCTTTGATCCCCTCTGCACCCCTCTGCACCCCTCTGCTCTCTTCTGCTCCCCTCTGCACCCCTCTGCTCCCCTCTGCTCTCTTCTGCTCCCGTCTGCTCCCTTCTGCTCTCCTCTGCTCCCCTTTCTTCCCCTCTGCACCCCTCTGCCCCCCTTTGCTCCTCCTGAGCTGATCTAAGTCAGGGCATGGCTGACTCACAGATTGAACCCTGAAACAATATTCCTATTTAAATAATGTTTTAACGCAATTCGTTGCGCGCACTGTTAGAAAACGATCCTACTTCAGCAACATTGCCTGCAATATTTTGCGCAATGTTGCACCGTGTGTCCAGTTTGTTCGCGCCTTTACGAATATGCATAGTGAAAACACAATGATACATTAGAAAATCTTAGCTTTTGCTCTTTCTTCTGTTTAATAGTAAGAAAAATGAGAAAAAGCCATTTCAGTGCTCTCTAAGGCGAACTTCACATAAGCCGTATGCATAGAAAACAATGGATAAAAAGCAGTCTTTTTTTACATCATTAGATTCGGCTAATGTGAAGTTCAATGTTTGTAATTGGCCTAATACTTCAGTGCTTTTTGCTTCAGTAAATCAATTTTTTGGTAATCTTATCGGGGAATTCGTAACGCTAAGATCTAAGGAAAAAGCCATTTCAGTGTTCCGTAATCTTTCTGAAGTGGATTCTTGCACGAAATCCGGTCTTCTATGACCAAGTTTTTTCATATATATTTTTTTGTATTATAACCGGTATACTCTGACACTTATGCACTTCTAACTAATCTTACTCTAGCATACATTGTTCTTATTTGTGTTTTTTTTTTTGGTGTAATATTTCAGTTCTAATCCAAGATGATGCGCAGGTTTTTCTGACACCAGACTTCTCTTCATTCTTGCATCGTCAATAGACGTGTTTGATGATTCTCTGACCTAAAAAAAAAACAAAACAAAAAACAAAAAAAGGGTGTATGTTTTTATCCTTGAACGTAGTTTTACGTGTCCTTCCATATCTTGTAGAGGGACTACAGTAAGGGTGATTGAGGTGCTAGCGACCGCCAAAGGCATGAGAAGGGGGCATGCCCCTCCCTAGTCCCTAAACTTCTTAATAGCTCTCTATCGATCGAATTCTTTTGTTGGCTGAAGCATAATTGTTAACAAAATTATTACTATTATTATTCAAGGCCCCTTTTACTATCCAGACGCTTCTCGGGCCCAGATTTCCTTCTCCTTCTCCTTCTCCTTCTCCTTCTCCTTCTCCTTCTCCTTCTCCTTCTCCTTCTCCTTCTCCTTCTCCTTCTCCTTCTCCTTCTCCTTCTCCTTCTCCTTCTCCTTCTCCTTCTCCTTCTCCTTCTCCTTTTCCTTTAGTCTTCTTCTTCTTCTTCTTCTTCTTCTTCTTCTTCTTCTTCTTCTTCTTCTTCTTCTGCTCACCTCGTCTGATGCTGCTGCTCCTCCTCCTCCTCTATTTTCTTCTTTACATAAAGACGATGAAGCAAACATCCGAAGTCTCCCGAAGTATACTCGTAGGTTATTCGAAAGTCCACTAAAAATCGAAACATATTTAAATTCTACATTACTAGGAAATAAATAAAGAATAAAATAGAGCTATTGGAAGGTATTTTTGCTATTTCTTATACGATAGATGGATCCAACTTTCCTTTTAAACAAAATTAAGATATTTACATAACTCGGAAAAGATTCGGGTATTCTTCGGAAGGAAATCGGAAGTCGGAAGAGGAAACCAAAACATTACTACATTTTACAAACAGTGGGACAAAAAAGCACAAATTTTCATACATTTTAAGCCTTTTGTAGCTCAATATTACTCGAAACTGGATAAATCTATGAATGATTAATGGAATTATTACAGCTGGATTTGATTCAAGAGATATGATGGTGTTTTTTGAGGGTTTTGTGACGAAGCCATCTTGTCTTGCTGTCACCATGCATTGTGAACTAAAATCATTCCAGTTGAACAATACGCGGAAGTGTTTATTTTACTGCTTTTTGGATAAAGTTAAAGCAAAATGGGGCAAACAGAATGGGCTATGTGGACCAACGAACAAGGAGTCATAACTTCCTTTGGTAAGTATTGGAAAGATTTCACATTTTAAGTTAAGAAAAGTTGTAAAACTTTTCGTCCATTGATAGTTTTTCTTGATCTAAAGAACTTTATTTGCCCAATGAAAGTTTCAGTTATTCGAAATTAGAACTTAGAGTAGCTATTTAATGTAGTTGTAATCTAATTTAATTAAAATGATGAAAGGAAAGTGGAGTGAGAGTTTAGAAATTCCAGCTGAAAGGAGGGATGTGTGCAGATATTTGTGGAATAACTATTCAAGAACTCAACAATTAAGGCCCTGGTACACGTGGAAACTTTTAGCTGAAACTTGTGTGCAAGGGTGTTGTATGACAAATTTGAAGAGGGTGTTACACAGCACAATTTTGTAATACCCCCATGATATGCGTAACCCCCATACCCTCCCCCCCATGAAACTTGTCATGCAACTTTGTTGCACACAATGTTTCAGCTAAAAGTTTCAATGTGAAACAGGTGGAGGGCCTTAAGGTGGCTCCAAGGAGTTATTTTTGAGTCATTACTTCCCTTTTTGAATCCACTTATATACTAATGTTATTTCAATGTTATCTGTTTGACTTTGAATGAATCATTTTAAAAATGTATCAGCAATTTATTTGAAATTAAACAGATAACTTTTCACTGAAATTTTTCCAAGTTCTGAATTTAGCACATGTAGTAGCTCAAACACTTAGGCTTTTAATGGTGTATTTGAAAATTAACTTTTGATTTGCATTTGCTGTTAATCGGCCTATTTTCTAAGACTTGTGTTTCATATATTGTAATGGCTGGCGTTGTTCACTCAATCATAGATGAATTTCCTCGATACTTTAGATTCTTGGTAAATGGATTGACGTAATTTGATCTGCCAAGATTGGCAGAAAATCTATTGAATGCAAGTAGCTGTGTGATGAAAACAGGCCTAAATATTGACTATAAAAACAATGCACCAATTTATTCCAAATCAAACAGCTAACTTTTCTTGAAACTTCTCTATTTAGTGTGCTACACTGTGTAAATCATAGTGCAATTATTTGCATTTAGAGAGTATTTCTGATTTCGAATATCAATAATGATGTTTAGAAAAAACTGTTTTTTGAAAAGTTTGTTTATCATTGCTATGGAAATGCTAATTAGCATAAAAAGTCCATCGTTCAAAACTTTCATCCAAGTCTAACATCTGGTATAAAATTCAGATTCATTTGAACTAAGTAAGATTATGTATAAGCAGATTCAAAAAGAAAATATCTCCAAGTTGGAGACACCTCAAGAATATTTTCTTAGAAAATATCCACACTCACGAAGCAATTCAAGACAATTAAGGGTCCGGGGACCAATGAAGTAATCCTTGAATTTCTTTGTGCAAGATCACTCAACCAGAATATCAAAGCTTGGACCTGTGACTTTGCTGTGTCCGGGTATCTCAATATAATTTGAAGTTTTGTATGAGAAACAGGGTGGCACATGGGTTACATGATGTAATATCATATAAAGGCTAATCACAGCAGGATGGTTTGGATTCTACTCTTAATTATATCCATTTTGAAATCACTAGCAAATCCTGCAATCTGATTGGTTCTCAGCAGTGCGATTTATTCACAAATCGCACCATTTTGAGTTTTAAATCACACTGTTTTTGAAGAGCCAATAAAATTGCAGAAAACCTTAAATTTGACCAATCAGATCACAGAAAACAAAAGCCAATTCAAAGCATGAGATCAATTTTTGAAGGAGGTTTTCTAGGTGAAAATGGGTGATATTGAAAAATTGGATTTAAATTTGAAATTCCTACAGTAGTGATTTCAAAATGGATATAATTAAGTGGTAATTGAACTTCGTGTCGAGCAATTTTGGTCTGAAATCAAACTCGTAATTAACAAATTGCACTCCCGCTACACGGTCGTGCAATTTTGTAATCACTTGTTTGATTTCAAACCAAATTGCACTCCACTCAGTTCAATTACCATTATTTATTCAAAAGTATACAAGCTTACACATCGGCCATCTTGCCTTCAACAACCTATTCTCGCACATGTGAACTAACTACCTTGCTTCAGTCTCCCATTACACTACATCTCTCCCTTTGCAGGGATAAAGTTCAGGGTCCAAACAAGTTCAAACTAAATCAATGTTTCTGGCCTATAAACCGTTCAATGTCAACATCGAATAAAAACAAGTTCAAAGATTGAACTTAGGGCAAGGTTCCTGTAACTAGGCATGTAGACAAATAAACATGATGGGAGTACAACTAGACATGTAGACAAATAAACATGATGGGAGTACAACTAGACAGGTAGACAAATAAACATGATGGGAGTACAACTAGACAGGTAGACAAATAAACATGATGGGAGTACAACTAGACAGGTAGACAAATAAACATGATGGGAGTACAACTAGACAGGTAGACAAATAAACATGATGGGAGTACAACTAGACAGGTAGACAAATAAACATGATGGGAGTACAACTAGACATGTAGACAAATAAACATGATGGGAGTACAACTAGACAGGTAGACAAATAAACATGATGGGAGTACAACTAGACAGGTAGACAAATGAACATGATGGGAGTACAACTAGACAGGTAGACAAATAAACATGATGGGAGTACAACTAGGAGTACACTACATAATCATCAAAGCATTTCAGCCTTGTTCTTGCTCTCTGCACCCTCTGCTCTGGCTCAGTCTTGTCCAGATAGGCTTGTTTTGACACATCTCCTGGTACTTCTATCGGCACTTCCTTTGGGTCTTCCATCCTGTTGTCCTCTGTTGTCCTTAAATACCCCTATTCCCCTTTCTCTGGGAGGTCTTATTGATGTGACTGTTATTTCTAGAATACTGTGCACCACCATTCTTACTTATCACTGTGTGTGGTCAGCTTGTCCTGCTTCATTAGGACTTGATCTCCCACATCGATCGTAGTAGGGCAGGCTCCTTGCAGACACTGCAGACATTGAATGGTATTCACCTCTGGTGCTGAGCAACCAGCTTGACATTGGGATCTACTGTATATGAAGGGTCACTTGGCAGGATTTCAGCTTCCCCACCCCATTGAAAACTTCTGGGTATTGGGCTTGGATTTCTTTTTCACTGACAGTTGCTACAGTATGTCTACACCAATCTAATGTTCCTAGAGTATAGTGCTAGGGCTGTGTATTTACCAAGTAATGGTACTCCCTTTCCTTTGATGACCAGAAATTCTGCCAGGGTCTTCCCCAGACCAGCTTTGACGTCAAAGGTGAAACTTCCCTTTAACTGACGGGGGATTGTCAGAGGCATAGGTGTACAATTTCTTACCCTTGGGGGCTGCACTTGAGGTACATTTTATCCCCTGACCCTTGAAATCTTCCCATGTCTCTTCACCAATAATGTTACAAGAGGCCCCAGAGTCAATAAGCATCTTCAGGTTTACCCCCCCCCCCCTCCCCTAGGACATTGATTGTTGATGCATTACCACCATACTCTATCGGCACTTCCCTTGGGTCTTCCATCCTGTTGTCCTCTGCTCTCAAATCCCCCTCCCCTTTCTCTGGGAGGTCTGGAGTATACCTCTTGATGTGACTGCTATTTCTAGAATACTGTGCATCACTAGGGTTCTGTACCACTGTACTATTCCCATTCTTACTTATCACTGTGTGTGGTATTGGATTGAAGGATATGGTCAGCTTGTCGTGCTTGTCCTGCTTCATTAGGACATTATCTCCCACATTGATCGTAGCAGTGCAGGCTCCTCGCAGGGCATCAGCATATGTCTTACTTTTGCCTTTTACTCCGCATCTCTGTCAAAGACTTCTTGGTCATACACGTGTTTCATACTCAGGTCTGGGATCTTTCCTCTCATCCTTCTATTAAATAACATCTCTGCAGGGCTCCTCCCAGTGGTGTTGTGTGGTACTCCTGTATGATCTCAGTTATCTTCTCAGCTCAACCTTCCAAGGTTGTCCCTCTGCCTGGGCAATCTGTAGACATTTCAGGATTGACCTGTTCTGTCGTATGACTTCCCTGTTAGCCTGTGCCCACTCGGCAGTTACCTTCTGTACAATGCCATTTTGTTCACAGTACTGTCTGAACTCTTCTGATATGAACTGGGGTCCATTGTATGACTTGATGGTCACCGGGAAGCCGAATTGGCTAAAGATTTCTTCAAGATGGTCAGTGACCTTCTCTGTGGTTGATGAATGTAGGATGCTTACGGGTACTTTATAATAGTGACTGTAGTAGTCCACTTTTACCAGCAGAGAGTGTCCTGATGGTGTGGTTCTAAGAAGTCACAAGCGATATCCACCATGGTCGATCAGGAAGTGTTGTGGATCTCAGCGGTTCTGGTGGATCTGGTCATGCCACTAATCGGCAGCCATGGCATTCCCTGAAGTGTGGCTCTATGGCTTTGTTGACTCCAGGCCACCATACCTTTGTTCTCAGGCCTTGTTCTGTTCCAATGATGCCAAGGTACCCCTCATGTGCCAATGTTAGGACTTGTGGGTGCAACTTGCTGGGTATGACAAAGAACTAGCTTTCCTATGATACACTGTTCACCTGCAACAACAGCATATTGTTTGCAGTTATCAAAACAGCCTGTCTGGATACTCTTTCTAACTTCAGCAAGCTTCTTGTCAGGAGCTGAGGCTTCTCCTATCTCCCGAGTAGGCAATGCCCTTGGAGTTGCCTGCAGTCAGCAATTAACCTCACATACTCTTCTGCATCATGGTTGTGGGTACCCTGTTTTGCACTTTGGTTGAGCAGTCATGACAGTGAGTTGGCGATGTTCTTCTTCCCCGGTATGTACATGTATACCACATGGGAATCATAGGTCTGCAGGCAGTGTACCCAACGGTTGATCCTGGCATATGGTTTGGATTTTTGATCATAGATGACTTCTAGGGGCATGTGGTTGTCTCCAAGTCGAATTTTGATGCCATATATGTATGCATGGAGCCCTTCACATGACTGTACCAAGGCGAGTGCTTCTTTCTCAGTCTGAGAGTATTTCTGCTCAAATCCTGTTAGGCTGTGGCTTGGATAGTACACTGGAATCCACTGGCTGTCCTGTTTCTGTAGCAGCACAGCCACTAAACTGACTGGCTTTGCCTCAGCAATGATCTTGGTAGGTGCTGTCTTATCAAAGTAGGCCAGTGTACCCATCTTTGCCATGCTCTCCTTTAATTAATGACTGAAAGGCTGTTCTCTGTTCTGGGCCGAAGACATATGGCACATCCTTCTTGGTTAATTTCCTCAGTGGCTCTGTGAGGGTTGCAAAGTGTGGCATGAATCTGCTACTGTAGCTGGCCAGCCCGAGGAAACTTCTCAGTTCAGTGATGTTCTCAGGCTCACTTTCCTCCAAAATGGGTCTTACTTGCTCTTTTGTTGGGCCAACATCCTTGTCTGAAAGTAGCATTCCCATGAATATGAGACTGTCCATATTATACACATACTTGTCTGCATTGAGGGTCAGGCCGCTGTCACACAACCATCCTAGAACTTTGTGGAGTCACTTGTCATGGGTGCTCTGATCAGGAGAGTGTACTATTATATCATCCGAGTGCTGCTGATATTTCATGATGATATATCTCGCTCGCTGATCTTACCCCAAACAACAGCTGTTTGTAGCAGTACAAACCTTCATGGGTCGCAATTGTGATTGTGATTGCTCTGGATTCAGGTGACAGTTCCGATTGATAGTAGCCCCACTTGAGATCCAACTCTAGAACCATTCATTGTTTGCAATACTTCATCAACAGTTGGGATGTGATAGCGGGAGCAAATTATAGCTTCATTGCATGGTCCTCATGTCAATACATAGGCGTATGACCCCCTAGTTTTTGAACAATTACAGAATCACCCATGGGGCTGGGCCTTCCACTGGTTCAATGATATCATTGCTCTACACTTCCTTGATGTTTGAGGACACCTGGTCATGGACATTGAATGGTATTCACCTCTGGTGCTGAGGAACCAGCTTGACATTGGGATTTATATGAAGGGTCACTTGGCAGGATTTCAGCTTCCCCACCCCATTGAAAACTTCTGGGTATTGGGCTTGGATTTCCTTCTTACTGACAGTTGCTATGTCTACACCAATCTAATGTTCCTACAGTATAGTGCTAGGGCTGTGTCTTTGCCAAGTAATGGTACTCCAGTGGCGGATCCAGAGGGGGTTCCATGGGTTCCACGGAACCCCCCTTTGAGCATCAGACCCTTTGAAAAGGGGTATATGAAATAACGAGAATGCATCCTGCAATGAAGTTTTACGTATCAGTTGTTGAAAGAGTGAAGACGAAATGGAACCCCCCTTTGTGTAATTCTAGATCCGCCACTGTACTCCCTTTCCTTTGATGACCAGAAATTCTGCCTGGGTCTCCCCCCAACCAGCTTTGACACTGACAGGGGATTGTCAGGGGATTGTTAGAGGCATAGGTGTACAATTTCTTCCCTTTGGGGGCTGCACTTGAGGTTTATTCCTTGACCCTTGAGTTGTTCTCATGTCTCTTCAGCAGCAATGTTACTAGTGGCCCCAGAGTCAATAAGCATCTTCTGGTTTATCCCCCCCCCCCCCCCCCCACCAACTAATACATTAATTGTTGATGCATTACCACCATGGATACACATGAAAGACATACTCAACATGATCTTCTTCTTCTTGGATTTGATTCACCTGATCACAACCTTTGGCTTAAGTTTCCTGGAGTCCTATTTTTCTCTTTTATTCGCGATCTAAGACAAACAAAAAGGCAACTGCCATACTAGAGCTGGCATGACTGATCTTGTTCCTAAAGCACACACAAATAGTGGCTTTAGATGCTTTCAATATTCTGCTTCTACCCTTTTTAATTCTCTGCATCCTGATCTAAAGCAAACTATGTTGCTCTATCATACCAATGTCTCTGTTGTACCTCCTTCCCTAAAACATCAAGTACGCTCTCTTTTTCTTGATAAACTGAACTCAGTAGATCACCTTGAAGACATGCTCTGCGCATGCTGCATCAATCTTACAAACTGTAAATGTGTAACTAGATAAAAATTGTAGTCAATTTTCTGGGGCCATAAGTTAGATAACTGAAAGGTTAAGTATGTTACCCTTGTAAAATAAAGATTAGAATATAATATTAATGAATAAATAAATAAATAACAACCTATTTTCCCTCATGCGCACTAACTAACTCACGTCAGTCTCCTAACACACTACACATGTGATGCCTGATTTGGTTTTTTTTGGACTGTGATGTGTGATGTGATTTTGAAGACCATGATTCATGATTTTGCATTATTATTTTCCTGTATCAAGGTTATCCATTTATCATATTTTCATGATTTGTGAATCTATGAAAAAATTGTCTGTGATCTGTGATCGATACCCCCCCCCCCCCCCCGTGTGCCACCCTGGAGAAAGAGATATAGCAGTGTAAGAAGCCTCTTGGATATTATTAAAAGCTCAGTTTGTTTTGTATTTTCTTTTCAGTTTTTACAGGGTGGTATTCTTGGTGTCGCTGGAGACTTGAGGATGATGGAAATTAGTATATGTCCAATGTATCCTTATTATCTGCTAAATATTGATTTGAAGTCTTTTCCACTTGATATCAAAAAAACAAAAGACAAAGAATCTTATTCCCAAAAGATTTGAATTGGTTGAAAATATAAATAGCAACCTATTACCTGATTTGGTCTATGGGCAGGGGCGTAGCCACGGAGGGCCCAGTGTGTCCAGGTCCCCTCTCCTCCATCATGTTTGCCGTTTGTTTGGTTGATGTTCTGAAAATGGGTTTTGGGCCCCCCTAAGGCAAAATCCTGGCTACGCCACTGTATGGGTATGGGATAAAGATAGCTGGGAATTCAAGATAACTGAGTTCAAGATAAAACAGGGTTCAACTGTATTAGATTTCCTTTACGATGTTGTGATAGTGCCCTTGGGGTTCTTGTTCTTGTGGTTCAGCATCCAAGAGGAAAAAGAAAACAAGGAAAGAAAACTGTTGAAAGAATGTAAGTTTCCTTTTTTTATGTCTAATAGCGTAACTGCGTTTTTCATAATTATGTGCATGCCAAAGTTGTGAGTTGCCCATTGGAATTTGTTTTTTCACTGCCGCCAGTCAAAAATGTAAAAGGTACCCACTGATTATTTAGCCATTCTAAATATAGACAGTCTGGGAAAACAATAACTCCTAAGTTAGTTTTGTGAGTTGTATGCTCCAGGTAATGGGCTCCTGATTAAAATAATTGATCATAATATACTGTATGCATTGGGTTCATGAGAAAGTTTGTCACTTGAACCAGAGTTGATTCAAGTCTGAATTCCTGACTGCTCCACTCAATCGTAGTGGCTGGGTCAACCTTATACAATTTGTCAAACTTAATCGATTCAGCTGTCATATTTCTCATGAACTTAATTCAGGGTATTAGGTTTGGCTCATGAGGAGTTCAACATTTGATCTGTGTCTTAGGAGTTAAAAAGCACTTGAAAAGCAGGAGAAATGCTCATTGATACCTCAGGTTTCTAAGCTTGTTGTTCATCTGGTGATATACTGGGGATGGTTTTATTGAATTACTCCAATTAATTCCTACAACAGAATAAACTAAATAAAATACTTTATCACCTAATCACATAAAGTAATTTACCTATAAACAGTAACAAAGCTAATTTTTATTAAACTTTTTAACAAATTTATGCAAACATTGATAAAATCATGACAATATTAAGCTGAAATTTACAATTTATTAAAATTAATTGTAATTCTTTCTGAGCAAGAATTTGTGTGAGTCAAGATAGGCTCCTGTATACTGGTATTTAATTAATATACATGCTGTAACTTAAAGAAAAATCTCATTTACATTCCCATTCATTCATCCATCCTTCCATCCACTCCCATTCCAGTATACCATTTAAGCCAGTATATAAATATATATCATTTGGTTATCAGTTTAACGTAGGTCATGTATTCCAGATGGCTTTTTTGAGACACCTTTAGAAAAATCCCATTCAAATTCCTCGTTCATTCATCCATCCTTCCATCCACTCCTATTCCAGTATACTATAATATAAGCCATTATATAGTTATATTATTTGGTTATGGGTATAACACAGGTCATGTATCCCTTGTGGTTTTTTTCTACCTACTATTCTCGGTGCCTTCAGTCTCTTTTTCACCAGTTTAATTTACCTGCGAGCAACTATGTCTAAAACCCAAGGCTGAGAGATCTCCAGGGAACAAAAACCCCAGCCTACCCCCCTCTGTACCTCCTCCTCACAACCCACACTCTCAAAGTGTTGACAACTTGGCCTATAGACCTGACTCATTCAACCACTTATAACTGTATTGTCTAGCCGTGCCTTTGCTTCGAAGTGAGACATGAGGTGAGCTTGCAATGATATAGAGACATGTGAATAATTGTCCAAGGTGTTAAAAAAGGTCTCTATCATTACAAGGTCACCTCATGTCTCACTTCGATGCAAAGGCACGGCTACCTTTCAAGATGACGCAGGGAACTGTGAAATGGATTTTTTTTGTTACTTCAATTCGTAATATATTGTCAAACATTTCTCTTAGCACTATAACTTTAACTTATTTCCTTTCTATTGTCAAACACATGCATTAGATTCACAGGCTTAAAAATACTAGTAACATTTAGTCTCCTGCCCAGCCGCTGTGAGGCGCTTCCGGTTCCCGTCATTCCCCCAACGGGAACCGGAAGTGCCTCACAGTGGCTGCGCAGGAGGCTAGTAATAGTGTGTTCTGAGGGAATAAATTGGAACTGAGATTCGTTTCAGTGGAAAAATGAGATTTGGATGGGTAAATTTCGGCTGAAAAAATCAGATACTCTAGGAGTTTTCTAAAATACAGTATCCTCAGGAAAATAACTCTTGAAATAAGAACTGGAGCAAATGTCATATTTTTGTATAATTCAAATGACAGGTTTTTTTAGCCAATATTTTTCTATTTAAACATGAGAGGAATTATTTTCCTATTTTTGTGAAAGTGAAAGTGTTAGTGTAGTCTAAGTAGAATACAAAAGAATCTTTAGTCCTTTGCAAAAAGAGGGCAAGACACAGGCATTATTGATAAGGGAATGAACTCTGTTTACTGTAAGATTGTCCATGTAAGAGGAAGATAGGAAGGGAGGGGTACTCCCCTATATTTGCTATAGGGTATGTGCCACCAAACAGGGTATAGTTTTCAGCGTTTTTTCTCTGGAACAGGGTACATAAAATCACACTGTCTTTGGAACAGGGTATCTATTTTTACACCCCCCCCCCCCCCCCCGGGGAAGAACATATAATAATAAAGATACCGTGCACAACAAACTTTTATTGTTAAAAGGAACAGAAAGAGCTTTACTCCGTGCAACAACGTTTGCGCAACAAATTCCACGATTTTATGGCTTCTATTAGCGCTCGTTTAGTGACTTCGCTGGCTATAAGAGCTTTTACACCGTGCAACAGTTATAATTGCGCGACAAAAAGCACGATTTTGTGACCTCTATTAGCGTTCCTCAGTGACTATACCGGCCATCTTCGCGCCATGTATAAGTTTTTTGATACATTTATATTCTTATGCTTCATGCGCCAAAGCCGCGCACTGCCTAAACTACTCTTTTGATTGTCAGATTTCTTTTGCGTAATATATAGTGTATATTCTACTACACGTATCTTACCAGAACCTGTTCATGAATTTTTGTGAAACGCTTACTGACTTATTCCGAAGCTGTGCATTTCAGGTTTAGTCACGTCAGTTCTAAGTCGCTTTTGTTATAGTTGCTTAGACCCTCTCTAAGGCCCAGTTCATACGTCGAACTTTTCATGCGCCGAACCCAACACATTGAAGATCGACCAAAGATCGACAAATCTCTACTTTTGATTCAGCCGTCGTACCAAATTCAGTCGATCCAATTAGATTTGTTCAAAGTCAAGCATTTAGGTCAGCGGTTAACAAACATAAATATACAAACAAAATGGCGGACAGTAACAACATAGGGTAATGCTATCCCCCCGGCGTGGAGCCGGGCCGAAAAACTATATTACAAACCAGCGGTATTTCTAGTCTAATTACCATATAATACACATAATAATGAATACAATAATACATTACCCGATCCTGAACCAGTAACCGAGCCTCTCATATAAGACAGGAAGCCCGGTCAAAACGTGTTCATGCGCATGTGCAGCTCATGCCAAACGGGCTTGCCCCCCCCCCCCCCTTTGGTGATTAAATATAATTTATGCATTAGGTTCGGTTCATGAAAAGTTCGTCGTTTGGATCAGAGTAGCTCCGAAGTCGTAATTTCCGACCGCTTCAGTCGATCTTAACGATTGGTTCGATCTTAATATTTTGGTCGAACTTAATTGGTTCATACGTCGTACTTTTCATGACCTTAATTCTTAGCATTTGGTTCGGCGCATGAAAAGTTCGACGTATGAACTGGGCCTAAGCTGCGCATCGAGAATTGGTCACTTTTTTAAGCCCCTAATATACACGACAATTTTTCTCGCATTGGCAACGCAGTTTTAGACTTTGTTGCAGTTGTATTGTCCAGCAACGCGAGAGATAATGCCAGCGTCAATCATGCCTCACAACAGAAGATATACAACGCTTTCTACAACAAAAATGTTGCAGAGGTTGAAGTACGTTAAGCATCGCACTTGCTTCTATCACTTCTCTCGTGTTTTGTCTATTCTCGCGTAATTTGTAACAGCACAGAGCGCGCACACGCTCGTTTTCCATTTCTTCGTGATCAGATACAAGGCGCAATTTTGTCTTCAACAAAATCCAAAATTCTGAGCGCGAGAAAAATCAGCATTTTTAAGATGCGGAAATACGTTGTAAGTTGCAGAGTGAATGTAGCTCTTATTACCATCCCGTGCAACAACAAAATTTTGTTACGCGACTTTTATTGCACAAAGTAGGAGCTCTTTCTACTCTCTGCAACAAAGAAAACTTGTTGCGCGCGGGGCGGTAGTATGAGCAACATTCGCTCTCCAACTTGCAAAGTAACAATGTTGCGAGACAAGTTGCATGATTTTGTTCCTCGTTTTACCGCACCTTTGGAGGTCAAAATAGTTTTTTTCTAACTTTCATCGCCAACATTAACATCATAAAGGCGCCAGAACACTAATTTTTCGGTGCTTTTTGAATCCTGGTCTTCCGATCTGAGTCGGGTTATCAACGGAAGAAAAAAACCCACGCACCGCGAAAAACATTTAGATTATTATCCAGATACATACTTGACCTTCAACGGCTCAAAAACACTCATAAAGCTAGAAGATAACAAGTAGTAAAGTAAGCCGTCTTTGTTTTCTGTCGTCGGCATTTCGTGCACAGTTTTATTGACAGAAAGGAATTGTCTACGTAGAGACCTTTGACTTGAAATGTTCGTGAAAAAATCAACGCGTATAAGCGAATGATATCGCGTTAGTTTCACTATCAGTTTTGGTTCTGTAACTAGACATTCATGTCAAAACTGACGATATTCGCGTCAATGAAGAAAAAATTAATTTTGCTTCTTCGAATTGCTTTTGATGAAGAAACATATCCTAGTCTGCGGCTTCCTTGATTTAGATTACTTCGTTGAATCAACAATGAGAATCTATTTCCAAAATCAATAGCTCTTGAACTTTGATTTTATATCCTGAACACTCCAGAAACTGCCAACGCAATTTTAGTTTTTATTCTGTTCTTTTATTATTGTTGCTTTCATTTGGCATGCAGCAACAGAGAAATCTCCTTCAGGCTCGTTAACACTCGCGATTTTTGAGGCGATAGATACAAAGTTTTCGCGATTTGGGTCATAGTCAAAAATGGTTAAGACTGATTAATTTGTAAAGGATTCATTCAGGACACCAAGATTACCTGGGAGAATGTCTCTTTAGAAGCATAAGACAAAAATTATTATATTTTCAAAAATCGCCGCAAAAATCGTCATTGTAAACGGGCCTTTATAATACTTGCCAACAATGTCTTGAGATGAAAAATATTGCAGGAGTTTAGACGTTTCTCTGCAGCATTTTGAATGTCGCACGTTTGTTCCATTGTACATGATTACCGTGCGTCGCTGTTTTTCGCTATAAACATTGCGTCCCCAGTGCAAGAAAAAAGCTCCTGCGTGTGACGGCGGTTGAGCAGGACAGAGATTCTCATCATGATCAAATATCAAGGAAGTCTTTCTCTTTGCTCTCTCGAGGCGCAAAAGCGACCAGCAGCATCATTTTACTCCTCACATCTTTACCGCATCTGATAGAGTGCGCAACTAATATCAGCATCCTGTTATTAGGATTTCAATTCATTAAAGAGCGCGCATAAGTCACGACCTTCCGGTTTCTCCGTCCACCGCCTACGAAAATTATCTTTTCCGCATAAGCACTGACAGAGAGAGTTGTACTATGCTATTGTCATGGCGACCAGTTGCTCATACACGGACTTGACCTTGACCACGTCAACAGATCATAGTAGAATTATATTAACATTCTATATTTGGGATAACCTGCGGGTAGAGCCAGAAATAACTAGATAGTTGGGATGGTGCGTACAGATTATCATTATAACCTAGCTCCTACTTGGTAGTTTTTTCCTAACAGGACAAGGGACAGGAAGCCCTGCGCACAGATTGTCTGTGATTTGATTGTATTTTCTTTACTGCTTTTTCTATTATATAAGTTTTAGATTTATAGTCATACTTATAGATACTCATACTGTTATACTCATACTAGTCATACTGTTAAATACCTGTTATACAGCCTAGATATTATATATATATTATTATATATCCTGGCTCAGATCCAGGCTTTCTTGTTAGTTTGTCTCATATTACTTATAATATTTTTTCACTTGCCAAGTAAAACCATGCCTTTTTTCAATGTTCATAGACTACTCAAATCTGTGTCCTCCTCGAGTGGTTCCCCTCCAGCACGTGATCACTGTGCTACACGACTCTGTTCTGGGACCACCATGACATTAGGATAAAAAACACTGCCAGACATCACATGAAATCACAGTACTCGGAAAGGATTGTTAAAAAGAAGTACAAGGACCAAAGGATGGATATGGAACTGGCTATTAGTCACATGACCTCAAAAGATGTCAGGATGTATACGTGTGGCGTGGTTACTCATGTAAGAGGTCATGACAATCACATGGAGCTAAGGATCAAAGGTGATTATCAGCTATTTATATATGTTATCCCATCCATCCATCCATCCATCCATCCATCCCTCCCTCCCTCCCTCCCTCCCTCCCTCCCTCCCTCCCTCCCTCCCTCCCTCCCTCCCTCCCTCCCTCCCTCCCTCCCTCCCTCCCTCCCTCCCTCCCTCCATCCATCCATCCCTCCCTCCCTCCCTCCCTCCCTCCCTCCCTCCCTCCCTCCCTCCATCCATCCATCCATCCATCCATCCATCCCTCCCTCCCTCCCTCCCTCCCTCCCTCCCTCCATCCATCCATCCATCCTATATAGTACTGATAGAGAAATTATTTATTTACATGTTATATTGTCCACATATTGACATGACATGCAATTGTGACTTAATAATTATTAGTATCAATATGCTGACATCTATATACGTTGATTGATATAACAACATCATTTAATCAAGAATAACCTGTTGTAAGACAACTACTGTATCCACTAGCATCTGTCTTGTCCATATTAGGCAGCTCAATGATAGCTGATAGATATCTTTATACAACACTTGTTCTGTTTGAGTGTGAGTAGATTCCTATATGGAGACAGGGACACACATGATAGCTGATAGATGTGTTGATAGAACACTTGTTCTGTTTGAGTGTGAGTAGATTCCTATATGGAGACAGGGACACATGGTAGCTGATAGATGTGTTAATAGAACACTTGTTCTGTTTGAGTGGTGGTAGATTCCTATATGGAGACAGGGACACACATGGTAACTGATAGATGTGTTAATAGAACACTTGTTCTGCTTGAGTGGCAGTAGATTCCTATACAGAGACAGGGACACACATGATAGCTGATAGATGTGTTAATAGAACACTTGTTCTGTTTGAGTGGCAGTAGATTCCTATATGGAGACAGGGACACATGATAGTTGATAGATGTGTTAATAGAACACTTGTTCTGTTTGAGTGACAGTAGATTCCTATACATAGACAGAGACACACATGATAGCTGATAGATGTGTTGATACAACACTTGTTCTGTTTGAGTGGTGGTAGATTCCTATACAAAGACAGGGACACACATGATAGATGATAGATGTGTTAATAGAGCACTTGTTCTGTTTGAGTGGTGGTAGATTCCTATACAAAGACAGAGACACACATGATAGATGATAGATGTGTTAATAGAGCACTTGTTCTGTTTGAGTGGTGGTAGATTCCTATACGGAGACAGAGACACACATGATAGCTGATAGATGTGTTAATAGAACACTTGTTCTGTTTGAGTGGCAGTAGATTCCTATACACAGACAGGGACACACATGATAGCTGATAGATGTGTTAATAGAACACTTGTTCTGTTTGAGTGGCGGCAGATTCCTATACGGAGACAGGGACACATGATAGCTAATAGATGTGTTGATACAACACTTGTTCTGTTTGAGTGGTGGTAGATTCCTATACAGAGACAGGGACACACATGATAGCTGATAGATGTGTTAATAGAACACTTGTTCTGTTTGAGTGGCGGTAGATTCCTATATGGAGACAGGGACACACATGGTAGCTGATAGATGTGTTAATAGAACACTTGTTCTGTTTGAGTGGCGGTAGATTCCTATACGGAGACAGGGACACATGATAGCTGATAGATGTGTTGATACAACATTTGTTCTGTTTGAGTGGTGGTAGATTCCTATACAGAGACAGGGACACACATGATAGCTGATAGATGTGTTAATACAACACTTGTTCTGTTTGAGTGGCAGTAGATTCCTATGTGGAGACAGGGACACACATGGTAGCTGATAGATGTGTTAATAGAACACTTGTTCTGTTTGAGTGGTGGTAGATTCCTATATGGAGACAGGGACACACATGGTAGCTGATAGATGTGTTAATAGAACACTTGTTCTGTTTGAGTGGCAGTAGATTCCTATACGCAGACAGGGACACACATGATAGTTGACAGATGTGTTAATAGAACACTTGTTCTGTTTGAGTGGCGGTAGATTCCTATATGGAGACAGGGACACATGATAGCTGATAGATGTGTTAATAGAACACTTGTTCTGTTTGAGTGGTGGTAGATTCCTATACGGAGACAGAGACACACATGATAGCTGATAGATGTGTTAATACAACACTTGTTCTGTTTGAGTGGCGGTAGATTCCTATACGCAGACAGGGACACACATGATAGTTGATAGATGTGTTAATAGAACACTTGTTCTGTTTGAGTGGCGGTAGATTCCTATACGGAGACAGGGACACATGATAGCTGATAGATGTGTTGATACAACACTTGTTCTGTTTGAGTGGTGGTAGATTCCTATACAGAGACAGGGACACACATGATAGCTGATAGATGTGTTAATACAACACTTGTTCTGTTTGAGTGGTGGTAGATTCCTATACGCAGACAGGGACACACATGATAGCTGATAGATGTGTTAATAGAACACTTGTTCTGTTTGAGTGGTGGTAGATTACTATACGGAGACAGAGACACACATGATAGCTGATAGATGTGTTAATAGAACACTTGTTCTGTTTGAGTGGTGGTAGATTCCTATACAGAGACAGGGACACACATGATAGCTGATAGATGTGTTAATAGAACACTTGTTCTGTTTGAGTGGCGGTAGATTCCTATATGGAGACAGGGACACACATGGTAGCTGATAGATGTGTTGATAGAACACTTGTTCTGTTTGAGTGGCAGTAGATTCCTATACGAAGACAGAGACACACATGGTAGCTGATAGATGTGTTAATAGAACACTTGTTCTGTTTGAGTGGCAGTAGATTCCTATACGCAGACAGGGACACACATGGTAGCTGATAGATGTGTTAATAGAACACTTGTTCTGTTTGAGTGGCAGTAGATTCCTATACAAAGACAGAGACACACATGATAGCTGATAGATGTGTTAATACAACACTTGTTCTGTTTGAGTGGTGGTAGATTCCTATACACAGACAGGGACACACATGATAGCTGATAGATGTGTTGATAGAACACTTGTTCTGTTTGAGTGGCAGTAGATTCCTATACGAAGACAGAGACACACATGGTAGCTGATAGATGTGTTAATAGAACACTTGTTCTGTTTGAGTGGCAGTAGATTCCTATACGAAGACAGAGACACACATGGTAGCTGATAGATGTGTTAATAGAACACTTGTTCTGTTTGAGTGGCAGTAGATTCCTATACGCAGACAGGGACACACATGGTAGCTGATAGATGTGTTAATACAACACTTGTTCTGTTTGAGTGGTGGTAGATTCCTATACGAAGACAGAGACACACATGGTAGCTGATAGATGTGTTGATAGAACACTTGTTCTGTTTGAGTGGCAGTAGATTCCTATACGAAGACAGAGACACACATGGTAGCTGATAGATGTGTTAATAGAACACTTGTTCTGTTTGAGTGGCAGTAGATTCCTATATGGAGACAGGGACACACATGGTAGCTGATAGATGTGTTAATACAACACTTGTTCTGTTTGAGTGGCAGTAGATTCCTATACACAGACAGGGACACACATTGAGTTACAATGTGATTTCCCCCTGCCATCCAACTCCTTCCTTCACTCTCCCCCTCTGGATAAAGATTACATTATCTCTGTGCATATAACAAGATTTCTAAAGGAAGACAAGGGTTTGAGAATGACTTGACTATCTCACTCATACCCATTTGCCTGAAGTGTACATGGTTTAGGTAAAGTTTTAAGAGTAATCTTTTTAAGATTATTTCAAAATCTCGAGATATATGGTTGCACTACTTGCAAACGCATTGGAGTAGATGATTGTGCAAAGGCATGCAGCGGTTGTGCATTACTAAGTAGCATAACAAGCACCTTTTTCTATCAAAAATAGCCCACTTTCAATATTCTGGTTGAGTGATCATCAAAGCAATTCAAGACAAGGCTCCATGGAAACAATGATCATGTGCATGATCACTCAACCAGAATATATACCAGGCTATTCTTTGTTTTTAAAAAAAACCTGATCTTGTTATGGTATGTTTTTTGATGTGTTCTTTATTCTCTTTTATAGTGGTGAGCAAGCACCCACCATCCCATCCAACCAGAAGGTATGCCCCTTCTCTGAAGTATATACATCTCTTGTATTCACCACTTTCCATACATCAATTCACTGGTCAAACACAAAGCATTCAATCAAGGCTGCAAGGTTCAAGTTTGAATAATCCTTTGAACTAAGAGAGTATGAAGTAAAAGAGCACATCTCCATGCCCTATGATAATTGTTTTTAAATCTATATTTAGCTCCGTGTGCAGCCTGAAATACTTTATCATGGGATTCCTGATTCAGTTCAGGCTGCTCACGCAGCAAAAAATAGCTGCAATCGGACCTAAAAATAGATTTTCAAATAATTCTCATGGTGATAGACCAGTATGTATGGGAGATGTGCTCTCTTACTTTATACTCTCGTTTGACACTACCTTGAAGCCTCAACTGAATGCTCTTTTCTGTGACCAGTGAACTGATGTTTGGAAAATGATGAACACAGAATATTTTAGGGCCAACAAAATTGTTTGTTTTACCAGTTGCTTTCTTTTTCAAGTTTTCAATCTGTTGGTTTAATTCTTCAATCATTCTGACGTAGAGATAATAATGGTAATTGAACTGAGTGGATTGTAATTTGTATAGGAAATCAACTGCGTGATTACTAAATTGTATGGCTGCGTAGTGGGAGTGCAATTTGTTAATCACGAGTTTGATTTCAGACCAAAATTGCACAACACGAAGTTCAATTACCACTTAATTATATCCATTTTGAAATCACTACTGTAGGAATGTAAAGTCCAAATCCAGTTTTGCAATTTCATCCATTTTCAACTGGAAAGTCCTCGTCAAAATTTTTTCTCATGCTTTTCTCAATTGGCTTGTGTTTTCTGTGATCTGATTGGTCAGATTCTATGTTGTCTGCAATTTCTTTCCCTATTCAAAACAGTACAATTTCAAACCCATGATAGTGCGATTTGTCAATAAATCTCAGTAGTGAGAGCCAATCAGATTGAAGGATTTCCTAGGGATTTCAAAATGGATGTAATTCATAACATGGTTGATTATCAAGGGTGGTGTAGTGGTAGTGTGTTCGTCTCCCACCTCTTGGGGCTCAGGCTTGATTCCTGGACTTGGCATCACATGTGAGCAGAGTTTGTTAGGTCTCTCCCTTGATTCCAGGGTTTTATTTGGGTTCACTGGTTTTCCAAATTCGATCTGTGAGTTAGCCATACCATGACTAAGATCAGCCCAGAGGTTGTTTCAGGTTTTTATCTGTGAGTTAGCCATGCCCTGACTTAGATCAGCCCAGAGGTTGTTTCAGGGTTCTATCTGTGAGTTAGCCATGCCCTGACTTAGATCAGCCCACAGGTTGTTTCAGGTTTCTATCTGTGAGTTAGCCATGCCCTGACTTAGATCAGCCCACAGGTTGTTTAAGGGGTTTGATCTGTGAGTTAGCCATGCCCTGAGTTAGCCATGCCCTGAGTTAGCCATGCCCAGAGTTAGCCATGCCCTGAGTTAGTCATGCCCTGAGTTAGCCATGCCCTGATTTGTCATGCCCTGAGTTAGCCATGCCCTGATTTGTCATGCCCTGAGTTAGCAATGCCTGAGATAGCCATGCCCCAAGATAGCCATGCCCTGAGTTAGCCATGCCCTGAGTTAGCCATGCCCTGAGTTAGCCATGCCCTGAGTTAGCCATGCCTGAGATAGCCATGCCCCAAGATAGCCATACCCTGAGTTTGCCATGCCCTGAGTTAGCCATGCCCTGAGTTTGCCATGCCCTGAGTTAGCCATGCCCTGAAATAGCCATGCCCTGAGTTAGCCATGCCCTGAGTTAGCCATACCCTGAGTTAGCCATGCCCTGAGTTAGCCATGCCCTGAGTTTGCCATGCCCTGAGTTAGCCATGCCCTGAGTTAGCCATGCCATGAGTTATCCATGTTCTGAGTTTGCCATGCTTTGAGTTAGCAATGCCCTAAGTTATCCATGCTCTGAGTTTGCCATGCCCTGAGTTAGCCATGCCCTGAGTTAGCCATGCCCTGAGGTATCCATGCTCTGAGTTTGCCATGCTCGGAGTTTGCCATGCTCTGAGTTAGCCATGCCCTGAGTTTGCCATGCCCTGAGTTAGCCATACCCTGAGTTTGCCATGCCCTGAGTTAGTCATGCCCTGAGTTAGCCATACCCTGAGTTAGCCATGCCCTGAGTTAGCCTTGCCCTGAGTTAGCCATGCCCTGAGTTAGCCATGCCCTGAGTTAGCCATACCCTGAGTTAGCCATGCCCTGAGTTAGCCATGCCCTGAGTTTGCCATGCCCTGAGTTAGCCATGCCCTGAGTTAGCCATGCCATGAGTTATCCATGTTCTGAGTTTGCCATGCTCTGAGTTAGCCATGCCCTAAGTTATCCATGCTCTGAGTTTGCCATGCTCTGAGTTAGCCTTGCCCTGAGTTAGCCTTGCCCTGAGTTAGCCATGCCCTGAGTTAGCCATGCCCTGAGTTAGCCATGCCCTGAGTTAGCCATGCCCTGATTTGTCATGCCCTGAGTTAGCAATGCCTGAGATAGCCATGCCCTGAGTTAGCCATGCCCTGAGTTAGCCATGCCCTAAGTTATCCATGCTCTGAGTTTGCCATGCCCTGAGTTAGCCATGCCCTGAGTTAGCCATGCCCTGAGTTAGCCATGCCCTGAGTTAGCCATGCCCTGATTTGTCATGCCCTGAGTTAGCCATGCCCTGAGTTAGCCATTCCCTGATTTGTCATGCCCTGAGTTAGCCATGCCCTGATTTGTCATGCCCTGAGTTAGCAATGCCTGAGATAGCCATGCCCCAAGATAGCCATACCCTGAGTTAGCCATGCCCTGAGTTAGCCATACCCTGAGTTAGCCATACCCTGAGTTAGCCATGCCCTGAGTTAGCCATGCCCTGAGTTAGCCATGCCCTGACTATTAGGGTATCATTAAAATTAAAATACATTCAATAGATAATTTTTCAAAAGTTTGAACCTATAATCCTTAAAAGGATTCTGGAAGACTAGAAGCCGTTGACCTCTTATTTCAGTTCTTGCACCATTTTTCTCGTCCTTCAAGAATCATTATACGAAAAATGATGATAACATGATGATAACACAATACCACTAGAAAACACACCGACCTAGATTCTCCAACTCTTACGGTCATTAAGGTGCAGAAATACGAGCAACAAAATTAGTCAACTTGTCGCGCAGCAATGTTGTGTTGCAAGTTGCAGAGTGAATGTTCCTCGTATTACCACCCTGTGCAACAAAAAATTTTTTGCGCAACTTTGTTGTAGAAGTAGATGCGCTTTCTACTGTCTACTACAATGAAAATTTGTTGCGCGCGGTCTGGTAATCCGAGCTGAAAGCCGTACAGTTTACCTTCTCGTAATCCTGAGTGGTTTTAGATAAAGTCTTAGTAATACTAGCTGTTCAGCTTTAGATCTCAACGTAAATAGGGGTAAAATAGTGCGATATTTATTGTTTACCCAAACGGACCACTTGTCACTATGATTCTCAATATTAGTTATATCTTTTATCTTTAGTTCCTCTGAAGCCATATTGAGGTGTTCGTTGAACAATGTCTTGATAGCTGCTATGCGGAATGTCTGGGCGATGGTATGAGATAGGGTAAGCAACAAAGTCAGAGGTAGTAACAAACATATAAACAATAGCAACTGCAGCATAAGCAACAGCAACAACAACACCAGCAACAACAACGATAGCAGCAACAACGATAACAGCAGCAACAACAGCGACAACAACAACAGCAGCAACAACAACAATAGCAGCAACAACAACAGCAACAACAACAACAGGAAAAGCAACAACAGCAACAACAGCAGCAGCAACAACAGCAACAAAAGCAGCAACAACAGTGCTACTAGCAACAACAGCAACAACAACAGCGGCAACAACAGCAGCAACACCAGTCATTCACTACAGTCTGTTTCCCACTGTTTTTACCATTGTACTGTATTTACAATTGATGTTACCTGAACCCTACTGATGAGTCGCTTTTTACTTAGATATTCTGTACAACAAAATGCAAAGCATTATTAGAGTCAAGTAATCGTTCACTTATGATATTATTCTCGACAAGAAATCCTCGTAATTACGGAAGTTAGTAAAAAGTTTTGGTTCATTAGTATCAAGATCACATTCTTTTTCTCCTTCCATACCTACAGAAAGCTAACGAATCACAGTCCTAAATAATCAAAATCTTGTACATATATATGATGTAGTGGTAGTGTGTGTGTGAGTGACAGTGGGCCAAATTGAAAACCAGTATTCATTTACTGAATTTGTATCCCACTATAAAAAAAGTGATTTATTACTTATATATTTATATCTGAAACTCGTGCATTTGTCTAGGGTTTTGGCTTATAAACACTTTTGATAATAGTTTTATCGTATTTGCTAATCATAAAAGCTTTTTTATTTTTTATTTTGATCAAACACTCGTGCGGTAAAGCTTTTCAAGTCTCCATAGAAACGTTTGTTGATATCATTCGTTTGTCACGTGCGTAATTATCGAGCGCGCATCACAAGCGGTGCTTTCCAGGCCACAATAGGGACCTTGCTCCAAGTCTACCTCTATGAGACTCACAGATTCACGAGCGAAGCAAATGACAAGAAAAACAGAGCGAACGTCGAAGTCGACTTGTTAAGTTCCTTTTCCAGAATTCTCATTTGCGTTTCGCGCCAAAAATGGCGTGTATTTCTGTAGCGCGCGCTAATATTGGCGGGAAACAAGATGGAAAAGTTCTTCGTCTAGTGCTTGTTATCCTGGTCGGTCCAGGTTGGGCTGTCTGTGCTTTATTCCGCGCGCGTTAACCAGCACGGACGGAGACAAAGGACTTTGAGAAAGTCTACGCTATATTGTTGCGCTGCAAGTTGCAACGTACGCAGCATGTAACGCAACAAAAACCGATGGTGAACAAGCAGCCACAACTTGCAACACCGATTTTTGTTGCGCGACAAGTTGCACGCTCTTTTTCTCTTTCCTTTTCGTCTATTCGTTTTCGATGATGATGACAGTATTAACTTATGTTCACATATTTTTGTATGGTTCTAGATACCCTTGGTTCTTGGTTGTGCTGTACAAGTTCACTTGAAGACTAGTCGTGCTTCCCGAGTGAGTGACACTGTTACCAATGTTGTCTGTCTATCAAGTATGAGGATAAGAGAGTTAGGGAAAATAATGACATTCACAAGTTGGAAACGTTTTAAATAGTGGGATAATCTAACACTTGTGGTAATTGAATAGAGGGTGCATATATAATGCAGAACAACCTCTGGGCTGATCTAAGTCAGGGCAAAGCTGACTCACAGACTGAATTGCAATTTAGCGTGTTAGGTTTTTGCGGAGGGAGGAAAACCGGAGAGCCCGGAGAAAATCCCTTGAACCAGAGGAGATATCTAACAAATTCTAATCCCATGTGATGCGGCCGAGTCTGGGAATCGAACCCCATACGTGAGAGGCGAGTGCACTACCACTACCTTTGATCTCTCATGTTTCATTTGTTACTGTACTAATATGTAATACCCATTTCCTCAGGATAACAAGAGAAATTCAATAAAATAGAAAACAATATTTTTTCACTTCCTCGTAAAAAGCTGCATTTGCTTTCAGTTTGTGTGGGGTCAAGACTGAACACGAAGGAAAGCAAATACACCTGATATAAGATTGCGCGTCTCCGTTTTACATTGGCGTGATAATCAAAAAATGTTTGTGTCGTGTTTTTGAGCGTCGCAGATGGTTTACAATCGTCATGAAAAAACTATTTGCGCGTAAATTTAATATCGATAACCATGTACATATACTTTGGTGTAAGTGCGCGTTTACACCTACAAGGCTCGCGTTTTCTAGTACAGTGTTAATGGTGAAGGACGTGATATGAACTGAAGGACTCTTCTGTTCCTGTCATCTCCTACGATGGCAAAGAAAGCATAACTTGAATAAAATGATAAGATATACCATGATGTTTTTCTAGTGTCTTTTGAGGTGGGGCTCTTCAGTCATAACACTCTTGTATCTATGTATTTCCCCCATACCAACACCCCCTCCTACTGCCTCGTATGCCACGCCCCAACTTCCCCGACCAACGAAAACAAAAGAGGAAGAATGTACGGAATATGAAACAAATTGGAAGAGACTTCATCAGGTTTGTACGGCCTCTTTATTTTAAGGACTATAGACCCCTTGCACGTGACGGTAAAGCAGCTCAATAATTTCAATCTCCTTTGAAATGGCACCTATTGTTTGTCCTCCAAATTGAGCTGCATTCCGACGTGCTTCAAGGGGTCTATGGTATTTCTCAGTTAGATCAAAAGAACAATAAATAAAAATAAATGTGTTGACATGTATGTCATGAAGAAAACAAACCTCCATCAAACAAAAGGCTTATCTTATTGAAGTTCATTTGCGCATAACTCGCAACTATTTTTGGTCTCAAGGGAAGCGAGTTGTGTACAAACCAACGCGTTATTTGTCTAATACGTTGAAGATTTGAGTAGAGGAAACTAAACGACTAACTGTTTTCTAGTTTGTACAAGACAAGAAAAAAGGTAATGTGGATTCTAAACCTTATTTGTGTAGATGAATAACGTACTCTTGTATTAGATACTCTAATTGTATTTCAGTACTTGTCAGTTCTAAGTGGTTATTTTCAGCACTTTGTTCTCGGACAACAAAACTTTATTTATCAGTGCATTGTTTTACGTCTTTACAAAAGTTATGTTTGGCATAAATTGTTAAAAAAATTTTTTTGGGGTGAAAAACTATCACGACTATGATAGTGGTGGGCTTCCTGTGTTATTCAGTCGTCCGGGACGCAAGCCACAGGAAACCCAAATTGCGTGCATTTTAAGCTCATTTTTCTCTTCCTATTTAAGAGAGTTTAGAACTTTTTTTAATCCTATCATATAGCCACTCTAAAGATATATTACGTGTATCAGTTTCGTTTGGAAAAAAATTGAAAAACCACCCAAAATCAGAAAAAAGCTGAAAGCGCTATACCGCTGACCAATTCCGGTTTTCATCAAAACTTACTACCCTTATAAAATCTTAAATATAATTCTAATCAAGAAATTAATTTCAGAATCATATTAGCAAGGTCCTTAGCTTTCCAACGAGCTATATTTTGTTTGCAAAAACTCAATATTTCGATTTACGAAAATTTGGACCAACTCGAAAAACGCTTATTTCGGGTACATAACTTCAAGCGGCTTGTTTTCTATGAAATAAAGTAAAATGTTAAAATATTTTGACGCACAGATTTAAAGCTTGTTTCATACTTTCTACAAAACGTAAAATATTTCTGATTCATGCTTTCTTTCTATTTTTATTATGCGTTTTATTGATGGTGGAAGCGTTTGGGTTACCTGTGGTGAAGTTTTAGCTGAGGTAACAGTTTATGATCTCAGTTTTCGTGATGAAACTGAACGAAATGTGCGACTATTTTTAAATATTAATTGACAACAATCAAAAATACTCCCAAAATAAGTTTTTTTAATTGAGAAAGAGGCCTCCAAAATAATATTGATTTTTCGTACCTTATAACAGGGATCCCAAGTCTATACCTTGATAGACACGTCTTGAACGCTTTTGCGCGATTGTGAACTAATGCAAATATTCTTTTATTCTAAGAGCATTTTAAACGATGGATTCTCGTGAATGAGAAAATCCCATACAATTCTTCCGCCCCCTCCCACCCCCATCCCCCACTACAATAAATTGGGCCCCTTACTAAAAATCCCGTTTTTTAATGAATTGATTTTTATGTTTTCAAGGTCCATATTAATGGATAGACTGTCGTAAGAAGAAGATCAGGAGTTCTTATATCTACTTTTTTAATGCCCACTACTACCTATTTTTAAGGTAAGATATTAGTTAAACATTAGATAATCATTTCTAAGGAAAAAACGCATGGGTTCCTTTAGTGCGCACATGAAGCATTACGCTTATAACTGCTTTTCATAAATCTCCTTTAAACATGTGTTGGTCTCAAGGAAAACATAAATTATCCCAAAAAAATATTTAAGGGTTCAAGAATATTGCGTTTGTGTAAAAGAATTTGAAATAAACAAGGTCACTATTATCGAGTCATATAATTGTGAAATCTTGGGATACCTGTGGTAAGAGTTAAAATTTCGGTTAAATCTAAACTTTATTTTTTTCTTTAAAAAAATAGATGTAACAGAAAGATTATCGCTTATTCTCCGTAAAAACATCGTAATATTTGAATTTTTTGCATAATTTCACTCCTAAAGTCGTGATCATAAACAGCTACCGTGACAAATTGACACCACAGGAAGCCCAAACGGCTCCATCCGTCAAAAAACGCTTTTTTAAAAAATGAAGAAAAGCTTCGATCTAAAATATTTCAACCTTATCAGAAAGTACTATATGAGCTTTAAATCTGAGCGTCAAAAAATTTCAACATTTTACTTTATTTCATAGAAAACAAGCCGCTTGAAGTTATGTACCCGAAATAAGCGTTTTTCGAGTTGGTCCAAATTTTCGTAAATCGAAATATCGGGTTTTGGCAAACAAAATATAACTCGTTGGAAAGCTAAGGACCTTGCTAACATGATTCTGAAATTAATTTCTTGATCAGAATTATACTTAAGATTTTATAAGGGTAGTAAGTTTTGATGAAAATTGGAATTGGTCAGCGGTATAGCGCTTTCACCCTTTTCCTGATTTTGGGTGGTTTTTCAATTTGTTTCCAAACGAAACTAATACACATAATAGATCTTTAGAGTGGTTATATGATAGCGTTAAAAGAATTTCTAAAATCTCTTAAATACGAGGAGAAAAACGAGTTTAAAATACACGAAATTTGGGTTTCCTTTGTATTGCTATCAGAAGCACGAATACCACAGGAAGCCCACCCTCCCGCTTTTCCATAAAATAATTTTGTCACTTTTAAATCTCAATTAAGAATTTTCTTTTGTTTTGTTCAAATGATTATATTTTCTCTAGGGACTCTACGTGTTCGAACTGGTTGAGTCCGCCATGTTGAAGACTTGTGGAATCAAGAAACCAGAAAGAACGCTGAATAAGTCAAGAAACAAGTTGTATGAAACCCCTTGGATGTCTGGAAACAAGGTAAATTGGATTATAGACTTAATTGAATGTCTGTGAGGAGAGCGAAACTGAGAAAATCGAGTGAAATGTCATCGTTTTTAGTTAACATCGGTAGTGTCTGTATATTTAACCACTCAATAGTCTATTTTCAATCCATCCGTCCCTGGAGTTCTTGTCTGCTTAACTAATGCGCATATTTCATATTTCATTCTTGCTATTTTTGTCTGTCTAGTTTGTTTTGTTAATGTACATGAAAGGCTTATTTTCGATTTAACGATATGCACATAATTAACACGAGGCAAAGCTGAGTCAGTCCTTTTTGTTTTCCACGTCATCTCTGCTAAAATCCATCTTTTTAAGACTGAAGCTTTCAATTTCTGCTAAGTACTGTAGCCATTTTGCATGGAAAATATGGAAATTAAAACTTTCTATGAAGGCGCATCATGCGCGCACATTTTCATTTGTAACGGCAGTCGTAACAACATAAATTTATTTGAAAAAATTTTTGCCACGCACTTTTATTATAATCCCCCAGTTTCCTATTTAATTATATTTTTCAAAGCTAACTTGATGTTCTGATATTTTTTATTTACAGAAGCAAGATAGCAAACGTAACCCATAGAGCAAGAACAATCAGAACTGTCCTGTGCCATATTAGCAAAGAACAGACTAAACGAGGTTAACCATTTTCTATTCTTTGTATTTTTTGTTTACTAAATGCTGTGTATTTTCAAATGTACCGTTGTATTGTGAAATAAATGATTTTAACTAACGTTTTGTCTGGTTTATTTCGTGGTATACCCCTTTTCAAAATCGCATTTTTTTCCCGCCAAAAAACTTAGAAAAATTTTTTCGAGCTCTTCACTTCTTGATTTTCATTGGCCTCTTTTCAAGCTCGAAATTTTTCCCGCCAAAAAACTTAGAAATTTTTCGGATCACCTGGAACTCTTAGCCACGCCTAGGGCTCAAGACCTCATGGTCACTTCATCACTTATCAATATTCTGCTTGCGGCTACCTTCGCACCTTTACCCGCCCATCTAATCCACCCCTTGTTCTGCTCATTATCCCATTGTTTTGCTCAGACAATAAACAAGCCATTAATTATTCATAAGAATTTTTATTAGGTCATTAATATGCCAACCGTTACAAGCATTATGATTTAAGGAACTTTAATACCTTAACCCTCAACAAACACATCAACAGTCTACAGCACAGATAACCGGACTACAGAGCCAAAGGTAAGTTACAGGTTAGGGTTCAAATCCTGGTAAGCTCAAGTTTCTCTGATGAAAAAATGGACAAGCAAGAAGACAGCCAACCCACAAGCCAGGATCAAGTCAGGTAACCATAGACAAGGTAAGCAAGATTGGCTCACAAATTGGCAAAGAAATTCAGAAATTGGCTTTAAAAAATAAAAAAAAATTCAAATTGGCAATAAAAAAAATAAAAAAATTAAAAATTGTGAAAAAAAAGGAAAAAAAGCCATAAATTTTGAAAAAATGTATACTAAGTCTTTTTGTGAATTTTTTTGCCCCTAGGGTAATTAGACGAAGGTCCTGGAGATCAAAAGTTCAAACCTACCTTCCCCTTAAGAAAAAGTGCCCCTCAACAAAGTGTTGAGGGGGACCCTTAAGGGTTTTGAGTAGGATGAACTAAAGACCTCCAGGACTGTCACTGTGATTGAGATTCTAAAGACATAGGTTTTGGTTGAGTAAAAGGCCAGTACAAAATACTGAAACAAGGCATAAACTAGAGTTGTCCTTCAAAAAATGATTGAAAAAGTTGCCAAAACTTGTATCTCAAAGTTATGATGCTGTTTCCTTTCACGGTAAATATCTTCAACATTATCCGCATTAGAAATTTAATGCAGATTGTGTAGGAATTTAATTCTGGACAGCTTTCGTAATGGACAACACCAGTTGTATGCCTTATTTAACAGCATCAGATAGGACTGGTTAAGACATTGAACTTTGCATGTGTTGTATCCAATTTGGTTGGAAATAAATTAGCCTCAATAAATCAATGAATTTTGGATGTGCAAAGTTCAGTGTTTTAACTGCATGATCTATTCTGGTACTAGCAGAAGTGTAGAACAATTTATGGAGGAGTATGATAAGCCCATGGCACGTGACAAAGCACTGATATAGTCCCGGTGAGAGTAATGAAAGCCAATAAATCATTTGTTCCAGCAGGTCATGTATTTACCATGGTTATCACAACCCTACATAAACTATTCTATATTACAGCAAGAATGACAAATGGTATTAATATCTAATCCAATCAAATTTACTGAATTGAAATAGGAATTGAGATGAGATGTTGAATTTCATTGATCTTGTATTGATCATGCAGGGAGTGATTGCTCAGTCTCCCAAGCCAGAGGCTCATAATTATGCATTCAAGATACCAGACTGAATTGAAATTAAGACCAGAGTGACACAATGAATATTTTAAATTAACTCAAAATCAATCAAGATGTTGAAAGATGTCAATCAAATATTTCTCTGAAAGTATCCGGAGGATGCCATTTTTTGCTATATTTTGGAATACCATTTATCATACTTGTGTACTTTTACTCAACTAAGACCTATGTCAGACTATGATATGAACACACCAAGCCCTATGGAGTACCATCACCAAAATGCTTTGAATTAAAACTTAGAAAAGTTTTTGAATTTTTTCCCACACATCGAATAAAATCACAATTTTGAAGGGTATGTCAGATAAAGAAACAGTGCACTAAGATACCACATCAATCCTGCTAAACAGAAATGAGTAAATAGCCAATCAAATAGCTACATGTCACTAGCTATTTAGTTGATTTCAAGAGATGAATTAGGCAAATTTAGATAACAGCCACAGTTGGCATAAACCGGACTGATAAAAAAGAATAGGCATTGCCCATTATAGGATTGATGTGGTAGAGCCAAAATATGCATTCAAAGATGTAAACAGAATTAAGTGCACAGACCCTCTACCTGACCATTGGTGTGTTCAATCATAGTCACTAAAGTTAAAATTTCACCACTTTAAGAGCACATGAAATAGTTTCTGGAGAAATATTTCATGTTAAATAACGCACAAACATGGAAAGCTATTGCAACAGATAGGCCTAGTGGTCTGTTTTGATAGTACGTCTTGTTACCTTCACAGTAGCTTATGCGAATCAGCAAGTTTTTCATGATTGTTTTTCATGGTATTTGCTATACTTCCAGCCCATTTTGAATGAGCTGCTTTTCATTTTTTGCCAATTTTTCAAAACAGTACTCAGGACTTACGTATCTGTTACATTGCTTTTTACGCAAAAATATTACCATATTTGAAAATTTCATGAAGAATAGAATTCAGGATTATCAAAATTTTCATTTTTTAAATTTTCACATAAAAGAAGAAATGTGCCAAACAAGTATTACCAATCTATCTTTACAAATAGATGACGCTGCATCCCAGACATTGTCAAATATGGTAATTCATTAGCATAGAGATAATACTTTCTAAAATCTTGGGGTGCAATCATTTCCAAAATTAATAATGTTTTTGAAAGAAAATCCAAAAATGTTTTGGTGACTGACTACTTTTGAACGTTCAATTTGAGCATAATTAGGATGTGCATGCACACAAAAACTGTGCAAAACCACATAGTAAGCTTTGTAATTTTATTGAAACAGATTTTGCAAGGGACTCTATATTTGTCTTTGAATTTCCTAAAACAACAGGTAAAAATCAATTTTTTGAGAAAGTTTGGAAAAAAACATAATCATCAGAGTTCATATAAAAAGCGTTTTATGTGTTTTTGTTGTCATCATTTGAATACAATTCTCTGTTCATTGACCTAACAAGATACTGAATTTTTAAGCTTATTTTTAAAACTTTCTTCAAATATTTTTAGTTTTTCTTTGAAAATAATGTTCAAAGTAGATGTCCTGTGAAAATTGCTTCCAGAGCTTTTTTAGTTTTTGAGTCATGAATTTCTGTTTCTGAAGCTTGATTTTCACCATTTTTCTTTCAAAATCTTGTCAAGATGGTCATATTTAAAATTAATTATCTCGAAAACGAGTTCGGGGCACCCCATTTTTCTTTTCAATTTTGGAATCAGCGTTAAAATATGTATAAAATATCTTTCTAAGAACATTTTGTAATTATTTCTTGCTAAAGTAGTCAGTCACCTTAAATTTGCCAATTTCAGCAATGTCACGAGCACCCCAGGAATCGAAAGCTTGCAAATTCCAGGAAAAAATTTAGAACTGGCACCTTCCATCTAACATCCTCAGACTGGGAATATGTAATTTTTAATTGAAACTTTCAAACCAAATTCAATACTAAAAAAATGTGTACGAAATTTATGGAGATAGGAGAATGAAATGGAAGAGGATGATAAGTGGAAAAATAACCAGTGAACTGAATGTTGATAAACCATGCACTTTGACTTACTGTGAAGTTGGATGGAAACCAGGAAGCAGCCAGAAGATCATCATAGCATTATTATAACAACATATAGTAATCAAATGATTCATACAGTAGAATCCTAATAACTTAAACTATCAGAAATTTGAAAAGAATTTAAAATATCGAGATGAAACGAGAGTCAAATGTAACATCAAAATAATAACCCAAAATAAGCATTTTCAATTGTACGCAGTCTAAGTTATCAAGATTCATCTGTATTATCCAATGCATCAATGAAAATAATCATCATGTACAGTAGACTCTCACTTAATGATTAGCATCAGGCCAAAACATCAAGTGAAATTGGGAATGAAATCAATGCCAAATCACCTAATACCTTATTACATGAAAGTTTTGTGAATCTTTAATTTTCCAAAAAATCGTGAAATTCAAGTGACTTGAAAAATAAGTGTTGAGAAAATATAACGACACGATAATTAATTGAGCTTCAGTTATTGAGAAAATAAAGAATTATTGGGTATTTAAAAAGCAAGGATAAAAGAAGTTGTAACTGAGATCAAAGCACTAGTATTATACCCAAGTCAAAACACAGTGATTAACATCAAATATATATCATTTTTTTGTAGTTAATAATTTTGGATGATTTTGCTTGTTAATATTTGACAAATCATTTTGTTGGAGAAATGTGTATTTGGAAATTTTTTTGAATGAAATGGCAAAATTAGAGGTGATTTAGAATATGATTCTTTCTGTAAAATCTCAAAATCAAAGTGTTATGAAATGTGCAACCTCCAAAATTATGAAATTAACAAAATTGCAAAAAAATTCACATAATAAGGTATATGATAATGAAATCTTTTGACAAAATGCTGCTAATCATAGCAAGTGAAAGTGTACTGGTATAGAAACAATTGGAAACAATCAAAAATCATCAATGAAAAAATGGTGAAAAAGCTTTTTTCTCAACTCTGTACATTGTTCAAGTTGGTTTTGGATTTGTAGATGAACTTTGAATTTCTGTTTCTAAAGACATGGTATTGAAAAACACTGGTGAGATTAATTTTAATAAAAAAATTAACAAATTTACTTCAAAAAAATTATCAAATTCAAGAAGGTAAATTCATGTGAGACTTTGGAAACCGGTTGACTTTTAGGGAAAACATTTATGCACAAAATTTAGAAAGAAACTTTTTCATATGCATAAATGATATCATTCAAAACAATGTCAATCAATAAATATCAAGTTAGTATGATAAATCATTGGGAAGCAATCAATCAATGTCAATAAGTCAATAATAGGGGAAAAAACAAGCAATTCAATGTCAATCAAATGCATAAATCAAATAATAATAATAATAATGCCATAGAGCCACGTACAGCCAAGCCAGCCAGTTCTTCGTCCAATGGAGATGTGCATAATTTATCAACATAAAGTAAATATATATATGAAACAAGACAAGTCAGTTAAGGTTTTGGTCACTTTTCATTTGTAACAAAAAGATTCCGCAACCTTTCAAATTTACTGCTTAAAGTGGTGAAAAAGATCTACATACAATGAATCATTCTATGTAGATAATATTACATAACTAACAATAATTCTCCACAACAGACAAAGTGAATATCTATAAATATTTACCCAAAGAACAAGTCTGAGTAAGCATTAACTAATATTCACAGAGCGCAAGGAGAATTATTGCTTTAGTAGAATTACGCAGGTGAAAACAAAGAAACTATCACAGTAACTTTGTATTCACCTGGGTGATTTTACTAACAATTAACTCTACCACATTATAAACATTATTCTAGGTTCTTCTTCTGGTCTTCTCAGGAGTCTTGGAGGTCTTGACACTGATCTGAATAAGAAATAATATCACCAAGGTCAGTGTGTTTTTTACACAAGCAGACAAAGCCCTGGCGGTACCTCACCACATCCCCCTTAGGATATTTTAATGGAGTATGCGGCTTGAGATATCAGGATAAAAGAAGCTAATGAGGAATGCTTTGTTGTTGTCAACCAACATGGCGGCTAGTGACGTAACATGCACCCCAAGAATTGCAGTCATACAAAACATCTTTAAAATGTATTTAACTAAATATCTATTGAGTTCTTGTATCTTTTATTTTCCTTTTGATTTTTTCCCATGAAGACGATACTCACGGGCTTCTTCAGAGGCATTGATTGGGCTGTCTGTGGGGAAGGGGGAGGGGAGGGCAAAAAGGCAAAATTTTTCATGGCGACAAATTTGATGAAAAAAAAAGCTTTCGACCACTTGGACTTTAAAATCAGTAGGGAAAAGTGTTTTCATTCTTTCTATACTTTCAGTTGTCTACAATAAAGAGTACGAAGGCTTTTTTCACGTTGAAAAGTCAGCCACGTGCAACAACCAAAGGAAAGTCAGTTCAGAATGGTTTTTACTCATCGAAAAACCCCTTCAAAAATAATATTTCTAGCCAAAGAGAAAGAACTAATGCTTATCTTTATATTTCGGTAGAATAGTGTAGGTAAGGAGCATTTCTTACCGTGTAAATGGTGATTTTTTTGACCACATCTTCGACCTTCTTCTTCAATGTCTTCTTCTTCTTGACAGTGATGACCGTGAAGCATGATGGGAGCACGTGGGACTGGTACACAGGAAACCCAACAAGTGGATATTATCAAACATCAATCAAACAGAGCAGCGCATCAAGTGCTCATTACCTTTCCCCCAATACTTTCAGTACTGATTCTATATGAAGTAAACAGTTGAATGGTAAAATATTTCTTGATTAGAGTGATGCGGCTCTAAGTTATAAAGGTTTTTATCCCACACCATAGAAAATACAGCCAATCAGAAAGCAGAAAAGCCGTAGTCTTTGTCGGTATTTCACTCTTCTTTCCTATCATGCACTGCGCATTAAATCTACGCATTTGTATTTTCTATGGTGTGGGATAAAATGTTCATATGCCGAAGGACTGACGTGTCTCTCGGATGAATTTGTCCACTTGCTTGTTTTGAGCCCCTGAGAAGGGAGGGTCATGAAAAATAGGCAGTGAAAAAAGGGAGGGTCACATAATTTTATGCTCTTGCAGATGCCCCTCAAAACACTGGAAATCGCATTTCCGAGGCTCTCAATTTCAAAATTTCTCGTTGGGGTGGGGTGATATTAACATGATCATGATGATGTGCATGATATTTGACATCATCATCATCATCACCGCCGCCATTCTCATTCATGTTTAAAGGTAGATGTTGCTTGATATCAAAGAAAGGTGCTTTTACATACACTCATAATTCCCTAGTTATAGATATTTAGGGTTTCTGGATGGATATATATACATATATATATGTTCAAGGACAGGTCTTATTTCAGTTTTAAAGTTTGGGAGGTATTCTGTACATGGGGAGAGTCATGATATTTTTGGCCAAGCCCAAGGAGAGGGTCAGGAAATTTCATTTCCATTGTTAAAAGGGTCACATCATTTTCGGCGCTCAATTTCAAAACTCCACCCCCTCCCCTCCCCCTGCTAATTTCTGACAAGTCCCTAACTAAAGCATCTTATTGTCCACAACCTGCTGGATGCGCAGTCGAGCAGCCACTTCTGCAGCTCGTCTTAGACTTATGTTCATTGTACATATAACCATAAAACATGGGAAAACTACTCAGACCAATCAATCTCTTTAATTTACTCCTTTAACACAGTCTTGAAAAGGAGGATCCAGGATTTTTAAATGGGGATGACTGTTTCAGGGTACCTTGCACCAAAACCACAGGAAACCCATAAAAGGCGGGAAAATGATAAAAATTGAATTGACGGAATTTAAACACGAGAGTTTGTCTGAGAGCTTCAAGTAAAATGAGTGGAAATTTAACCGTATCTCAGTTATGAATACTTTAATAAGTTCTTTGTGCAATCCGGATCCGTCATTGATTGTGGTAATATACAGGTATGTATCGTAACAGTGTCTATAACCAGTATAATATACCGGGTAGTACTAGTGTGGTAATATACAGGTATGTATCGTAACAGTCGTCTATAATCAGTATAATATACCGGGTAGTACTAGTGTGGTAATATACAGGTATGTATCGTAACAGTCGTCTATAATCAGTATAATATACCGGGTAGTACTAGTGTGGTAATATGCAGGTATGTATCGTAACAGTCGTGTATAACCAGTATAATATACCGGGTAGTACTAGTGTGGTAATATACAGGTATGTATCGTAACAGTCGTCTATAATCAGTATATTATACCGGGTAATACTAGTGTGGTAGTCCACGGGTATATATTGAGGCAAATTCAATAATACAGCCGACTATCGCACCGAATAAATTCCCCCAAAGGACAAGGTAAGAGAGGTGCTTGTACAAAACCTCGGTGATTATCTGCAAGAAACAAGAGAACAACAATTCTTCGTGTAATTGGCATAAACATGATGTTATCGTGGTGAATCTGTCGTATTAGAACGCACACACTGGTTGTAACCATGGGGACTCTGTGGTATTAGTACGCGCACAGTTGTTTATTGCCATGGGGACTTTCGTATTAGAACGCGCACACTGTTTGTTACCATGGGGACTCTGTGATATTAGTACGCGCCTACTGGTTGTTACCATGGGGATTCTGTGGCATTAGTACGCGCACAGTCGTTGTTACCATGGGGACTGTCGTATTAGAATGCGCACACTGGTTGTTACCATGGGACTGTCGTATTAGAATGCGCACAGTCGTTGTTACCATGGGGACTGTCGTATTAGAATGCGCACACTGGTTGTTACTATGGGGACTCTGTGACGTTAGTACGCGCACAGTCGTTGTTACCATGGGGACTGTCGTATTAGAATGCGCACACTGGTTGTTACCATGGGGACTCTGTGGCGTTAGTACGCGCACAGTCGTTGTTACCATGGGGGCTGTTGTATTAGAATGCACACACTGGTTGTTACCATGGGGACTCTGTGGCATTAGTACGCACACGTAGTCGTTGTTAGCCGTGGTTACCCAGCGGTAGGGATCCTTCCCCAAAATGGCAGCCGCAAATTCAGTTGAGTTGAAACCAAACTGAGTTAAAAACCAATAACCAGCACTACAAAGAGCACCTTTACATCAGCTACCCTATGAAGATTCATTGTCATGTGTTCTATCCGCCGAGAAATCTTAAGTTAAAAAATGACAAATTTACAGACGTTTCACTGACATGGGTGTATATGCTAATTCTAACTTATTTGAATTTACGGCTGAGAAGGAGAAGGGTCCATATTACAGATATTAGTGCTCAATGACATGTACATCACCTGCTGTACTTGTTGGGGTGATATCTGTTGGGTTCTTGTGGTAATAACATCAATGATCTAAAAACATAAGAAAATCTCAATCACTCACAACTAAGAGATTCAAACCCAACTCAATGTAACACAATGTTGAAAATATACAATGAAAATATGTCAAGGATATTGTGCAGATCAGGTACACAACACTAGAACATCTGGGATCCATCCTTGTTCTTAGGGGGGTAGCACTAATAGCAAGTGGCTGACAAACCCGTGGCCCTCGTTCTATTATAGAATTGGAATTTAGAAGTTGATATTTTTTGCCGAGGCTGAGGAAAAAACTGGGTCGAGTTTACATTGCAGTGCATTGTGGGCTGTTTTAATGGACATAGTTGGCGTCTATAGTCTAGAATACCATATAGACGACTTCTATGAATGGCGTGGATACCTTTCAAGATGGCACAGGGGACTATGAAGGGGACTATTGCCTTGTTAGACATAAATAGCATAAAATTGTAATTGGCAAAAGCTGTTGTGGTGTTCCTGCCATTCAATTCACTATTTCTTGTTTTCATTTTCCTCCCAGTTACCAATCTACCAAACTGATCACTGATTTTGTTTTTAAAAGGCAAAGTTAAATAAAATATAAAAATAGCATATAATGTGGTTTCCAAGATATGCACGATCATGTCATTGTTTTGGTTGACCAATTGCAACCTACTTTTAATTCCCATGTAACCATTGCTTATTTATCACAATTCCCCTCCATTCAGTTACATGTATATCCTAGAGGTATAAAAACTAGCTAGGTTTGGGCAGGCAAGACGAACTGTGACCTTGCAGTCATTGAGACATGTCAGTAATTGTCCAAGGTGTTAAAAAAGGTGTCTATCATAAGCTCATAGTATCATTGCAACCTCACAGTGACTGTTCATCTCCCTCTATGCAAATGTCTGGCTACCTTTCAAGATGGCGCAGGGAACTGTGAAGAGGACAATTTATCTCATATTTACCTGTTCTCTGATTTTCTCTGTGTCACTGATCTCTGATGACTGGAGTGAAGCAATAAGCTGTTGAAGCAAAAGGAAAAAAAATAAGGCATGGGCCATTCTCATCTCTACACAATTCCCTTTGCTAATCTGTGTGATATCTTATTACATGAAGTTTTCGTAACACTTTACTGCAGTTGTACATATTCTGCAAACGCAAACATTCTGACCCCTTGTTGTGGAATGGATTTTTTACTGTCGTCAATCAAAAACATAAAAGGTACTGACTAATTAGTTTTGATTGTGCTGTGAAAAACCGATTTTACAACAAGCCGTTGGAATGTCTCAAGGGTTCGCAGAATATGCAAAATTGCAGTAATTTTTCTATTTGCTATTGCAGTAATTTTGCTAAAAATTGCAAGATTTAAGTGATGAGGAAAATTGTAGCGTCCTAAAAATATGACACAAAAATTAATTGGGGGCAGCGGGTCTTACCAAAGGACTGGTGTAACTGCGCATGTCATTGATATAACTCATTATCACAGGCCTGAGTCTTAACTTGGTCACTCCCAATGACTGTAACATAAGACCTACAAATGAACCAGAAATCAAATGACATGAATAAAGAATGCTTTACTGAGAAACGTGATGATGATATGATGGTGATGATGATGATATGATGGTGATGATGACGATGTATGATGATGGTGATGAAGAAAATGACGATGAAGAAAATGACGATGAAGATGCATGACGATGATGAAGATGATGATGATTCATGATGATGATGATGTATGATGATGGTGATGAAGAAGATGACGATGATGAAGATGCATGACGATGATGAAGATGCATGATGATGATTCATGATGATGATGATGATGATGATGATGATGATGCATGATAGTGATGAAGATGATGATGATGATGATGAAGATGATGATGATGAAGATGATGATGAAGATGATGATGATGATGAAGATGATGAAGATGATGATGAAGATGATGATGATGATGATGCAGATGGTGATAATGATGAAGATGCATGATGAAGATGCATGATGATGCATGATGATGATGAAGATGCATGATGATGATGTATGATGATGATGATGATGATGATGATGATGAAGAAGATGATGATGATGATGATGATACATGATGGTGATGATGATGAAGATGCATGATGAAGATGTATGATGATGATGATGGTGATAGTGATGATGAAGATGATCATGATGAAGAGTGGGAATATGCTTGCTAACAGACCCAGTGTTGGAGATTTATGTTCCTTAAGTGTACGTAATGGGCTACTGATCTGGGAATATGCTGCCTCACAGGATGGCCAGCCAGTACTGGAGATAGATGCTTCCAGGAATGGGTTTCTGATCTGGGATTATGCTGGCTAATAGACCCTCACGAGTATGTATGTCATCTAGTAATAAGCTCCTCATCAAAACAACTAACCTTCAGGTGTGGACATCAACAAGTCTAATTTTTTCTCCACAACTCTTGCTATTGTTTGTGAATTTAAAATATTCAGAAGACTTTGATCTGAAATAAAAAGAAAAAATTTTTGCTTCAGCCATTTTGACATTTTTTTATTTTCTATTTTTTTGCTTCTGCGAATTCTTTTGTGTGGATTTTGGCAATTACAGTCCCCCCAGTTTTTATGTCCTTTGGCTGCCTATGTAATGGCGTGTTACAGAACACCTATCATTCTCCCAAGAACAAGAATCTTTGTTTGTAATGAGCTGTATTGAAATGCATATTCAGTTAAACAAAGAAAACATATTCAACAGCTAAACAAAGAAATGATTCATGTACTGTACTCTAGTGAATGGTAATGTGGTCTGTGATGGGAGAATATAGAATCAATAGACAAATAAGGTCTAAATTGCTTACCAAAGTTTTCCAAAGCCAGTAAGCAAAATATTTTGTTCTGCATATATTTCTTAACTTGTGAAGAGGAAAAGAAAGCTTCTATGATGAAGCCAGCTACTTGTTCTCTTGCTGACACAAAGTACTTGAATAATGCACCACTATGAGAAGATTAGGGAAAGGTGGGAATAAGAAAAGTATGGGATCTGCATCGAGCATTATCTCATGACTGGATAATACAAGAAACCATATGACCCCTACAGTTTGTATTGAATATCCTTTTTACTAACTAAAGCCACTTTTTGGATAGGAAATATACAATGTTTGAAGTTGAAATATATAGGAAAATTATATAGGATTTTTTCACAAATATGGTAACCTTATGGGAACAAAACATTGTTTGCCTTAATTTGACAAAGAGGTACCAACTGCATTAGAAAACTGCATGCATTGACAAACAAGTTTTTTTTTAATATTCCCATGATTATTTTGATCTTTCTGTTGCATAATTTTGTCATGTGTACGTACGTACCTGCAACACAATCGTCGAATTCTTGTAAAGATTAATTTAACAGCAATCCAGTTCGTAACACCACCTAACAATTGAAAAACAAATAGAATGTTTAACAATTAACCCAAAAATCAGAATGATATGAAGAGGGAAGGTGACCAGACAAATCTCTGCCCGATCCCACCCCATCCCTCACCCTACAGTCAGTCTTGTTGGCAACAACAGTCCAAAACACTAATGAAATGTTCAACAACCCACACACTGATAAGTTTGTCATCATGAACCCAATATGTTGAGGGGAGGGGAGGTGGCTCGACATATCTCTTCCTGACCCCCTGGTGACAACATCAAAAAAAATTATAATATGTTCAACAGCTGACACATTGATAAGTTTGTCCTCATGAACCCAATATGTTGAGGGGAGGGGAGGTGGTTGACAAATCTCTTCCTGACCCCCTGGTGACAACATCAAAAAAAATTCTAATATGTTCAACAGCCGACACATTGATAAGTTTGTCCTCATGAACCCAAGATGTTGAGGGGAGGGGAGGTGGTCAAACAAATATCCTTTTGCACCAGGGCACACCCCACACTGTACACCCTTTAAATTAGTTGATCTTCTCAATATTTTAAAGAGATGATAACTAGCTACTGCTACAGCTAGTGTGGGCTGCATCAGTGTTTCTAATGAAACAGTTGTGATAAAAAGGTAAATTTTACACCGTAAAAAATAAGAAAGATCACTTACTGACATTTCGTGACGTAAATGATCTTTCTTATTTTTTACGGTGTAAAATTTAACTTCTCAATATTTTGATTGGAGTGGGCCATCGAGATAGTTAAGAACTTACTATTCCTATATCAACACCACCCAGCACTTGAATTATTTGTGACAGAAAAAAGTTAATATGAAAACAAAATATAGAGAAAAAAATAAACGTCATGTTTTACAAACTTTTACACTTGAAAACTGTAAATCTATTCTTATTTTATGAACACCTAATGCGTGTGTCTCAAGTCTACTAAAAATAAAATACTTTATATAACTTATTGTGAGTCCAGTACAGGTTTAATATATTGACAGCTAGTTGGGAGAAAGTCTATTCCAGATTGGCCTATACGTTGCAAAGGGACTAGGGCCAATATGGAAAATATTTTCTTCTAATACTGTTCACATAAAACAATATTGGCAACTCAAAACCACAATAAAGCTATGTACTGTATTGTGATTTTCACGGGATAATTCTGAGCTAACAATACTGGTTTATTTTGGCAGCTCTCTCCTGATCAAACTTAGGAGAATCGCGATACTTTTAATTGTTTAATTCTGTTGCTGTGTTGCCATGGTAACCTACCTGTAAAGCCAAATAATCCAGCTGCTCTGAAGACTTGACAGATGACTCTTACTGAACAAAGAAAAACATAAATAATATCACCACTTGAATAACATGACTAATACACAGCTCAGTGGTGAAGTCAGCTGAATAGCACACTGCAGAAGGTTGCAGGTTCAAATCCCAGGTAAGTCTCCAGCTGAGTTGATCGCCTTCCCTAATAGGAATTATGGGTATTTTCTGAGTATACAGTACAATGTAGACTTTTCTTGTTAATTGAAATAAAATTCTGCCATGAGTTCAACTATCGTTTACGATTAATTTAAAGAAGGAAGAACTGGTATTTCATAAATTCTCTTGGCAAAATAATGGGAAATGCTAATCAAAATATGATGTCGAATCTTCAATTCTGATTGGTTGACCTTGAGTTTGTTCAACTCAGCTGGCTTATAATTTCAAAAGCTTTTAAAAAATGTGAATTGAAAAGGATTGTAGAAAGAAATTCTTTCATCTCTTATAAGTTTCCCTTACCATTTCTAGTTGGTGTAGTTTCTTCTTTCATAACAGGCACAAGTATAATTCCAAGAACCATCATGAAAAATGACAATAACGTGCTGACTGTACTTTTGTTACACTTACAATGATAGGTTAATGGAGTCTGGTGTTACATGAAAAAAAGGAAAGAAAAACAAATAATAATTAGGATATCTAATAGCAAACAAAACATTTATCTGTCACCGTGCCTACATTCGATCCTGCTACCAACCAGAGCTGATTCCAATGGCTGTTAGGTTGCAATACGTGCATCACACATTCCACACTACTGCTCTAAGCGCATGCTCAGGGGATTAAAAAGTAAGATAATATTTTGTAAAACATGTTATATTTTAGTTGTATTTTTCTTGTCAAACACAATTTTCATTAAATATTCAAGATCACGTACCGTTAAGCGAATTTTGAGTCAAATATATACCAATGAGTTGCATATTTTACAAAATATTATTCCACTTCTTAATCCCCTGAGCATGCGCTTAGAGGAGTAGCGTGGAATGCTTGATGCACATGTATAAAGCATCACATTTTTATCTATTCCAATGTATAGGAATGCAAGGTATAGTAGAAGCTTTTTCAAGATGTTGCATGTGACAACATCAGAATTCTTATGCTTCCAAAATGGTGCACAGCTGAGTGAGTTACATTATTGAAAACGAGGCATCTAGGGCCAAATTTACAATGTTTTCTCTTAGATTTGATGCCCCAAAACTGTTGGTTTCCAGAATGTAAGAAGGAAAGAAAGACCAAACAAGTGTATACTTTGCATAGACAGTCATATTATTTCTTTGTATTTTGCCCTGGATGCCTCATTTCCAAATTTAAGCTTTTTATTTCAATCATTCGTTTGAAGAAAACAGAAAAAACAATTATGTAAAAGGGATATGTCATGAAAAAAAAAACAAAAAACAACTCAGCAGATATCATGGTTACACTCCATTTCCTTCAAACAACTGATTCAAGTCGAGGCCACATATTAGAGCAATTGTTTGAAAGCATCTGCTATTAAATTAAATGTTTTAAAATTTTTGATCACCCTTTACACAATGTTTTCCTTTATAGAATCTTGAAAATCATCAAACAAATGTAGTTTGTTAAATATTTTGTAATGAAACTTCTGTAAAACCTTCTGTCTTGGGGGGCGAGGGGATGGGGGTGGGTATAGTTGGTCCACCTCACCTGATGATGGCTATAACCAGCACGAATGATATCACTAGATAGCTGCATATCACTAACTGATAATCCATGATAAGATGGTAAATCATCCATAACTATTCCTCGTTGAATCCCTTGACTAGAATAGTCACAGCTGTTGGTAGCTTGATTGGAGTAGGATGAGCTGCCTTCATCACTGACCACTTCCAGCCCAGTGTATCCGATCAGGGAACGAGTTGACGGTCTTGCATACATGACAAACAAACAACCAGTAAGGTAATAAACTGTCTCTCTCTCGTTTTTATGCTCCTGTTTCCTTTGGATTTTAGATAAAACTACTTGTTTTCGTTATGAAAAATTACGAAAGTATAAAGTGAGCAAGCAATCCAGTCGTACAGCGGTATTGCATTGGAAAACGTTCCCAGTGGTCCTTTGGGATTGGGATTTTGCAAGATCTCTAATGTTATAGTTAACACTAAAATCCCCCCCCCCCCCCCCTCTCCCCTCTGTGATATGATTTATTCCCTGCTGGCAGAGGGATGTGCACTTTATTTACTGTGTCAGAGATGCAAAAATTGCGCAACAGTCCAAGGGCTCTTCGCGGCATTACCCAGAAGTCCGTTTGGGGCACATGATACAGGGATCCCGTGCGTGGTTTGATTGTCTTGTCTTCATTGTCTTCATTCTGTAAATCAGTGATTATTCAGTACTGGAGCAAATCAATGCCCCACTGGTGATACCAAAATACCCGAAGTGAATCCTGGCCGGATCTAAAGATTCAAATCTATTGAAATATTCAAACACTCAAATATCGATCGTTAAACATGTGCATAAATGCTCGAGCAATGTGGTCTAACCCCAAGAAAATTCTGAACGAACCAACGTGCCGTAAAAAACTGCGAAATCGAGATTTTTCCTGGTATACATATATACTTACATTCATACGCAGGGACTCCAATATACGCCTCCTTGGGTTCTGGCCCTGGGGCAATAACTCGGACTGAGATTTTGCATGACTGGAACTGGGATCTTGCAAAGTTTTGGGCTAGGAAATGGATTAGGACCTCCCCTTAAGGGATAAGCCCTCTCTCTCCAATAAGCCCCTCTCAAACGTGCATAAAATAAATAAGTCCCTTGGGGTTGTTAATGGAGGATTTACGGTAAAGTACTGATATTTCAAACGTTAACTAGTCCGTGCTTTATAGGAGTAAAAGAGAAAGAAAACAGGGTTTGACCGACAGGGGGACTAATGTTAAATGATTCGATCGGATTACTTATTCTCTTACCGTTTTTACCAATACGGCGGCCATCTTGAATTATGGGATGCTGAGGGGCAAACGAGGAAATATTTATAAAGCATAGCCTGCGTAGCGGCGCATTTTCCGCCCTCCCCACCCCCCCCCCCCCCTTGAGAATGGAAAAAAGTAAATTTTGCAACAGACTGTAAGGAAATAGAAAAAAATGACGTTAATGGAAGAAAACAGGTGAAAGCACAAAAATATCTATTTGAATAAAGCATTAAGAAAATTATGACATGAAACGTCGCTTTACAAAGGTAAAAAATAAAAATAAAGATTTTTCATCTTAAATAGGAACACTAAAAAGACATAAAATTTCGAAATTAAAATTTTTTTTAAATTTTTTAAAAATTCAAAATTTACCCACTTGCAATAAATTCAGTAAAACTGTTAATTGTGAAACTCTTATTTTTGTAATTTTTTGGATTTTGATTTTGCTCTTCTCTTTAGTGCAGAACCCAAAATGCTTTCCACAACAGGGGCTTCTGTTTCTGGAACTGGTGGTAAATCCTGAAGTGTGCACTCTCCATAAAATTGATTTCCTTCATCTAAAGGCTCGTCCTGTTGTTCTTCAAGTGTTGTTGTGTAGAATACCGGATCATGATACATCTGAACCCCTTCCTCGATATAACTCTTAGATCCTTCTTCTGTTGCGCTGTAGGATGTACATTCACTGTACGATTCTCGGTGGTCATCTCCTCTAGCTTTTGCTATCGCTGCCTTTGTCATTCTTCTTTTCTTGAGAGCAGAACCCAAAATGCTTTCCACATAAACAGGGGGTTCGGGTTCATTCGGTGGAAATGCTAACATCGTACATTCCCCATAAAAATCTCCTTCTTCTAACGGCCCTTCTGATTGTTCAGGTGATGGTATGTTAAATGTATGCCGAGCACCTTCCTCGACAGTTTCGTCAGGTCTATATGGCACTGGCTCGTAAGATGTTCCTTCTACATGAAACTCGTAAGGTTTTCTATCTTGTGTTTTGCTTTTCTTTCTTTTCCCTTTTTTCTGAAGCGCAAAACCTAAAATGGTTTGTATGTTAAGACTTTCTAGATCTGGTTCCTCGATTGGCAAAGAAGTAAGGGTGCATTCTCCATAAAGTTGACCTCCTTCATGTAAATGTTCGTTTTCTTCTTCAAATATTGCTGTGTAGAATTTAGGTTCGTCGGTAAGGACGGTAAGTACATCTGTTTTTTCTACTTGCTCATCATCTTCTTCAACTGTTGACGTAGCGAATGCATGAGAATGAACTTCGTCCACAAAAGACTTGTCCTGTTCTTCCTGTTTTGGTGGATAAAACTCTGTTTCTTTAATCTCCACGTCGCTAGTACTTGCTGAGATATGATCACCTTCAAAAGTTGGTGGCCTATGGATTTCGTTATCTTCATGGGGCTCTTGTGGCACTTCTCTTTCTTTAGCTTTCTTTTCTGTTTTAGTTTTTATTTTCTTTGGTGTATCTCGTGTCTTCAAAGGTTTAAAAAAGGGTTCATAAGTTGAAGAATGTGAAGTAATCTCGCCTTCCTTCTCCTTTCTCCTGCGCTCTAGAGCTTCAGCAACAATACTTTTCGGTTGTGGCAAATGTTCATGGAATTGTAATTGAGGTACTTCAGATGTACTACCATAAAATTCATCGTTGTCTTCCTGGTAAAGAGTGTCGTATCCTTTATAGAGACCATAATACGATGGTTCTTCATCCACTGTGAGATCATCTGTCTGGAACACATAATCTTGAGCCATGAAATCATCGTATAAGAATTCATCGAAAGATGCAGATTCATATGGTTCTTCATCAACAGTTTCAATTTGATCCGTAAACCAGAATAATTGCGGCATAAATGTCTCTTCCAAGAAACCTTCCTCGGGTTCCCTGTATTCTTCTTCCAACGTTTTTGTTGATTGTGATTTTTGTTTTGCTTTGTATGTCTTCCAGGCAAATAAGAGTGATCCAATAGTTAGCAGGATGAATGGCAAAAAAAGGAGATAAATTTGTAGACTTGTGAAGGTACTTTTTTCTAAAAAAAATAAAAAAGACGAAAGCAATAATGCTATTTGTTACTTCTATTTGATTGTATCAAATCAGAATAACTAAATTTAGGAAAAGTCCCGGGGGGGGGGGGGGGGACTCAGGGGGTAAAGTATCGGGTATGCTCGTCGGAAATTTCCAAAAATACCCCTAAAAGATACCGGAAGTTTTTTCAAAAGGGCGTGGCTTGGTAAATTTCAACCCCTAAGAGATACCACAAAAATAATACTATTAAAAAGTAAAGGCTTTTGAAATGTTTTTCCTTGAGTAATATTCCGAGTTTACGCAGGCAACGTATTGCGTTATTATGCGATGGGCTAGTTCCTTTTTCAACACCCTAAAAGATAACAGAAAGTGCTGATTTGCTAAACCTCAAATTTAAGACCCTAAAAGATACCAAATCGCTGATTTTTACCCCTAAGAGATACGACGAGCATACCCGATACTTTACCCCCGGAGTCCCCCCCCCCCCCCCCCCCCCCCGGGGGAAAAGTTAAACAGTAGGTTTCGGTTAGATTACTCTGCCATCTGCCATATTTTTACCATTTGCATTGCAGTCAACTCAAATAGTTCAAAAACACCTTCTCATTGTTTTAATAAAGGAATTAATAATGGTAATAGAACTGAGTTGAGTGCAATTTGGGCTGAAATCGCAAGAGTGATTACAAAATTGCACGACCGCCTAGCGGGAGTGCAATTTGTTAATCACGAGTGTGATTTCTGCCCAAAATTGCAAGACACTCAGTTCTATTACCTATTAATCATATCCATTTTGTAAACTTAATATATTCAAATACTCAACAGTTATATGTAGCTTCAAAAGTGATTGTTTGACAAAATGATGCAATTAATGATTCAAAATAGTGCAATTAATGCTTAAATCGCACACTTTGTAGCCAATCAGATTGCAGGATTTGCTAATGATTTCAAAATGGATATGATTAAGAAGGAAATAAATCGGCAAAACTCAAAATCATTGTATTAAAAATGGAGGGTTTTCTGAGAACAAATGCTTTTATGAGTTTGTAAACATACCTTCCCCACAATGTTTTCCATACCAGCCTTCTTTACATGAACAATTGTAAGTCCCGTCAAAATTTTCGCATGCTCCTTGGTTTAAACATGGATACGTTTGACATTCATCAATATCTGGATAGAAAATATATGAAAAATCAAGATTATTCGTATCTCAATTGCCCTTAGAAATCAAATAATCCCAGATACCAAGAAAATATCGCTGAATTATCTGCCCTTTAGGGATTGTTGACACAGAAAACAACTGAAAAAACCCGCGATCTTCTCGTCGTGGTTAATTCCGTGGGAATTAGTGCAAGGGGTCTATAGTCAAGGAACTCTAAACATCACAATCTTTGGATGATGGGAAGAGATGATGGAATACTATCAAATATTACAACAACAACAACAACAACAATAACAACCACAACAACAACAGCAGCAACAATAACAACAACAACAGCAACAACAACAACAGCAACAACAACAACAGCAACAACAACAACAACAGCAACAACAACAACAGCAACAACAACAACAACAACCACAACAACCACAACAACCACAACAACCACAACAACAACAACCACAACAACAACAACCACAACAGCAACAACCACAACAACAACAACCACAACAACCACAACAGCAACAACCATAACAACAACAACCACAACAGCACCAACAACAACAACAACAACCACAACAGCAACAACCACAACAACAACAACAACAACAACAACAACCACAACAGCAACAACAACAACCACAACCACAACAACAACAACAACAACAACCACAACCACAACCACAACCACAACAACCACAACAACAACAACAACAACAGCAACAGCAACAACAGGAACAGCAACAGCAACAACAGCAACAGCAACAAGGCAATCTAGGCGTTAAACAGGAACTTACCCTCGTCGCATCTCTTTCCTGTCCATCCTTCTTTACACGTGCAAATGTAGCTTCCATTGGTGTTTTTACACATGACAGAATTAATACACATGTTTTTGTCGCACTCGTTGATGTCTCAAATAAAAAATAAAAAATAACTAATTACTAAATCGCTTTAGTAAGACATTAAACAAACAAACATTGCCTACATCAAAGCCACGAGAGAGCTCGCCTTTTATCAATGCCAGCCGGGTTCGAGTCGTGCCGGGATTGGTATCGCATGTGTGTAGAGTTTTTCAGCTAGTTGGTTCTCTCCTGTGCTTCGAGGGGTTTTCTCCGGGTTCTCCGGTTTTCCTCCCTCCACAAAAATCAACTTGTAAACTCGAATTGGATCATGGAACAAGGGTCACAGGCTTGTTAGTTACAGCCTATTTGTAAAAACAAACAATGACCAAATAGACGCACAATTTTCAGCTAGATATTTATAGGACAATAAAGGATTTCAGTTAGAATACGGCAAACATTCTATTGCGCATAATCGGGAATTGAATTACTTGGTCGGAAAAAAAACATGAAAACTATTAACAGTGAATTCATCATAAAAGTAGTTAATAAATTTCATTTTCGGGCTGTTTCGGGTGTATAGAATTTTACGTCTGAAACTCATAAATACATTATACACCTTTGGTTCATCTTGTTTTTAATTGTGAATAACGGCTCGAGAAAACGAGGGATTTGATTGCTTCCAGTAAGGTGTGTCCTACCTTTTTCGCAGTGTTCGCCCTCCCAGCCTTCGTTGCATAAACACATATAGCTGCCAATAAGATTAGTGCACGATCCATGATCTTGACAAGTAATCATCAAACACTCATCCACATCTATAAACATATTATATACAAATTGTAAATATCATCATTTGAAGATGAAAGGACAACCAGCTGATCTAAAACAGTGACGTAGAAATGACGTCATTGCAAAACTGAGGTGTCATATCTGATTACATACGACGTTTTCTTGCGCGATCTGCAGGTTAAAGACATTGCAATAAAAACATAAAACTCTTGACTAATCATTGTGTCACTGCTATCAAGCGCTTATTAGCGTTTATGATTTTTCATTTGGTGGCCTGGGAATCGATAATTTCAAGAAGAAATGTTAGATACCAGGATGCTAAGGGTGACAACTCAGTTTTGCAAATTTTCTCGATTCTGATTGGCAAAAATTTTTTTTTCCGATCAGCTAGAATAACATGACTTTTGGAGAGGATATTGTTTATTATTGCATACCATGGTTTTCTTTGTTGTTCATCGGGTCTTAAATCGTATAAATAGCGGGTATAAAGGTCCATGCACGTCTATACAGCTATTTCAAACAAGTTTGGTGAAGGTTTTGTTGCATACCAAGCCCGAAATGCAATATGGCCGATGTGAATCCAGTCAGCGAAAGGTCAAAACATTTAAAAAATTTACCAATCATTGTCTGCACGTTTTTCCAGTATATTTTCTTGTATGCTGACATTATTTACATATGAATATAATATATTTGAAGCTTGGTAAGCAACATGCAACAAAACCTTGATAAGCTGTACCCAGCTATTTTTAAAAAAAAGGTTTGGAGCACAAATCAATAGGTTCCAATTCTCAGGAGATTGAATTTTTTGTCTTGTCCTCCAAATTGAGCTGCTTTAGCGTCACATGCAAGGGGTCTATTGTGATATTTCAATATTACCACTGCTTTCATTGTCAATCAAACAAATTGATAGTGAGGCAGGGGAGTGTATGTTGATGATAATCATAATTTAGACAACTAGAATTGAAGGAGCACTTGGATGAAACCGCCCCAATTTTTGAAAGTCCGAATAATTTAAATATTTGAGGAAAATATGATTCAGTTATGATCATGAAAACAGATGGCTTAAAAGCTTAAAGAATAATAGGGTTAAGTAAATGACGTCATTTACTCACAATTTAAATGCTAAAATTATTGATAATTTTTATCCTGCACCTTTTGATTGTGAAGAAAATATGTTGCTTGGCGCGCTACTATTGGGGCGCCATATAGATTTAACCAAGTTTCATTTTCAATTTTCATCGATTTTCATCCAAGTCCCCATTTACTGCTATTTTCAATAAACATGCGAACTCTGTAGTTGCGAGTTTCCCGTTGGAATTTGGTTTTTTACTGCCGCCAGTCAAAAATATAAAAGGTACCGAATGATTATTTTTGATTGATGGAAGCCAAAAACCAAATTTCAGCATGCACCTCGCAGCTACAGAGTTGGCATGTTTATGAAAATAGCAGTAATATTTAGTATTACATGTAGTCTTGAAGAAAAATGAAAAATATATATATATAGCTAAAAGGACTTGCCTTGGTTGCAACTTTCTCCTTGCCAGCCTGCCACGCATGTACAGGAAAAATTCCCAATAGAATTATTACATACTGAATGTCTTGGACAAAGCTTCAAGAGACACTCATCCACATCTTTAAAAGAAAAGTTTCTCCTTAAACATGCCTTTTTAAATATTCACAACATCAAAAATTAACCTTACCTTTATCACAGTACTTTCCTTGCCATTCTGGTGCGCATTTGCAGGAATAACTGCCATCAGCATCAACACAAGTGCCAGAATTAAGACAAGTAGTGAAGATGCATTCGTTAACATCTAAAAAAGATAAAAACTTAAAGATGTAAATGAGCAAACTTATTATACATACATATATTTATGTATTTCTCTCACATGTTAAATATAATTAGTATAAATACAAAGGTGATTATACAAAATCGCGCGCTCTGATTGGTTTATAATCACCTTTTCGGACAAAATGGCTGTCAGCAGTCGTTTTGTCACAGTAAGCGAAGAGGAAATTTCTTTTTTGAAATAATCACCTTTTTATTTATACTAAAACAATTATTCACCTCAAGCTCAGTGATTATCGATGAATATTTACCTCGCAGCTCGAAGACTCGCCGCTCGGTAAATATTCATCGATAATCACTTCGCCTTCGGCGAATAACTGCTAATTAAGTACTGCATGGCCTTAGCTCTGTTTACTGGGCAATAAACCACGTGGCAAGCCAATACTACCCTATAGGGGGTATTGCGAATTGACCTCATTCCTTCACCCTCTCTTGGTTATTCAAATTAAATCTTATGAAATTCGAGTAAATACATAAAAATACTATTTGTATACAAATATTCCATATATAATATATACAGCGATTTTCAAAAAATCTGCAAAATTCAACAATATCAATATATCGATATATACGAATTTGCATATTCTCTATTTCTTTCTAAAATGCTGTTTTTTTTCACTGGAATGTTAAACAAAATCGCTGTATATTTAAGTATAAGTAACAAAAATAGCCAACTGGCCTCGTATAGTTTATCATTTAATCCAGTTAGCTCGCACTTCTATGTAAGGATAAATATTTTGTAATTTAATTATGTGTTTTTAAGGTGCAAATAAAATCCTTGTCATTGTTATTGTCAAAAAGAGTGATTAAAATATACTTATCTTTAGTGTTGCATGAAAAATTAATGAGTTTTAAAGTGCTGTATGTAATAGGCCCACCAAGAGATAAAGCCTAGTACCTAAAATACTCATATATGGGCAAGAGATCCCCAAGTTCCTTTAAGAAAAAAGTGCTTTAAGAAGAACCTACATCATACTAAAATAAAACCCCCGGGGTGGGGGTGACTCCGGGGGTAAAGTATCGGGTATGCTCGTCGGAAATTTCCAAAAATACCCCTAAAAGATACCGGAAGTTTTTTCAAAGGTGCGCAGCTTGGTAAATTTTAACCCCTAAGAGATACCACAAAAATAATACTATTAAAAAATAAAGGCTTTTGAAATGTTTTTTCCTTGAGTGTTAATCTGAGTTTACGCAGGCATACATAATGCGTTTTATCATATGACCGTATTTCACTGTACGCGTGATTCTAAGAAAAACCTTTGGGGAAAATGGCGTCAGCAAAAAAATACGCTTTTCTGAAAAGTGTAATAATTTCCCGTTCGGACTCGCCGTTCGGACTCGCTGCTCATTTTGATTCGGATTTATTAAAAACGCTTTGAAATCGATTTTTTATATGTGGTCATATGATAAAATGCTTATTGACTGAGTTAAGGTCGGTCCGAACGGGAAAATATTTGGCTCTCGGTCCTTGGCACGGAACTCGCTGCGCTCGTTCCGTACTTCAGGACCTCGAGCCAAATATTTTCCCGTTCGGACCTCCCACTCAGTCAATAAGTACATAATGCGGTGGTTCCATTTTAAAACCCTAAAAGATACCAGAAAGTGCTAATTTGAAAAACCTCAAATTTAAGACCCTAAAAGATACCAAATCGCTGATTTTTACCCCTAAGAGATACGACGAGCATACCCGATACTTTACCCCCGGAGTCCCCCCCCCCCCCCCCCCCCGTGATAAAACCTTAAGGTATATAACATGCGCACACATATCTCTCTGCTGTAATATACAAAGGAGAATCGAAAAAACAGGTGGTGAAGGTGAATCAGTCTAAGCCACTATGTGATCTATCTCTCATCGGAAGTATATGGACAACAGAGCAAAACAGTTCTATAAAGGATAAAGGGTTGCAGTCTTGGCAAAACGTGAAGACGTTCAAGTATTTACACTGAAAATAGTACATCATAATTCTATAATGAGCTTACCAATCAAACAATAGCTAAAATATTAAGGATGGGGACAATCCTGATCATCATCATAATGAAAAGAAGACAAACAAAACACTTCTCACATGCTACAGCCCATAAATGCTCTTACCTTCATCACAATGCATTCCCTGCCAACCCTCTACGCATACGCACGAATAACTGCCATTAGAATTAATGCAGGTTCCTTGGTTTGCACATGGCTCTGCCAGACACTCGTTGACGTCTACAAAAACATACAAAAGCAAATCTTTGGAACCACTCTCCAGACAAACCAAACCGCCCTCAATAAAATTCGAGGGCTCCGACCAACAGAAACAACAGCAACGCCTATTAACAGCTGATCAAAATTCACGCAATCTACCAATTACCAGTGTCGAAAATGAAAATGACAACGAAAACAATGACCATCAAAACATGATAATGACATTCACACACATAATGACTATCGAAAGAACGACAACAATGAAAATTAAGGCAAACGTGATGACGATAATAATCACACAAATGATTATAAGGGTGATGATGATCAACATGAACATAACCAACACAATCATTTTCCATTGATAACGATTACAACGAGCATGATAAAAGGGATACCACTGATGGCAACAATAACACTAACAATAGCAACACTTACCTTCATCGCAGTGCTGTGCTTTCCATCCTGGTTTGCAGGTGCATTTGTAACTGCCTGCCGTATTCGTACAGCTTCCTTCGTTTTCACAAGGATTCAGGAGACACTCGTCCACGTCTAGAAGAAAACAGGCGCTTTCACTTCAGCTCACGTTCTACTATCATAGCATCCAAGTCCAAATCATGGACAGCACTTTGCAGCGTCTAAACCTCCTTTCCCCTAACCCTATATATCTTAACATCAACCACAACACAGACACATGCAACAATTCCATGCACAATCATCAAACCTTGTTCGCAGTGCTTGCCCTGCCATCCGTCCACGCAACTACAGTTGTAGCCCCCGGCAGAATTTGTACATGTTCCTTGGTTTTGGCATGGATTTGCTTGACACTCATCCACATCTGACAACATCAAAAAAAAACACACACACACACACAAAAAAAAAACATTATCAATCAATAACTCGAACAATCAATCACTACAGAAGGAGAGCCTCTCCACACTCCAGTACTGAAGCAAAGACCTACCTAAGTCGCAGTTCTTGCCGTACCATCCAGTGGTGCATGTGCAGTTGTAACCGCCAGCAAAGTTCCAACAAGTGCCTTGGTTTTGGCAAGGGTTATTCTCACACTCGTTCACATCTAAAACCAAACCAAAAAACCAAAAAGCTCACTTCAGTGACAACAACAACTCCATGCCTTTCTGGGCTCAACACGGTACACATCCTTACCTTCCTCGCAATGCTGTCCCTTCCATCCCACTGCGCAACTACAAGCATAGCTGCCATTAGAGTTAGTGCAAGTCCCTTGGTTTTGGCATGGTTTCGCTTCGCACTCGTCCACATCCTCATCGCAGTCGTGTGCCGTCCATCCGGCCACGCAACTGCATTGGTAACTGCCCACAGAATTAGTGCATGTTCCTTGATTCTGGCATGGCTCGTTCAGACACTCGTCTACGTCTTGATCGCAGTCCTGTCCCTGCCACCCTAATTGGCATGCGCAAGTGTAACTGCCGACAGCATTACGACACGTTCCGTTGTTCTGGCACGGCTCGCTCAGACACTCGTTGACATCTTGATCACAATGCTTGCCCTGCCATCCAGCAGTGCATGCGCACGAGTAACTACCAGCGGAATTCATGCATGCTCCTCGGTTCAGGCATGGCCGGTTAAGACACTCGTCCACATCCTCCTCGCAGTTGCTGCCTTTCCATCCGACTATGCATGCGCACGAGTATCTGCCTATGAGGTCGGTACACGTTCCATTGTGTTGACACGGATTGGAAGCACACTCGTTGATTTCATGCTGGCACGTGTGACCTTGCCAGCCAGCTGTGCACGCACAGGTAAAATTCCCAACGGTATTCGTACAATTGCCTTCGTGAAGACACGGATTCTCAACACATTCATCTACGTCCTGATCACAGTCATGCCCCTGCCATCCCCAGGCGCACGTGCAGTTGTAGCCCCCAGCGAAGTTGGTGCATGTTCCTTGGTTTGCGCAGGGATCCTTCGCACACTCGTCCACGTCTTCATCACAGTGCTGTGCCTGCCATCCCACCGTGCAGCTGCAGCTGTAACTTCCAGCAGTATTTGTACATGTTCCTTGATTTTGACACGGATTCTTCAAACACTCGTCAACATCTTGAAACGAAAAGTTCCGAAGCATCATGTTATTCTCACGTTCAACCACAATCAACACCCAACACATTTTTTGCCGCTGGTCAAATCAAATGCTTCAGCCTACAATCACATCGACTCACTCACCTTCATCACAATGCATTCCCTGCCAACCCTCTACGCATACGCACGAATAACTGCCATTAGAATTAATGCAGGTTCCTTGGTTTGCACATGGCTCTGCCAGACACTCGTTGACGTCTACAAAAACATACAAAAGCAAATCTTTGGAACCACTCTCCAGACAAACCAAACCGCCCTCAATAAAATTCGAGGGCTCCGACCAACAGAAACAACAGCAACGCCTATTAACAGCTGATCAAAATTCACGCAATCTACCAATTACCAGTGTCGAAAATGAAAATGACAACGAAAACAATGACCATCAAAACATGATAATGACATTCACACACATAATGACTATCGAAAGAACGACAACAATGAAAATTAAGGCAAACGTGATGACGATAATAATCACACAAATGATTATAAGGGTGATGATGATCAACATGAACATAACCAACACAATCATTTTCCATTGATAACGATTACAACGAGCATGATAAAAGGGATACCACTGATGGCAACAATAACACTAACAATAGCAACACTTACCTTCATCGCAGTGCTGTGCTTTCCATCCTGGTTTGCAGGTGCATTTGTAACTGCCTGCCGTATTCGTACAGCTTCCTTCGTTTTCACAAGGATTCAGGAGACACTCGTCCACGTCTAGAAGAAAACAGGCGCTTTCACTTCAGCTCACGTTCTACTATCATAGCATCGAAGTCCAAATCATGGACAGCACTTTGCAGCGTGTAAACCTCCTTTCCCCTAACCCTATCTATCTTGACATCAACCACAACACAGACACATGCAACAATTCCATGCACAATCATCAAACCTTGTTCGCAGTGCTTGCCCTGCCATCCGTCCACGCAACTACAGTTGTAGCCCCCGGCAGAATTTGTACATGTTCCTTGGTTTTGGCATGGATTTGCTTGACACTCATCCACATCTGACAACATCAAAAAAAAACACACACACACACACAAAAAAAAAACATTATCAATCAATAACTCGAACAATCAATCACTACAGAAGGAGAGCCTCTCCACACTCCAGTACTGAAGCAAAGACCTACCTAAGTCGCAGTTCTTGCCGTACCATCCAGTGGTGCATGTGCAGTTGTAACCGCCAGCAAAGTTCCAACAAGTGCCTTGGTTTTGGCAAGGGTTATTCTCACACTCGTTCACATCTAAAACCAAACCAAAAAACCAAAAAGCTCACTTCAGTGACAACAACAACTCCATGCCTTTCTGGGCTCAACACGGTACACATCCTTACCTTCCTCGCAATGCTGTCCCTTCCATCCCACTGCGCAACTACAAGCATAGCTGCCATTAGAGTTAGTGCAAGTCCCTTGGTTTTGGCATGGTTTCGCTTCGCACTCGTCCACATCCTCATCGCAGTCGTGTGCCGTCCATCCGGCCACGCAACTGCATTGGTAACTGCCCACAGAATTAGTGCATGTTCCTTGATTCTGGCATGGCTCGTTCAGACACTCGTCTACGTCTTGATCGCAGTCCTGTCCCTGCCACCCTAATTGGCATGCGCAAGTGTAACTGCCGACAGCATTACGACACGTTCCGTTGTTCTGGCACGGCTCGCTCAGACACTCGTTGACATCTTGATCACAATGCTTGCCCTGCCATCCAGCAGTGCATGCGCACGAGTAACTACCAGCGGAATTGATGCATGCTCCTCGGTTCAGGCATGGCCGGTTAAGACACTCGTCCACATCCTCCTCGCAGTTGCTGCCTTTCCATCCGACTATGCATGCGCACGAGTATCTGCCTATGAGGTCGGTACACGTTCCATTGTGTTGACACGGATTGGAAGCACACTCGTTAATTTCATACTTGCAAGTGTGACCTTCCCAGCCAGCTGTGCACCCACAGGTAAAATTCCCAACGGTATTCGTACAATTGCCTTCGTGAAGACACGGATTCTCAACACATTCATCTACGTCCTGATCACAGTCATGCCCCTGCCATCCCCAGGCGCACGTGCAGTTGTAGCCCCCAGCGAAGTTGGTGCATGTTCCTTGGTTTGCGCAGGGATCCTTCGCACACTCGTCCACGTCTTCATCACAGTGCTGTGCCTGCCATCCCACCGTGCAGCTGCAGCTGTAACTTCCAGCAGTATTTGTACATGTTCCTTGATTTTGACACGGATTCTTCAAACACTCGTCAACATCTTGAAACGAAAAGTTCCAAAGCATCATGTTATTCTCACGTTCAACCACAATCAACACCCAACACCTTTTTTGCGCTGGTCAAATCAAATGCTTCAGCCTACAAACACATCGACTCACTCACCTTCATCACAATGCATTCTCTGCCAACCCTCTACGCATACGCACGAATAACTGCCATTAGAATTAATGCAGGTTCCTTGGTTTGCACATGGCTCTGCCAGACACTCGTTGACGTCTACAAAAACATACAAAAGCAAATCTTTGGAACCACTCTCCAGACAAACCAAACCGCCCTCAATAAAATTCGAGGGCTCCGACCAACAGAAACAACAGCAACGCCTATTAACAGCTGATCAAAATTCACGCAATCTACCAATTACCAGTGTCGAAAATGAAAATGACAACGAAAACAATGACCATCAAAACATGATAATGACATTCACACACATAATGACTATCGAAAGAACGACAACAATGAAAATTAAGGCAAACGTGATGACGATAATAATCACACAAATGATTATAAGGGTGATGATGATCAACATGAACATAACCAACACAATCATTTTCCATTGATAACGATTACAACGAGCATGATAAAAGGGATACCACTGATGGCAACAATAACACTAACAATAGCAACACTTACCTTCATCGCAGTGCTGTGCTTTCCATCCTGGTTTGCAGGTGCATTTGTAACTGCCTGCCGTATTCGTACAGCTTCCTTCGTTTTCACAAGGATTCAGGAGACACTCGTCCACGTCTAGAAGAAAACAGGCGCTTTCACTTCAGCTCACGTTCTACTATCGTAGCATCCAAGTCCAAATCATGGACAGCACTTTGCAGCGTCTAAACCTCCTTTCCCCTAACCCTATATATCTTAACATCAACCACAACACAGACACATGCAACAATTCCATGCACAATCATCAAACCTTGTTCGCAGTGCTTGCCCTGCCATCCGTCCACGCAACTACAGTTGTAGCCCCCGGCAGAATTTGTACATGTTCCTTGGTTTTGGCATGGATTTGCTTGACACTCATCCACATCTGACAACATCAAAAAAAAAACAAAAAAAAAACAACAACATTATCAATCAATAACTCGAACAATCAATCACTACAGAAGGAGAGCCTCTCCACACTCCAGTACTGAAGCAAAGACCTACCTAAGTCGCAGTTCTTGCCGTACCATCCAGTGGTGCATGTGCAGTTGTAACCGCCAGCAAAGTTCCAACAAGTGCCTTGGTTTTGGCAAGGGTTATTCTCACACTCGTTCACATCTAAAACCAAACCAAAAAACCAAAAAGCTCACTTCAGTGACAACAACAACTCCATGCCTTTCTGGGCTCAACACGGTACACATCCTTACCTTCCTCGCAATGCTGTCCCTTCCATCCCACTGCGCAACTACAAGCATAGCTGCCATTAGAGTTAGTGCAAGTCCCTTGGTTTTGGCATGGTTTCGCTTCGCACTCGTCCACATCCTCATCGCAGTCGTGTGCCGTCCATCCGGCCACGCAACTGCATTGGTAACTGCCCACAGAATTAGTGCATGTTCCTTGATTCTGGCATGGCTCGTTCAGACACTCGTCTACGTCTTGATCGCAGTCCTGTCCCTGCCACCCTAATTGGCATGCGCAAGTGTAACTGCCGACAGCATTACGACACGTTCCGTTGTTCTGGCACGGCTCGCTCAGACACTCGTTGACATCTTGATCACAATGCTTGCCCTGCCATCCAGCAGTGCATGCGCACGAGTAACTACCAGCGGAATTCATGCATGCTCCTCGGTTCAGGCATGGCCGGTTAAGACACTCGTCCACATCCTCCTCGCAGTTGCTGCCTTTCCATCCGACTATGCATGCGCACGAGTATCTGCCTATGAGGTCGGTACACGTTCCATTGTGTTGACATGGATTGGAAGCACACTCGTTAATTTCATACTTGCAAGTGTGACCTTCCCAGCCAGCTGTGCACCCACAGGTAAAATTCCCAACGGTATTCGTACAATTGCCTTCGTGAAGACACGGATTCTCAACACATTCATCTACGTCCTGATCACAGTCATGCCCCTGCCATCCCCAGGCGCACGTGCAGTTGTAGCCCCCAGCGAAGTTGGTGCATGTTCCTTGGTTTGCGCAGGGATCCTTCGCACACTCGTCCACGTCTTCATCACAGTGCTGTGCCTGCCATCCCACCGTGCAGCTGCAGCTGTAACTTCCAGCAGTATTTGTACATGTTCCTTGATTTTGACACGGATTCTTCAAACACTCGTCAACATCTTGAAACGAAAAGTTCCAAAGCATCATGTTATTCTCACGTTCAACCACAATCAACACCCAACACCTTTTTTGCGCTGGTCAAATCAAATGCTTCAGCCTACAAACACATCGACTCACTCACCTTCATCACAATGCATTCTCTGCCAACCCTCTACGCATACGCACGAATAACTGCCATTAGAATTAATGCAGGTTCCTTGGTTTGCACATGGCTCTGCCAGACACTCGTTGACGTCTACAAAAACATACAAAAGCAAATCTTTGGAACCACTCTCCAGACAAACCAAACCGCCCTCAATAAAATTCGAGGGCTCCGACCAACAGAAACAACAGCAACGCCTATTAACAGCTGATCAAAATTCACGCAATCTACCAATTACCAGTGTCGAAAATGAAAATGACAACGAAAACAATGACCATCAAAACATGATAATGACATTCACACACATAATGACTATCGAAAGAACGACAACAATGAAAATTAAGGCAAACGTGATGACGATAATAATCACACAAATGATTATAAGGGTGATGATGATCAACATGAACATAACCAACACAATCATTTTCCATTGATAACGATTACAACGAGCATGATAAAAGGGATACCACTGATGGCAACAATAACACTAACAATAGCAACACTTACCTTCATCGCAGTGCTGTGCTTTCCATCCTGGTTTGCAGGTGCATTTGTAACTGCCTGCCGTATTCGTACAGCTTCCTTCGTTTTCACAAGGATTCAGGAGACACTCGTCCACGTCTAGAAGAAAACAGGCGCTTTCACTTCAGCTCACGTTCTACTATCGTAGCATCCAAGTCCAAATCATGGACAGCACTTTGCAGCGTCTAAACCTCCTTTCCCCTAACCCTATATATCTTAACATCAACCACAACACAGACACATGCAACAATTCCATGCACAATCATCAAACCTTGTTCGCAGTGCTTGCCCTGCCATCCGTCCACGCAACTACAGTTGTAGCCCCCGGCAGAATTTGTACATGTTCCTTGGTTTTGGCATGGATTTGCTTGACACTCATCCACATCTGACAACATCAAAAAAAAAACAAAAAAAAAACAACAACATTATCAATCAATAACTCGAACAATCAATCACTACAGAAGGAGAGCCTCTCCACACTCCAGTACTGAAGCAAAGACCTACCTAAGTCGCAGTTCTTGCCGTACCATCCAGTGGTGCATGTGCAGTTGTAACCGCCAGCAAAGTTCCAACAAGTGCCTTGGTTTTGGCAAGGGTTATTCTCACACTCGTTCACATCTAAAACCAAACCAAAAAACCAAAAAGCTCACTTCAGTGACAACAACAACTCCATGCCTTTCTGGGCTCAACACGGTACACATCCTTACCTTCCTCGCAATGCTGTCCCTTCCATCCCACTGCGCAACTACAAGCATAGCTGCCATTAGAGTTAGTGCAAGTCCCTTGGTTTTGGCATGGTTTCGCTTCGCACTCGTCCACATCCTCATCGCAGTCGTGTGCCGTCCATCCGGCCACGCAACTGCATTGGTAACTGCCCACAGAATTAGTGCATGTTCCTTGATTCTGGCATGGCTCGTTCAGACACTCGTCTACGTCTTGATCGCAGTCCTGTCCCTGCCACCCTAATTGGCATGCGCAAGTGTAACTGCCGACAGCATTACGACACGTTCCGTTGTTCTGGCACGGCTCGCTCAGACACTCGTTGACATCTTGATCACAATGCTTGCCCTGCCATCCAGCAGTGCATGCGCACGAGTAACTACCAGCGGAATTCATGCATGCTCCTCGGTTCAGGCATGGCCGGTTAAGACACTCGTCCACATCCTCCTCGCAGTTGCTGCCTTTCCATCCGACTATGCATGCGCACGAGTATCTGCCTATGAGGTCGGTACACGTTCCATTGTGTTGACACGGATTGGAAGCACACTCGTTGATTTCATGCTGGCACGTGTGACCTTGCCAGCCAGCTGTGCACGCACAGGTAAAATTCCCAACGGTATTCGTACAATTGCCTTCGTGAAGACACGGATTCTCAACACATTCATCTACGTCCTGATCACAGTCATGCCCCTGCCATCCCCAGGCGCACGTGCAGTTGTAGCCCCCAGCGAAGTTGATGCATGTTCCTTGGTTTGCGCAGGGATCCTTCGCACACTCGTCCACGTCTTCATCACAGTGCTGTGCCTGCCATCCCACCGTGCAGCTGCAGCTGTAACTTCCAGCAGTATTTGTACATGTTCCTTGATTTTGACACGGATTCTTCAAACACTCGTCAACATCTTGAAACGAAAAGTTCCAAAGCATCATGTTATTCTCACGTTCAACCACAATCAACACCCAACACCTTTTTTGCGCTGGTCAAATCAAATGCTTCAGCCTACAAACACATCGACTCACTCACCTTCATCACAATGCATTCCCTGCCAACCCTCTACGCATACGCACGAATAACTGCCATTAGAATTAATGCAGGTTCCTTGGTTTGCACATGGCTCTGCCAGACACTCGTTGACGTCTACAAAAACATTCAAAAGCAAATCTTTGGAACCACTCTCCAGACAAACCAAACCGCCCTCAATTAAATTCGAGGGCTCCGACCAACAGAAACAACAGCAACGCCTATTAACAGCTGATCAAAATTCACGCAATCTACCAATTACCAGTGTCAAAAATGAAAATGACAACGAAAACAATGACCATCAAAACATGATAATGACATTCACACACTGTAGTAGTTAATGTCCGCAGTCCATAGGCCCCGCAGGCGCATGAATAAATTAGTAACAACACTAAGCAACAGCATGTCGAGCGCCAGCATTAACTTGTAAGTAATTTTCCTCATTTTTGTATGTTTTCTTTTCTTTTTTTTTGGTCTTATGGAATTGTAAATTATAGATAAGTGTATTTTCTTTATTTGTAGCGAATCGTATGATTCTAAAGATGATTTCCGAGAGATAAATAAATACGCATGTTGAAGTTTAAAGGCTCGACTACCTCACTGTAGTTGAAGACTACATTCATTCGAAGTTAATGGCATTTTTCACTGACTTATGCTATCAAGATCGCCGAAATTATCGAGAATAGAAGATGTTCGACCAGGATGGAAGAGATTTGGATAGATTTGGTCAAGATTTAAGAGAGGAATTCGGAGTAAAATCAGTCCACGAGCATGTAAGCGAGGAATCGCACGTGCGACACAGGGAGCCCAATCAGGATTTCCAAGAAATTAAGGGGGCTGCGTCAACAAAACCAAGCGTCGAGAATGGTGGAAAAAAGGTGACATGGCCATCATTAACGCAATATTTAGATGGTTTTGGTGGTGAACCGCGAGAGCCCGAAGTCAGAAGATCTGCAAGAGTAAAGGCAGCAAAGAAATCAGAAGAAGAAGGAGTCATAGCCGAACGAGCGGTTTATTGCAGACGTAGCAGATCAGGACATCTTGGAGAGCTGAGAAAGAATTGGAACAGAGTACAAGAATTAATGAAGAGTCCCGAAGTCGACGTGATAACACTAGAGGATAGTGTCCGAAAGTATAATGAGGCGTTCAGGAAGTTTGTGGACGCCCACGAAGTATGTATGGAGATAGAAGACGACGAAGAGAGAAGAGCACTGTTAGTGGATAGTTATGAAAACCAGAGAGACATGAAGTGGCAGTTAGAAAACCTGTTGAATGAGTGGATAGCCAACAAGCACAGACCAAAGTCCCCAAGATCAGAATCCGGATTCAGCCGCGCTTCTAGTTCGTATAGTATAAAGGAGAAAACGAAATTCATGGAAGAAGCTAGACTTAGAGTGAACGCGTTGAAGCAAAAACAAGATTTGGATCGCCAAATGGAACAGATAGAAAAGCAAAAGGCTGAACTCAGCAGGAAAATCGAACTAATGGACGCGGAAACCCAGGCGAAGCAGGCTGCAATTGACTTGATGATAGAACGATATGTTACAGAAGAAGATGTTGAAGACTCTCGTCGAGAGATTGAGAAGCACGATGAGATTGCACCCCAGTACAGCTACACACGGCCCCGGTCCCCATTAGAAAGGGATGACGAACGTTCCAAGAAAACTTTCGTACCCGTAGTAACTAGCGAGTTCGTGGCTAAAAGTACGAATACGCAGGTTCCTGATACAGTTTCGTCGTTCCACCACAGCATTCCAAGCGTTTCTACAACTTGTTACTATACAAGCCCGCAAATGGCGTCCACACCCTTCAGCCTTCCAGAGAAATTCACTATCCCGCCTCAAGCGAGTCAAGTGACACCGAGGGCATCTACGTCGCCGTATGTTCCAGTTCTTCAGAACCCAACGCCAATGGAGTTTCGTCCCTCGTGTACCCCTCCATCACTACCCAGAGAAAGTTCGATGGTAGAGGCATGGACGACGATAGCGCAAGCAATCAAACAAGGTCCGTCCTTACCGAAAGTGGAATTAATGAAGTTTAGTGGAGACCCGTTGGAGTACGCGGAGTTTGTGACGAATTTCAAGGATAACATTGAAAGCCAAGTGTCAGACGAGTCGCAGAGACTTACCCGCTTACTGGCGCAATGTGTAGGAAAGGCTAAGGAAGCAATTCGAAGCTGCGTGAACCTTCCGGTTTGCGAAAGATACGTTGAAGCATGGAAAACCCTACATCAGAACTTTGGACAGTCACACATGGTAGCTGACGCGCACGTAAGAAGGCTGAAAGAGATCCAGATCAGAAGAGCTGACGCAAGTAGCCTTATGGAGTTCGCAAGAAAGTTAGAAGATGCAAGGAGAGTGCTTACTAGCATGGGTTATAGCTATTCAAGCCGCTTAGACAACGAAGAGACCATAGTTATGCTGATGAAAAAGCTTCCAGACGAAGGTTTAAAGAGGAAGTGGGCCGACAAAGCAGGAGATATTATCAAGTTGAAGGGAAGAGCCGAGTATGCAGACTTCGTGCAGTTTGTCAAGAATACAGCGGATAGAATTAATAACAGATACGGGCAGGAGCTAAGAGTAACTACCTCGATGACAGAACGAGAGAAGAGGGATCCAAAGAAAGAACGATCTGATCAAAGATATAAAGTCACGACTTTAGCCGTTCAAAGTGATCAGAGCCCACGCCCATCCACTACAGCTCACAAGTGCCCGCAGTGTTCAGGACCTCACGGAGTGTGGAGATGCTGGAAGTTTAAGAGCTCTTCTCTAAAGGATCGTTTCAAGTTAGTGAGACAACATGGCCTTTGCAGAGCTTGTCTCGAAGAAGGACACTGTGCCAAGTCATGTACGAAGGGATTCAAGTGTAGAATCTCAGGGTGCGGCAAAGATCATCACTACCTAATCCACAGCGAAGACGTCGGTGGTGATCGCGCCAAAGACAGTGGTAATTCATCAGCGAAGAGCGTCGAAAGAAATGCGCAAGCAAGGGAGGTGGCTCCAGAGATTCAAGAAGGAACAACATCAGTGAAAACCACAAGCCAGTCCACGCCTCCGACAGTCAGTCCGAACGCAATAGCAGTAGAACCAAATGATCCAGTTACAGTCAGTGCACTTGACGTTAGCAGACCAAAGGTATGCTTCAAAGTTGTACCTGTTAAAGTCAGCATCCCTCAGAGTGACAAGCAGATCATCACATACGCATTCTTTGACAGTGGTTCGGACGCAACTCTTTGTACGGAAAGCTTGATGGATGAATTACAGATTAAGACCAAGAGACAAGCAAGATTTACGATGTCTACTGTCAATTCGCAGGAAAGGAAATGCGGATATGAAATAGACTTAAAGATAGAATCTTTAGAAGGAGATGCACACTTCAGTTTAGAGAACGTATTAACCACGAAGAACCTTCCCGTTATGCCGAAGCACGTGGCAACCAACGAAGAAATAAAGAAATGGCCACACCTCGAAGACCTTACCTTGAGAGAGATCGACAGAAGAAGAGTAACCCTACTCATCGGTAGCGACCGTCCAGATATCATAGAAAAGGAACTGGACAGAAGAGAAGGAGGAAAGGGAGAGCCCTTCGCAGTGAAGACTCCCTTTGGTTGGACTGTTTATGGTCCTATAGCAGAATCTGCAGAAAGTCAAGTGAATGTTAGTCTGACTAGCACCAAGCACGAGAAGTTAAACCTTCAAATAGAACGTATGTACAAGGATGAGTTTGGGAACACTGCTGATGACATAGATGAAGGTATGTCGGTCGAAGACCACAAAGCCAAAGAGATTATGGACAAATCAGCTATCTTGATTGACGGACATTATCAGTTAAGACTACCATTTCGTCAAGATCGCCCGATCCTTCCAGACAGCAGACCAGCCGCAGAAAAGAGGTTAGAATGGTTGAAGAAAAAGATGCAGAAGGATGAAGTATTCAAGGAGAAGTATAGTCAAGTCATGGAGAAGTACAGAACTGAAGGCTCTTCGAGAGAAGTACGAGAAGAGGAACTCCAGAACCTGAAACCATTATGGTTCCTACCTCACCATGCGGTTTGGCATCCAAGAAAACCGGACGAACCGCGAGTAGTGTTTGATTGTGCCGCCAAAAGCGGAGGAACTTCTTTGAATGAACAGTTACTTCAAGGACCCGAGAATACGAGTCCGTTGATTGAAGTAATCCTCAGGTTCAGAGTGAACGAAGTTGCCGTTGCAGCAGACATCAAGAGAATGTTTCATCAAGTCCACGTAGCGCCCGAAGACTGTGGCGCATTGTGTTACCTCTGGTGGCCAGAAGGAGACATATCTAAAGAGCCCAAGGTTCACCAGATGCTCGTACATATATTTGGTGCAACGTCGTCGCCGAGCATCGCTGGATATGCATTGAGGAAAACAGCAAAGGATAGCGAGCACGACTTCACACCAGAGACCACTAATGCTGTGTATAAAGATTTCTACGTTGACGACTTGCTGAAATCGTTCGCTGATGTTGCGCAAGCTATACGAGTGAGCAAACAGTTACAGACTCTGCTAGCAAGGGGAGGATTCAAGTTAACAAAGTGGGTGTCTAATCATCGCCAAGTCTTGTCGGAATTTCCAGCGGAGGAACGCGCACCAGCAATCAAAGACTTAGACTTAACTTCCGAGAGTCTACCTGTTGATAGAGCCCTAGGTATCCATTGGGACGTGGAGCAAGATACGTTCAACTTGGCCAAAAGCAGCAAGAAACATCCTGAGAATAGAAAGGGCGTACTGTCGTCAGTTGCAACTGTTTATGATCCGCTAGGATTTGCGAGCCCTCTTCTCCTACCTGGTAGAGAAATAAACCAAGAACTTTGCCATAGGAGATATGATTGGGACGAGAATCTCCCACCAGACGTACTCGCCAGTTGGGTAGAATGGAAAGAAGGACTTGCAAGTTTAGGAGATCTAAGTATTCCACGCTGCTTCAAGCCAAAGAACTTTGGTACCGTGGTGAGAACGGAGCTTCACCATTTCGCTGATGCTTCACAAGAACACGGTTACGGAACAGTTTCCTACCTGAGACAGATCAACGATAGAGGTCAGATTCATTGTAGTTTTGTGATGGGAAAGTCTCGTGTTAGACCTTTGAAGAGCACCATGACAGTACCCAAGTTGGAACTCACAGCTGCAGCTCTACTGGTTCGCATGAATAAGTTAATTGTCAGAGCATTGCAAGGAAGACTCCAGATCGACAGTGTCAGCTATTGGACAGATTCTATCATCGTCCTCAGATACATCTTCAATGAAGTGCGAAGATTCATCACGTTTGTTGCAAACAGAGTTGCCGTTATACGACAAGAATCGGTCCCAGATCAGTGGAAGCACGTAAGGTCCGAGCTTAATCCCGCCGATTATGCTTCAAGAGGGATCAAGGCAACCGAATCAAGAAAGTTGTTGATATGGAAACAAGGACCAGAGTTTCTGTGGAAAGAAGAGGAAGAATGGCCTCCACAGCCACCAGAGATGTCAGCAACATTATCAGAAACGGATGAAGGAGTTAAGAAGGAGAAGGTGACGGTTGGAGCAACGACACTGCAGTTGGACTTCTGGAACTCACTGTTCAATAAGTACTCGACCTGGAACAGACTAAGGAGGACTGTTGCATGGCTAATCAGAGCTGTTCGAAAGCTGATTAGAGTTTGGCCGCGTAAAGCTGAGCGCGACTGCACCAAGAACTTGCAGCCCAGTCAAGAAACCTTGTCAGTGTCCGAAGTCGAACAAGCGGAGAGAAGAATCGCGAAATTTGTACAAAGAGAATCGTTTTTGAACATTCAGGCCGGTGAAGACTGCTTGAGCAAAGAAGTGAAAGAAAGATTTATCCGCCTGAAGCCGATTTCAGAAGATGGAGTAATTCGGGTTGGAGGAAGATTGGATCGCTCACATCTGTCCTACGACGCTAAGCATCCGATTATCTTGCCTGGAAAACATCCAGTAACAGAGCTGATAATACGTCATTACCACCATCGTAACGGTCACGTTGGAACCAATCAAGTATTGGCTGAGATACGACAGCGCTTTTGGATCGTAAGTGGAATTTCGTCAGTAAAACGAGTGCTGCGCAAGTGCCATGAATGCAGACGTCAGAATGCCAAGATGGGAGAGCAGATTACCGCTCCACTACCAGAAGTAAGATCGTCTTCAGACAGACAAGAACTAGTCTATCCCTTCGCCGCAGTGGGTTTAGACTACTTTGGACCGCTGTACGTTAAGGTTGGTCCAAATACAAGATCCAAGAGAGATCCATCATTGAATAAGCGTTACGGTTGTATATTCACGTGCCTAAGGTACAGAGCAGTCCACATCGAGGTTGCGCAAGACTTATCTACAGATAGCTTCATCAACGCCGTGATACGTTTTGTTAGCAGACGTGGACCCCCGAGAATCATTTACAGCGATAATGGCACTAATTTCAAGGGAGCAGAGTTAGATGTCATTAAAGCGATGAAAACGTGGAATCAGGAACAGATACAAGATGAGCTGAACCAAAGAGGTGTACAGTGGAAGTTTAATCCTCCCGCAGCGAGTCACCAAGGCGGTGTTTGGGAACGTCTCATACGATCAGTCAGAAGAATTCTACACTCCATGTTGGGAGAACGTCTCGTGAATGATGAAACGCTTCACACGTTCTTGACCGAGGTAGAGAAGATCATGAATGACAGACCCATAACCAAAGTCTCCAGTGAGCCGCAAGATTTAGAAGCACTCACACCAAACCACATCTTGTTACTCCGCAAGAACGCATCCCTAGCCCCAGACGAGATTAAAGATGTTGACAAGTATAAAGCCAGATGGAAACACGCCCACCTGTTAGCGAACGAGTTTTGGCAGCGATGGACGAAGGAGTACTTGCCTATGCTGCAAGAGCGACAGAAGTGGTTGCGAGAAAAGGCTAATTTCAAGGTTGGCGACTTAGTTCTTCTAGCAGACAAGAATACCCCAAGAGGAGAATGGCCAAAAGCATTGATCGAACAGACGATGCCAGACGGTGATGGAATTGTGCGCCGAGTAAAAGTGAGAACAGCAGATGGAGAGTACCACCGAGATGTACGAAAACTCTGCATGCTGGAAGAAGAACTACTGAAGGCCAAGACCGAAGCCGGAGACCAAACAAGCAGTCTACAGAAGGAGTAAAAACAGAGTGTGATAGATATCACCACGCAAGCCAAAGCAGTAACACAAGAGAACGAAGGCATTCAAGACTTGAACTGTTCAGAATTTAGAGACGTTTAATTTATTGAGTACTTTAGCAGATGATTATGTTTATGTACAAAAGACTTAGTAGTCTTTTGGCGGGGGAGCGTGTAGTAGTTAATGTCCGCAGTCCATAGGCCCCGCAGGCGCATGAATAAATTAGTAACAACACTAAGCAACAGCATGTCGAGCGCCAGCATTAACTTGTAAGTAATTTTCCTCATTTTTGTATGTTTTCTTTTCTTTTTTTTTGGTCTTATGGAATTGTAAATTATAGATAAGTGTATTTTCTTTATTTGTAGCGAATCGTATGATTCTAAAGATGATTTCCGAGAGATAAATAAATACGCATGTTGAAGTTTAAAGGCTCGACTACCTCACTGTAGTTGAAGACTACACACACATAATGACTATCGAAAGAACGACAACAATGAAAATTAAGGCAAACGTGATGACGATAATAATTACACAAATGATTATAAGGGTGATGATGATCAACATGAACATAACCAACACAATCATTTTCCATTGATAACGATTACAACGAGCATGATAAAAGGGATACCACTGATGGCAACAATAACACTAACAATAGCAACACTTACCTTCATCGCAGTGCTGTGCTTTCCATCCTGGTTTGCAGGTGCATTTGTAACTGCCTGCCGTATTCGTACAGCTTCCTTCGTTTTCACAAGGATTCAGGAGACACTCGTCCACGTCTAGAAGAAAACAGGCGCTTTCACTTCAGTTCACGTTCTACTATCGTAGCATCGAAGTCCAAATCATGGACAGCACTTTGCAGCGTCTAAACCTCCTTTCCCCTAACCCTATATATCTTAACATCAACCACAACACAGACACATGCAACAATTCCATGCACAATCATCAAACCTTGTTCGCAGTGCTTGCCCTGCCATCCGTCCACGCAACTACAGTTGTAGCCCCCGGCAGAATTTGTACATGTTCCTTGGTTTTGGCATGGATTTGCTTGACACTCATCCACATCTGACAACATCAAAAAAAAAAACAAAAAAAAACAACAACATTATCAATCAATAACTCGAACAATCAATCACTACAGAAGGAGAGCCTCTCCACACTCCAGTACTGAAGCAAAGACCTACCTAAGTCGCAGTTCTTGCCGTACCATCCAGTGGTGCATGTGCAGTTGTAACCGCCAGCAAAGTTCCAACAAGTGCCTTGGTTTTGGCAAGGGTTATTCTCACACTCGTTCACATCTAAAACCAAACCAAAAAACCAAAAAGCTCAGTTCAGTGACAACAACAACTCCATGCCTTTCTGGGCTCAACACGGTACACATCCTTACCTTCCTCGCAATGCTGTCCCTTCCATCCCACTGCGCAACTACAAGCATAGCTGCCATTAGAGTTAGTGCAAGTCCCTTGGTTTTGGCATGGTTTCGCTTCGCACTCGTCCACATCCTCATCGCAGTCGTGTGCCGTCCATCCGGCCACGCAACTGCATTGGTAACTGCCCACAGAATTAGTGCATGTTCCTTGATTCTGGCATGGCTCGTTCAGACACTCGTCTACGTCTTGATCGCAGTCCTGTCCCTGCCACCCTAATTGGCATGCGCAAGTGTAACTGCCGACAGCATTACGACACGTTCCGTTGTTCTGGCACGGCTCGCTCAGACACTCGTTGACATCTTGATCACAATGCTTGCCCTGCCATCCAGCAGTGCATGCGCACGAGTAACTACCAGCGGAATTCATGCATGCTCCTCGGTTCAGGCATGGCCGGTTAAGACACTCGTCCACATCCTCCTCGCAGTTGCTGCCTTTCCATCCGACTATGCATGCGCACGAGTATCTGCCTATGAGGTCGGTACACGTTCCATTGTGTTGACATGGATTGGAAGCACACTCGTTGATTTCATGCTGGCACGTGTGACCTCGCCAGCCAGCTGTGCACGCACAGGTAAAATTCCCAACGGTATTCGTACAATTGCCTTCGTGAAGACACGGATTAACAACACATTCATCTACGTCCTGATCACAGTCATGCCCCTGCCATCCCCAGGCGCACGTGCAGTTGTAGCCCCCAGCGAAGTTGGTGCATGTTCCTTGGTTTGCGCAGGGATCCTTCGCACACTCGTCCACGTCTTCATCACAGTGCTGTGCCTGCCATCCCACCGGGCAGCTGCAGCTGTAACTTCCAGCAGTATTTGTACATGTTCCTTGATTTTGACACGGATTCTTCAAACACTCGTCAACATCTTGAAACGAAAAGTTCCAAAGCATCATGTTATTCTCACGTTCAACCACAATCAACACCCAACACCTTTTTTGCGCTGGTCAAATCAAATGCTTCAGCCTACAAACACATCGACTCACTCACCTTCATCACAATGCATTCCCTGCCAACCCTCTACGCATACGCACGAATAACTGCCATTAGAATTAATGCAGGTTCCTTGGTTTGCACATGGCTCTGCCAGACACTCGTTGACGTCTACAAAAACATTCAAAAGCAAATCTTTGGAACCACTCTCCAGACAAACCAAACCGCCCTCAATAAAATTCGAGGGCTCCGACCAACAGAAACAACAGCAACGCCTATTAACAGCTGATCAAAATTCACGCAATCTACCAATTACCAGTGTCGAAAATGAAAATGACAACGAAAACAATGACCATCAAAACATGATAATGACATTCACACACATAATGACTATCGAAAGAACGACAACAATGAAAATTAAGGCAAACGTGATGACGATAATAATCACACAAATGATTATAAGGGTGATGATGATCAACATGAACATAACCAACACAATCATTTTCCATTGATAACGATTACAACGAGCATGATAAAAGGGATACCACTGATGGCAACAATAACACTAACAATAGCAACACTTACCTTCATCGCAGTGCTGTGCTTTCCATCCTGGTTTGCAGGTGCATTTGTAACTGCCTGCCGTATTCGTACAGCTTCCTTCGTTTTCACAAGGATTCAGGAGACACTCGTCCACGTCTAGAAGAAAACAGGCGCTTTCACTTCAGTTCACGTTCTACTATCGTAGCATCGAAGTCCAAATCATGGACAGCACTTTGCAGCGTCTAAACCTCCTTTCCCCTAACCCTATATATCTTAACATCAACCACAACACAGACACATGCAACAATTCCATGCACAATCATCAAACCTTGTTCGCAGTGCTTGCCCTGCCATCCGTCCACGCAACTACAGTTGTAGCCCCCGGCAGAATTTGTACATGTTCCTTGGTTTTGGCATGGATTTGCTTGACACTCATCCACATCTGACAACATCAAAAAAAAAACACACACAAAAAAAAAAAACATTATCAATCAATAACTCGAACAATCAATCACTACAGAAGGAGAGCCTCTCCACACTCCAGTACTGAAGCAAAGACCTACCTAAGTCGCAGTTCTTGCCGTACCATCCAGTGGTGCATGTGCAGTTGTAACCGCCAGCAAAGTTCCAACAAGTGCCTTGGTTTTGGCAAGGGTTATTCTCACACTCGTTCACATCTAAAACCAAACCAAAAAACCAAAAAGCTCACTTCAGTGACAACAACAACTCCATGCCTTTCTGGGCTCAACACGGTACGCATCCTTACCTTCCTCGCAATGCTGTCCCTTCCATCCCACTGCGCAACTACAAGCATAGCTGCCATTAGAGTTAGTGCAAGTCCCTTGGTTTTGGCATGGTTTCGCTTCGCACTCGTCCACATCCTCATCGCAGTCGTGTGCCGTCCATCCGGCCATGCAACTGCATTGGTAACTGCCCACAGAATTAGTGCATGTTCCTTGATTCTGGCATGGCTCGTTCAGACACTCGTCTACGTCTTGATCGCAGTCCTGTCCCTGCCACCCTAATTGGCATGCGCAAGTGTAACTGCCGACAGCATTACGACACGTTCCGTTGTTCTGGCACGGCTCGCTCAGACACTCGTTGACATCTTGATCACAATGCTTGCCCTGCCATCCAGCAGTGCATGCGCACGAGTAACTACCAGCGGAATTCATGCATGCTCCTCGGTTCAGGCATGGCCGGTTAAGACACTCGTCCACATCCTCCTCGCAGTTGCTGCCTTTCCATCCGACTATGCATGCGCACGAGTATCTGCCTATGAGGTCGGTACACGTTCCATTGTGTTGACATGGATTGGAAGCACACTCGTTGATTTCATGCTGGCACGTGTGACCTCGCCAGCCAGCTGTGCACGCACAGGTAAAATTCCCAACGGTATTCGTACAATTGCCTTCGTGAAGACACGGATTAACAACACATTCATCTACGTCCTGATCACAGTCATGCCCCTGCCATCCCCAGGCGCACGTGCAGTTGTAGCCCCCAGCGAAGTTGGTGCATGTTCCTTGGTTTGCGCAGGGATCCTTCGCACACTCGTCCACGTCTTCATCACAGTGCTGTGCCTGCCATCCCACCGTGCAGCTGCAGCTGTAACTTCCAGCAGTATTTGTACATGTTCCTTGATTTTGACACGGATTCTTCAAACACTCGTCAACATCTTGAAACGAAAAGTTCCAAAGCATCATGTTATTCTCACGTTCAACCACAATCAACACCCAACACCTTTTTTGCGCTGGTCAAATCAAATGCTTCAGCCTACAAACACATCGACTCACTCACCTTCATCACAATGCATTCCCTGCCAACCCTCTACGCATACGCACGAATAACTGCCATTAGAATTAATGCAGGTTCCTTGGTTTGCACATGGCTCTGCCAGACACTCGTTGACGTCTACAAAAACATTCAAAAGCAAATCTTTGGAACCACTCTCCAGACAAACCAAACCGCCCTCAATAAAATTCGAGGGCTCCGACCAACAGAAACAACAGCAACGCCTATTAACAGCTGATCAAAATTCACGCAATCTACCAATTACCAGTGTCGAAAATGAAAATGACAACGAAAACAATGACCATCAAAACATGATAATGACATTCACACACATAATGACTATCGAAAGAACGACAACAATGAAAATTAAGGCAAACGTGATGACGATAATAATCACACAAATGATTATAAGGGTGATGATGATCAACATGAACATAACCAACACAATCATTTTCCATTGATAACGATTACAACGAGCATGATAAAAGGGATACCACTGATGGCAACAATAACACTAACAATAGCAACACTTACCTTCATCGCAGTGCTGTGCTTTCCATCCTGGTTTGCAGGTGCATTTGTAACTGCCTGCCGTATTCGTACAGCTTCCTTCGTTTTCACAAGGATTCAGGAGACACTCGTCCACGTCTAGAAGAAAACAGGCGCTTTCACTTCAGTTCACGTTCTACTATCGTAGCATCGAAGTCCAAATCATGGACAGCACTTTGCAGCGTCTAAACCTCCTTTCCCCTAACCCTATATATCTTAACATCAACCACAACACAGACACATGCAACAATTCCATGCACAATCATCAAACCTTGTTCGCAGTGCTTGCCCTGCCATCCGTCCACGCAACTACAGTTGTAGCCCCCGGCAGAATTTGTACATGTTCCTTGGTTTTGGCATGGATTTGCTTGACACTCATCCACATCTGACAACATCAAAAAAAAAACACACACAAAAAAAAAAAACATTATCAATCAATAACTCGAACAATCAATCACTACAGAAGGAGAGCCTCTCCACACTCCAGTACTGAAGCAAAGACCTACCTAAGTCGCAGTTCTTGCCGTACCATCCAGTGGTGCATGTGCAGTTGTAACCGCCAGCAAAGTTCCAACAAGTGCCTTGGTTTTGGCAAGGGTTATTCTCACACTCGTTCACATCTAAAACCAAACCAAAAAACCAAAAAGCTCACTTCAGTGACAACAACAACTCCATGCCTTTCTGGGCTCAACACGGTACGCATCCTTACCTTCCTCGCAATGCTGTCCCTTCCATCCCACTGCGCAACTACAAGCATAGCTGCCATTAGAGTTAGTGCAAGTCCCTTGGTTTTGGCATGGTTTCGCTTCGCACTCGTCCACATCCTCATCGCAGTCGTGTGCCGTCCATCCGGCCATGCAACTGCATTGGTAACTGCCCACAGAATTAGTGCATGTTCCTTGATTCTGGCATGGCTCGTTCAGACACTCGTCTACGTCTTGATCGCAGTCCTGTCCCTGCCACCCTAATTGGCATGCGCAAGTGTAACTGCCGACAGCATTACGACACGTTCCGTTGTTCTGGCACGGCTCGCTCAGACACTCGTTGACATCTTGATCACAATGCTTGCCCTGCCATCCAGCAGTGCATGCGCACGAGTAACTACCAGCGGAATTCATGCATGCTCCTCGGTTCAGGCATGGCCGGTTAAGACACTCGTCCACATCCTCCTCGCAGTTGCTGCCTTTCCATCCGACTATGCATGCGCACGAGTATCTGCCTATGAGGTCGGTACACGTTCCATTGTGTTGACATGGATTGGAAGCACACTCGTTGATTTCATGCTGGCACGTGTGACCTCGCCAGCCAGCTGTGCACGCACAGGTAAAATTCCCAACGGTATTCGTACAATTGCCTTCGTGAAGACACGGATTAACAACACATTCATCTACGTCCTGATCACAGTCATGCCCCTGCCATCCCCAGGCGCACGTGCAGTTGTAGCCCCCAGCGAAGTTGGTGCATGTTCCTTGGTTTGCGCAGGGATCCTTCGCACACTCGTCCACGTCTTCATCACAGTGCTGTGCCTGCCATCCCACCGTGCAGCTGCAGCTGTAACTTCCAGCAGTATTTGTACATGTTCCTTGATTTTGACACGGATTCTTCAAACACTCGTCAACATCTTGAAACGAAAAGTTCCAAAGCATCATGTTATTCTCACGTTCAACCACAATCAACACCCAACACCTTTTTTGCGCTGGTCAAATCAAATGCTTCAGCCTACAAACACATCGACTCACTCACCTTCATCACAATGCATTCCCTGCCAACCCTCTACGCATACGCACGAATAACTGCCATTAGAATTAATGCAGGTTCCTTGGTTTGCACATGGCTCTGCCAGACACTCGTTGACGTCTACAAAAACATTCAAAAGCAAATCTTTGGAACCACTCTCCAGACAAACCAAACCGCCCTCAATAAAATTCGAGGGCTCCGACCAACAGAAACAACAGCAACGCCTATTAACAGCTGATCAAAATTCACGCAATCTACCAATTACCAGTGTCGAAAATGAAAATGACAACGAAAACAATGACCATCAAAACATGATAATGACATTCACACACATAATGACTATCGAAAGAACGACAACAATGAAAATTAAGGCAAACGTGATGACGATAATAATCACACAAATGATTATAAGGGTGATGATGATCAACATGAACATAACCAACACAATCATTTTCCATTGATAACGATTACAACGAGCATGATAAAAGGGATACCACTGATGGCAACAATAACACTAACAATAGCAACACTTACCTTCATCGCAGTGCTGTGCTTTCCATCCTGGTTTGCAGGTGCATTTGTAACTGCCTGCCGTATTCGTACAGCTTCCTTCGTTTTCACAAGGATTCAGGAGACACTCGTCCACGTCTAGAAGAAAACAGGCGCTTTCACTTCAGTTCACGTTCTACTATCGTAGCATCGAAGTCCAAATCATGGACAGCACTTTGCAGCGTCTAAACCTCCTTTCCCCTAACCCTATATATCTTAACATCAACCACAACACAGACACATGCAACAATTCCATGCACAATCATCAAACCTTGTTCGCAGTGCTTGCCCTGCCATCCGTCCACGCAACTACAGTTGTAGCCCCCGGCAGAATTTGTACATGTTCCTTGGTTTTGGCATGGATTTGCTTGACACTCATCCACATCTGACAACATCAAAAAAAAAAAAAAAAAAAAACAACAACATTATCAATCAATAACTCGAACAATCAATCACTACAGAAGGAGAGCCTCTCCACACTCCAGTACTGAAGCAAAGACCTACCTAAGTCGCAGTTCTTGCCGTACCATCCAGTGGTGCATGTGCAGTTGTAACCGCCAGCAAAGTTCCAACAAGTGCCTTGGTTTTGGCAAGGGTTATTCTCACACTCGTTCACATCTAAAACCAAACCAAAAAACCAAAAAGCTCACTTCAGTGACAACAACAACTCCATGCCTTTCTGGGCTCAACACGGTACACATCCTTACCTTCCTCGCAATGCTGTCCCTTCCATCCCACTGCGCAACTACAAGCATAGCTGCCATTAGAGTTAGTGCAAGTCCCTTGGTTTTGGCATGGTTTCGCTTCGCACTCGTCCACATCCTCATCGCAGTCGTGTGCCGTCCATCCGGCCACGCAACTGCATTGGTAACTGCCCACAGAATTAGTGCATGTTCCTTGATTCTGGCATGGCTCGTTCAGACACTCGTCTACGTCTTGATCGCAGTCCTGTCCCTGCCACCCTAATTGGCATGCGCAAGTGTAACTGCCGACAGCATTACGACACGTTCCGTTGTTCTGGCACGGCTCGCTCAGACACTCGTTGACATCTTGATCACAATGCTTGCCCTGCCATCCAGCAGTGCATGCGCACGAGTAACTACCAGCGGAATTGATGCATGCTCCTCGGTTCAGGCATGGCCGGTTAAGACACTCGTCCACATCCTCCTCGCAGTTGCTGCCTTTCCATCCGACTATGCATGCGCACGAGTATCTGCCTATGAGGTCGGTACACGTTCCATTGTGTTGACATGGATTGGAAGCACACTCGTTGATTTCATGCTGGCACGTGTGACCTCGCCAGCCAGCTGTGCACGCACAGGTAAAATTCCCAACGGTATTCGTACAATTGCCTTCGTGAAGACACGGATTAACAACACATTCATCTACGTCCTGATCACAGTCATGCCCCTGCCATCCCCAGGCGCACGTGCAGTTGTAGCCCCCAGCGAAGTTGGTGCATGTTCCTTGGTTTGCGCAGGGATCCTTCGCACACTCGTCCACGTCTTCATCACAGTGCTGTGCCTGCCATCCCACCGTGCAGCTGCAGCTGTAACTTCCAGCAGTATTTGTACATGTTCCTTGATTTTGACACGGATTCTTCAAACACTCGTCAACATCTTGAAACGAAAAGTTCCAAAGCATCATGTTATTCTCACGTTCAACCACAATCAACACCCAACACCTTTTTTGCGCTGGTCAAATCAAATGCTTCAGCCTACAAACACATCGACTCACTCACCTTCATCACAATGCATTCCCTGCCAACCCTCTACGCATACGCACGAATAACTGCCATTAGAATTAATGCAGGTTCCTTGGTTTGCACATGGCTCTGCCAGACACTCGTTGACGTCTACAAAAACATTCAAAAGCAAATCTTTGGAACCACTCTCCAGACAAACCAAACCGCCCTCAATAAAATTCGAGGGCTCCGACCAACAGAAACAACAGCAACGCCTATTAACAGCTGATCAAAATTCACGCAATCTACCAATTACCAGTGTCAAAAATGAAAATGACAACGAAAACAATGACCATCAAAACATGATAATGACATTCACACACATAATGACTATCGAAAGAACGACAACAATGAAAATTAAGGCAAACGTGATGACGATAATAATCACACAAATGATTATAAGGGTGATGATGATCAACATCAACATAACCAACACAATCATTTTCCATTGATAACGATTACAACGAGCATGATAAAAGGGATACCACTGATGGCAACAATAACACTAACAATAGCAACACTTACCTTCATCGCAGTGCTGTGCTTTCCATCCTGGTTTGCAGGTGCATTTGTAACTGCCTGCCGTATTCGTACAGCTTCCTTCGTTTTCACAAGGATTCAGGAGACACTCGTCCACGTCTAGAAGAAAACAGGCGCTTTCACTTCAGTTCACATTCTACTATCATAGCATCGAAGTCCAAATCATGGACAGCACTTTGCAGCGTCTAAACCTCCTTTCCCCTAACCCTATATATCTTAACATCAACCACAACACAGACACATGCAACAATTCCATGCACAATCATCAAACCTTGTTCGCAGTGCTTGCCCTGCCATCCGTCCACGCAACTACAGTTGTAGCCCCCGGCAGAATTTGTACATGTTCCTTGGTTTTGGCATGGATTTGCTTGACACTCATCCACATCTGACAACATCAAAAAAAAACACACACACACACACAAAAAAAACAACAACATTATCAATCAATAACTCGAACAATCAATCACTACAGAAGGAGAGCCTCTCCACACTCCAGTACTGAAGCAAAGACCTACCTAAGTCGCAGTTCTTGCCGTACCATCCAGTGGTGCATGTGCAGTTGTAACCGCCAGCAAAGTTCCAACAAGTGCCTTGGTTTTGGCAAGGGTTATTCTCACACTCGTTCACATCTAAAACCAAACCAAAAAACCAAAAAGCTCACTTCAGTGACAACAACAACTCCATGCCTTTCTGGGCTCAACACGGTACACATCCTTACCTTCCTCGCAATGCTGTCCCTTCCATCCCACTGCGCAACTACAAGCATAGCTGCCATTAGAGTTAGTGCAAGTCCCTTGGTTTTGGCATGGTTTCGCTTCGCACTCGTCCACATCCTCATCGCAGTCGTGTGCCGTCCATCCGGCCACGCAACTGCATTGGTAACTGCCCACAGAATTAGTGCATGTTCCTTGATTCTGGCATGGCTCGTTCAGACACTCGTCTACGTCTTGATCGCAGTCCTGTCCCTGCCACCCTAATTGGCATGCGCAAGTGTAACTGCCGACAGCATTACGACACGTTCCGTTGTTCTGGCACGGCTCGCTCAGACACTCGTTGACATCTTGATCACAATGCTTGCCCTGCCATCCAGCAGTGCATGCGCACGAGTAACTACCAGCGGAATTCATGCATGCTCCTCGGTTCAGGCATGGCCGGTTAAGACACTCGTCCACATCCTCCTCGCAGTTGCTGCCTTTCCATCCGACTATGCATGCGCACGAGTATCTGCCTATGAGGTCGGTACACGTTCCATTGTGTTGACACGGATTGGAAGCACACTCGTTGATTTCATGCTGGCACGTGTGACCTTGCCAGCCAGCTGTGCACGCACAGGTAAAATTCCCAACGGTATTCGTACAATTGCCTTCGTGAAGACACGGATTCTCAACACATTCATCTACGTCCTGATCACAGTCATGCCCCTGCCATCCCCAGGCGCACGTGCAGTTGTAGCCCCCAGCGAAGTTGGTGCATGTTCCTTGGTTTGCGCAGGGATCCTTCGCACACTCGTCCACGTCTTCATCACAGTGCTGTGCCTGCCATCCCACCGTGCAGCTGCAGCTGTAACTTCCAGCAGTATTTGTACATGTTCCTTGATTTTGACACGGATTCTTCAAACACTCGTCAACATCTTGAAACGAAAAGTTCCAAAGCATCATGTTATTCTCACGTTCAACCACAATCAACACCCAACACCTTTTTTGCGCTGGTCAAATCAAATGCTTCAGCCTACAAACACATCGACTCACTCACCTTCATCACAATGCATTCCCTGCCAACCCTCTACGCATACGCACGAATAACTGCCATTAGAATTAATGCAGGTTCCTTGGTTTGCACATGGCTCTGCCAGACACTCGTTGACGTCTACAAAAACATACAAAAGCAAATCTTTGGAACCACTCTCCAGACAAACCAAACCGCCCTCAATAAAATTCGAGGGCTCCGACCAACAGAAACAACAGCAACGCCTATTAACAGCTGATCAAAATTCACGCAATCTACCAATTACCAGTGTCGAAAATGAAAATGACAACGAAAACAATGATCATCAAAACATGATAATGACATTCACACACATAATGACTATCGAAAGAACGACAACAATGAAAATTAAGGCAAACGTGATGACGATAATAATCACACAAATGATTATAAGGGTGATGATGATCAACATGAACATAACCAACACAATCATTTTCCATTGATAACGATTACAACGAGCATGATAAAAGGGATACCACTGATGGCAACAATAACACTAACAATAGCAACACTTACCTTCATCGCAGTGCTGTGCTTTCCATCCTGGTTTGCAGGTGCATTTGTAACTGCCTGCCGTATTCGTACAGCTTCCTTCGTTTTCACAAGGATTCAGGAGACACTCGTCCACGTCTAGAAGAAAACAGGCGCTTTCAATTCAGTTCACGTTCTACTATCATAGCATCGAAGTCCAAATCATGGACAGCACTTTGCAGCGTCTAAACCTCCTTTCCCCTAACCCTATATATCTTAACATCAACCACAACACAGACACATGCAACAATTCCATGCACAATCATCAAACCTTGTTCGCAGTGCTTGCCCTGCCATCCGTCCACGCAACTACAGTTGTAGCCCCCGGCAGAATTTGTACATGTTCCTTGGTTTTGGCATGGATTTGCTTGACACTCATCCACATCTGACAACATCAAAAAAAAAACACAAAAAAAAAACAACAACATTATCAATCAATAACTCGAACAATCAATCACTACAGAAGGAGAGCCTCTCCACACTCCAGTACTGAAGCAAAGACCTACCTAAGTCGCAGTTCTTGCCGTACCATCCAGTGGTGCATGTGCAGTTGTAACCGCCAGCAAAGTTCCAACAAGTGCCTTGGTTTTGGCAAGGGTTATTCTCACACTCGTTCACATCTAAAACCAAACCAAAAAACCAAAAAGCTCACTTCAGTGACAACAACAACTCCATGCCTTTCTGGGCTCAACACGGTACACATCCTTACCTTCCTCGCAATGCTGTCCCTTCCATCCCACTGCGCAACTACAAGCATAGCTGCCATTAGAGTTAGTGCAAGTCCCTTGGTTTTGGCATGGTTTCGCTTCGCACTCGTCCACATCCTCATCGCAGTCGTGTGCCGTCCATCCGGCCACGCAACTGCATTGGTAACTGCCCACAGAATTAGTGCATGTTCCTTGATTCTGGCATGGCTCGTTCAGACACTCGTCTACGTCTTGATCGCAGTCCTGTCCCTGCCACCCTAATTGGCATGCGCAAGTGTAACTGCCGACAGCATTACGACACGTTCCGTTGTTCTGGCACGGCTCGCTCAGACACTCGTTGACATCTTGATCACAATGCTTGCCCTGCCATCCAGCAGTGCATGCGCACGAGTAACTACCAGCGGAATTCATGCATGCTCCTCGGTTCAGGCATGGCCGGTTAAGACACTCGTCCACATCCTCCTCGCAGTTGCTGCCTTTCCATCCGACTATGCATGCGCACGAGTATCTGCCTATGAGGTCGGTACACGTTCCATTGTGTTGACACGGATTGGAAGCACACTCGTTGATTTCATGCTGGCACGTGTGACCTTGCCAGCCAGCTGTGCACGCACAGGTAAAATTCCCAACGGTATTCGTACAATTGCCTTCGTGAAGACACGGATTCTCAACACATTCATCTACGTCCTGATCACAGTCATGCCCCTGCCATCCCCAGGCGCACGTGCAGTTGTAGCCCCCAGCGAAGTTGGTGCATGTTCCTTGGTTTGCGCAGGGATCCTTCGCACACTCGTCCACGTCTTCATCACAGTGCTGTGCCTGCCATCCCACCGTGCAGCTGCAGCTGTAACTTCCAGCAGTATTTGTACATGTTCCTTGATTTTGACACGGATTCTTCAAACACTCGTCAACATCTTGAAACGAAAAGTTCCAAAGCATCATGTTATTCTCACGTTCAACCACAATCAACACCCAACACCTTTTTTGCGCTGGTCAAATCAAATGCTTCAGCCTACAAACACATCGACTCACTCACCTTCATCACAATGCATTCCCTGCCAACCCTCTACGCATACGCACGAATAACTGCCATTAGAATTAATGCAGGTTCCTTGGTTTGCACATGGCTCTGCCAGACACTCGTTGACGTCTACAAAAACATACAAAAGCAAATCTTTGGAACCACTCTCCAGACAAACCAAACCGCCCTCAATAAAATTCGAGGGCTCCGACCAACAGAAACAACAGCAACGCCTATTAACAGCTGATCAAAATTCACGCAATCTACCAATTACCAGTGTCGAAAATGAAAATGACAACGAAAACAATGATCATCAAAACATGATAATGACATTCACACACATAATGACTATCGAAAGAACGACAACAATGAAAATTAAGGTAAACGTGATGACGATAATAATCACACAAATGATTATAAGGGTGATGATGATCAACATGAACATAACCAACACAATCATTTTCCATTGATAACGATTACAACGAGCATGATAAAAGGGATACCACTGATGGCAACAATAACACTAACAATAGCAACACTTACCTTCATCGCAGTGCTGTGCTTTCCATCCTGGTTTGCAGGTGCATTTGTAACTGCCTGCCGTATTCGTACAGCTTCCTTCGTTTTCACAAGGATTCAGGAGACACTCGTCCACGTCTAGAAGAAAACAGGCGCTTTCAATTCAGTTCACGTTCTACTATCATAGCATCGAAGTCCAAATCATGGACAGCACTTTGCAGCGTCTAAACCTCCTTTCCCCTAACCCTATATATCTTAACATCAACCACAACACAGACACATGCAACAATTCCATGCACAATCATCAAACCTTGTTCGCAGTGCTTGCCCTGCCATCCGTCCACGCAACTACAGTTGTAGCCCCCGGCAGAATTTGTACATGTTCCTTGGTTTTGGCATGGATTTGCTTGACACTCATCCACATCTGACAACATCAAAAAAAAAAAAAAAAAAAAACAACAACATTATCAATCAATAACTCGAACAATCAATCACTACAGAAGGAGAGCCTCTCCACACTCCAGTACTGAAGCAAAGACCTACCTAAGTCGCAGTTCTTGCCGTACCATCCAGTGGTGCATGTGCAGTTGTAACCGCCAGCAAAGTTCCAACAAGTGCCTTGGTTTTGGCAAGGGTTATTCTCACACTCGTTCACATCTAAAACCAAACCAAAAAACCAAAAAGCTCACTTCAGTGACAACAACAACTCCATGCCTTTCTGGGCTCAACACGGTACACATCCTTACCTTCCTCGCAATGCTGTCCCTTCCATCCCACTGCGCAACTACAAGCATAGCTGCCATTAGAGTTAGTGCAAGTCCCTTGGTTTTGGCATGGTTTCGCTTCGCACTCGTCCACATCCTCATCGCAGTCGTGTGCCGTCCATCCGGCCACGCAACTGCATTGGTAACTGCCCACAGAATTAGTGCATGTTCCTTGATTCTGGCATGGCTCGTTCAGACACTCGTCTACGTCTTGATCGCAGTCCTGTCCCTGCCACCCTAATTGGCATGCGCAAGTGTAACTGCCGACAGCATTACGACACGTTCCGTTGTTCTGGCACGGCTCGCTCAGACACTCGTTGACATCTTGATCACAATGCTTGCCCTGCCATCCAGCAGTGCATGCGCACGAGTAACTACCAGCGGAATTCATGCATGCTCCTCGGTTCAGGCATGGCCGGTTAAGACACTCGTCCACATCCTCCTCGCAGTTGCTGCCTTTCCATCCGACTATGCATGCGCACGAGTATCTGCCTATGAGGTCGGTACACGTTCCATTGTGTTGACACGGATTGGAAGCACACTCGTTGATTTCATGCTGGCACGTGTGACCTTGCCAGCCAGCTGTGCACGCACAGGTAAAATTCCCAACGGTATTCGTACAATTGCCTTCGTGAAGACACGGATTCTCAACACATTCATCTACGTCCTGATCACAGTCATGCCCCTGCCATCCCCAGGCGCACGTGCAGTTGTAGCCCCCAGCGAAGTTGGTGCATGTTCCTTGGTTTGCGCAGGGATCCTTCGCACACTCGTCCACGTCTTCATCACAGTGCTGTGCCTGCCATCCCACCGTGCAGCTGCAGCTGTAACTTCCAGCAGTATTTGTACATGTTCCTTGATTTTGACACGGATTCTTCAAACACTCGTCAACATCTTGAAACGAAAAGTTCCAAAGCATCATGTTATTCTCACGTTCAACCACAATCAACACCCAACACCTTTTTTGCGCTGGTCAAATCAAATGCTTCAGCCTACAAACACATCGACTCACTCACCTTCATCACAATGCATTCCCTGCCAACCCTCTACGCATACGCACGAATAACTGCCATTAGAATTAATGCAGGTTCCTTGGTTTGCACATGGCTCTGCCAGACACTCGTTGACGTCTACAAAAACATTCAAAAGCAAATCTTTGGAACCACTCTCCAGACAAACCAAACCGCCCTCAATAAAATTCGAGGGCTCCGACCAACAGAAACAACAGCAACGCCTATTAACAGCTGATCAAAATTCACGCAATCTACCAATTACCAGTGTCAAAAATGAAAATGACAACGAAAACAATGACCATCAAAACATGATAATGACATTCACACACATAATGACTATCGAAAGAACGACAACAATGAAAATTAAGGCAAACGTGATGACGATAATAATCACACAAATGATTATAAGGGTGATGATGATCAACATCAACATAACCAACACAATCATTTTCCATTGATAACGATTACAACGAGCATGATAAAAGGGATACCACTGATGGCAACAATAACACTAACAATAGCAACACTTACCTTCATCGCAGTGCTGTGCTTTCCATCCTGGTTTGCAGGTGCATTTGTAACTGCCTGCCGTATTCGTACAGCTTCCTTCGTTTTCACAAGGATTCAGGAGACACTCGTCCACGTCTAGAAGAAAACAGGCGCTTTCACTTCAGTTCACATTCTACTATCATAGCATCGAAGTCCAAATCATGGACAGCACTTTGCAGCGTCTAAACCTCCTTTCCCCTAACCCTATATATCTTAACATCAACCACAACACAGACACATGCAACAATTCCATGCACAATCATCAAACCTTGTTCGCAGTGCTTGCCCTGCCATCCGTCCACGCAACTACAGTTGTAGCCCCCGGCAGAATTTGTACATGTTCCTTGGTTTTGGCATGGATTTGCTTGACACTCATCCACATCTGACAACATCAAAAAAAAAACACACACACACAAAAAAAAAACATTATCAATCAATAACTCGAACAATCAATCACTACAGAAGGAGAGCCTCTCCACACTCCAGTACTGAAGCAAAGATCTACCTAAGTCGCAGTTCTTGCCGTACCATCCAGTGGTGCATGTGCAGTTGTAACCGCCAGCAAAGTTCCAACAAGTGCCTTGGTTTTGGCAAGGGTTATTCTCACACTCGTTCACATCTAAAACCAAACCAAAAAACCAAAAAGCTCACTTCAGTGACAACAACAACTCCATGCCTTTCTGGGCTCAACACGGTACACATCCTTACCTTCCTCGCAATGCTGTCCCTTCCATCCCACTGCGCAACTACAAGCATAGCTGCCATTAGAGTTAGTGCAAGTCCCTTGGTTTTGGCATGGTTTCGCTTCGCACTCGTCCACATCCTCATCGCAGTCGTGTGCCGTCCATCCGGCCACGCAACTGCATTGGTAACTGCCCACAGAATTAGTGCATGTTCCTTGATTCTGGCATGGCTCGTTCAGACACTCGTCTACGTCTTGATCGCAGTCCTGTCCCTGCCACCCTAATTGGCATGCGCAAGTGTAACTGCCGACAGCATTACGACACGTTCCGTTGTTCTGGCACGGCTCGCTCAGACACTCGTTGACATCTTGATCACAATGCTTGCCCTGCCATCCAGCAGTGCATGCGCACGAGTAACTACCAGCGGAATTCATGCATGCTCCTCGGTTCAGGCATGGCCGGTTAAGACACTCGTCCACATCCTCCTCGCAGTTGCTGCCTTTCCATCCGACTATGCATGCGCACGAGTATCTGCCTATGAGGTCGGTACACGTTCCATTGTGTTGACACGGATTGGAAGCACACTCGTTGATTTCATGCTGGCACGTGTGACCTTGCCAGCCAGCTGTGCACGCACAGGTAAAATTCCCAACGGTATTCGTACAATTGCCTTCGTGAAGACACGGATTCTCAACACATTCATCTACGTCCTGATCACAGTCATGCCCCTGCCATCCCCAGGCGCACGTGCAGTTGTAGCCCCCAGCGAAGTTGGTGCATGTTCCTTGGTTTGCGCAGGGATCCTTCGCACACTCGTCCACGTCTTCATCACAGTGCTGTGCCTGCCATCCCACCGTGCAGCTGCAGCTGTAACTTCCAGCAGTATTTGTACATGTTCCTTGATTTTGACACGGATTCTTCAAACACTCGTCAACATCTTGAAACGAAAAGTTCCAAAGCATCATGTTATTCTCACGTTCAACCACAATCAACACCCAACACCTTTTTTGCGCTGGTCAAATCAAATGCTTCAGCCTACAAACACATCGACTCACTCACCTTCATCACAATGCATTCCCTGCCAACCCTCTACGCATACGCACGAATAACTGCCATTAGAATTAATGCAGGTTCCTTGGTTTGCACATGGCTCTGCCAGACACTCGTTGACGTCTACAAAAACATACAAAAGCAAATCTTTGGAACCACTCTCCAGACAAACCAAACCGCCCTCAATAAAATTCGAGGGCTCCGACCAACAGAAACAACAGCAACGCCTATTAACAGCTGATCAAAATTCACGCAATCTACCAATTACCAGTGTCGAAAATGAAAATGACAACGAAAACAATGATCATCAAAACATGATAATGACATTCACACACATAATGACTATCGAAAGAACGACAACAATGAAAATTAAGGCAAACGTGATGACGATAATAATCACACAAATGATTATAAGGGTGATGATGATCAACATCAACATAACCAACACAATCATTTTCCATTGATAACGATTACAACGAGCATGATAAAAGGGATACCACTGATGGCAACAATAACACTAACAATAGCAACACTTACCTTCATCGCAGTGCTGTGCTTTCCATCCTGGTTTGCAGGTGCATTTGTAACTGCCTGCCGTATTCGTACAGCTTCCTTCGTTTTCACAAGGATTCAGGAGACACTCGTCCACGTCTAGAAGAAAACAGGCGCTTTCAATTCAGTTCACGTTCTACTATCATAGCATCGAAGTCCAAATCATGGACAGCACTTTGCAGCGTCTAAACCTCCTTTCCCCTAACCCTATATATCTTAACATCAACCACAACACAGACACATGCAACAATTCCATGCACAATCATCAAACCTTGTTCGCAGTGCTTGCCCTGCCATCCGTCCACGCAACTACAGTTGTAGCCCCCGGCAGAATTTGTACATGTTCCTTGGTTTTGGCATGGATTTGCTTGACACTCATCCACATCTGACAACATCAAAAAAAAACACACAGACACACAAAAAAAAAACATCAATCAATAACTCGAACAATCAATCACTACAGAAGGAGAGCCTCTCCACACTCCAGTACTGAAGCAAAGACCTACCTAAGTCGCAGTTCTTGCCGTACCATCCAGTGGTGCATGTGCAGTTGTAACCGCCAGCAAAGTTCCAACAAGTGCCTTGGTTTTGGCAAGGGTTATTCTCACACTCGTTCACATCTAAAACCAAACCAAAAAACCAAAAAGCTCACTTCAGTGACAACAACAACTCCATGCCTTTCTGGGCTCAACACGGTACACATCCTTACCTTCCTCGCAATGCTGTCCCTTCCATCCCACTGCGCAACTACAAGCATAGCTGCCATTAGAGTTAGTGCAAGTCCCTTGGTTTTGGCATGGTTTCGCTTCGCACTCGTCCACATCCTCATCGCAGTCGTGTGCCGTCCATCCGGCCACGCAACTGCATTGGTAACTGCCCACAGAATTAGTGCATGTTCCTTGATTCTGGCATGGCTCGTTCAGACACTCGTCTACGTCTTGATCGCAGTCCTGTCCCTGCCACCCTAATTGGCATGCGCAAGTGTAACTGCCGACAGCATTACGACACGTTCCGTTGTTCTGGCACGGCTCGCTCAGACACTCGTTGACATCTTGATCACAATGCTTGCCCTGCCATCCAGCAGTGCATGCGCACGAGTAACTACCAGCGGAATTCATGCATGCTCCTCGGTTCAGGCATGGCCGGTTAAGACACTCGTCCACATCCTCCTCGCAGTTGCTGCCTTTCCATCCGACTATGCATGCGCACGAGTATCTGCCTATGAGGTCGGTACACGTTCCATTGTGTTGACACGGATTGGAAGCACACTCGTTGATTTCATGCTGGCACGTGTGACCTTGCCAGCCAGCTGTGCACGCACAGGTAAAATTCCCAACGGTATTCGTACAATTGCCTTCGTGAAGACACGGATTCTCAACACATTCATCTACGTCCTGATCACAGTCATGCCCCTGCCATCCCCAGGCGCACGTGCAGTTGTAGCCCCCAGCGAAGTTGGTGCATGTTCCTTGGTTTGCGCAGGGATCCTTCGCACACTCGTCCACGTCTTCATCACAGTGCTGTGCCTGCCATCCCACCGTGCAGCTGCAGCTGTAACTTCCAGCAGTATTTGTACATGTTCCTTGATTTTGACACGGATTCTTCAAACACTCGTCAACATCTTGAAACGAAAAGTTCCAAAGCATCATGTTATTCTCACGTTCAACCACAATCAACACCCAACACCTTTTTTGCGCTGGTCAAATCAAATGCTTCAGCCTACAAACACATCGACTCACTCACCTTCATCACAATGCATTCCCTGCCAACCCTCTACGCATACGCACGAATAACTGCCATTAGAATTAATGCAGGTTCCTTGGTTTGCACATGGCTCTGCCAGACACTCGTTGACGTCTACAAAAACATACAAAAGCAAATCTTTGGAACCACTCTCCAGACAAACCAAACCGCCCTCAATAAAATTCGAGGGCTCCGACCAACAGAAACAACAGCAACGCCTATTAACAGCTGATCAAAATTCACGCAATCTACCAATTACCAGTGTCGAAAATGAAAATGACAACGAAAACAATGACCATCAAAACATGATAATGACATTCACACACATAATGACTATCGAAAGAACGACAACAATGAAAATTAAGGCAAACGTGATGACGATAATAATCACACAAATGATTATAAGGGAGATGATGATCAACATCAACATAACCAACACAATCATTTTCCATTGATAACGATTACAACGAGCATGATAAAAGGGATACCACTGATGGCAACAATAACACTAACAATAGCAACACTTACCTTCATCGCAGTGCTGTGCTTTCCATCCTGGTTTGCAGGTGCATTTGTAACTGCCTGCCGTATTCGTACAGCTTCCTTCGTTTTCACAAGGATTCAGGAGACACTCGTCCACGTCTAGAAGAAAACAGGCGCTTTCACTTCAGCTCACGTTCTACTATCATAGCATCCAAGTCCAAATCATGGACAGCACTTTGCAGCGTCTAAACCTCCTTTCCCCTAACCCTATATATCTTAACATCAACCACAACACAGACACATGCAACAATTCCATGCACAATCATCAAACCTTGTTCGCAGTGCTTGCCCTGCCATCCGTCCACGCAACTACAGTTGTAGCCCCCGGCAGAATTTGTACATGTTCCTTGGTTTTGGCATGGATTTGCTTGACACTCATCCACATCTGACAACATCAAAAAAAAAAAAAAAAACACAAAAAAAAAAAAACATTATCAATCAATAACTCGAACAATCAATCACTACAGAAGGAGAGCCTCTCCACACTCCAGTACTGAAGCAAAGACCTACCTAAGTCGCAGTTCTTGCCGTACCATCCAGTGGTGCATGTGCAGTTGTAACCGCCAGCAAAGTTCCAACAAGTGCCTTGGTTTTGGCAAGGGTTATTCTCACACTCGTTCACATCTAAAACCAAACCAAAAAACCAAAAAGCTCACTTCAGTGACAACAACAACTCCATGCCTTTCTGGGCTCAACACGGTACACATCCTTACCTTCCTCGCAATGCTGTCCCTTCCATCCCACTGCGCAACTACAAGCATAGCTGCCATTAGAGTTAGTGCAAGTCCCTTGGTTTTGGCATGGTTTCGCTTCGCACTCGTCCACATCCTCATCGCAGTCGTGTGCCGTCCATCCGGCCACGCAACTGCATTGGTAACTGCCCACAGAATTAGTGCATGTTCCTTGATTCTGGCATGGCTCGTTCAGACACTCGTCTACGTCTTGATCGCAGTCCTGTCCCTGCCACCCTAATTGGCATGCGCAAGTGTAACTGCCGACAGCATTACGACACGTTCCGTTGTTCTGGCACGGCTCGCTCAGACACTCGTTGACATCTTGATCACAATGCTTGCCCTGCCATCCAGCAGTGCATGCGCACGAGTAACTACCAGCGGAATTCATGCATGCTCCTCGGTTCAGGCATGGCCGGTTAAGACACTCGTCCACATCCTCCTCGCAGTTGCTGCCTTTCCATCCGACTATGCATGCGCACGAGTATCTGCCTATGAGGTCGGTACACGTTCCATTGTGTTGACATGGATTGGAAGCACACTCGTTGATTTCATGCTGGCACGTGTGACCTCGCCAGCCAGCTGTGCACGCACAGGTAAAATTCCCAACGGTATTCGTACAATTGCCTTCGTGAAGACACGGATTCTCAACACATTCATCTACGTCCTGATCACAGTCATGCCCCTGCCATCCCCAGGCGCACGTGCAGTTGTAGCCCCCAGCGAAGTTGGTGCATGTTCCTTGGTTTGCGCAGGGATCCTTCGCACACTCGTCCACGTCTTCATCACAGTGCTGTGCCTGCCATCCCACCGTGCAGCTGCAGCTGTAACTTCCAGCAGTATTTGTACATGTTCCTTGATTTTGACACGGATTCTTCAAACACTCGTCAACATCTTGAAACGAAAAGTTCCAAAGCATCATGTTATTCTCACGTTCAACCACAATCAACACCCAACACCTTTTTTGCGCTGGTCAAATCAAATGCTTCAGCCTACAAACACATCGACTCACTCACCTTCATCACAATGCATTCCCTGCCAACCCTCTACGCATACGCACGAATAACTGCCATTAGAATTAATGCAGGTTCCTTGGTTTGCACATGGCTCTGCCAGACACTCGTTGACGTCTACCAAAACATACAAAAGCAAATCTTTGGAACCACTCTCCAGACAAACCAAACCGCCCTCAATAAAATTCGAGGGCTCCGACCAACAGAAACAACAGCAACGCCTATTAACAGCTGATCAAAATTCACGCAATCTACCAATTACCAGTGTCGAAAATGAAAATGACAACGAAAACAATGATCATCAAAACATGATAATGACATTCACACACATAATGACTATCGAAAGAACGACAACAATGAAAATTAAGGCAAACGTGATGACGATAATAATCACACAAATGATTATAAGGGTGATGATGATCAACATGAACATAACCAACACAATCATTTTCCATTGATAACGATTACAACGAGCATGATAAAAGGGATACCACTGATGGCAACAATAACACTAACAATAGCAACACTTACCTTCATCGCAGTGCTGTGCTTTCCATCCTGGTTTGCAGGTGCATTTGTAACTGCCTGCCGTATTCGTACAGCTTCCTTCGTTTTCACAAGGATTCAGGAGACACTCGTCCACGTCTAGAAGAAAACAGGCGCTTTCAATTCAGTTCACGTTCTACTATCATAGCATCGAAGTCCAAATCATGGACAGCACTTTGCAGCGTCTAAACCTCCTTTCCCCTAACCCTATATATCTTAACATCAACCACAACACAGACACATGCAACAATTCCATGCACAATCATCAAACCTTGTTCGCAGTGCTTGCCCTGCCATCCGTCCACGCAACTACAGTTGTAGCCCCCGGCAGAATTTGTACATGTTCCTTGGTTTTGGCATGGATTTGCTTGACACTCATCCACATCTGACAACAACAAAAAAAAAACACACACAAAAAAAAAAAACATTATCAATCAATAACTCGAACAATCAATCACTACAGAAGGAGAGCCTCTCCACACTCCAGTACTGAAGCAAAGACCTACCTAAGTCGCAGTTCTTGCCGTACCATCCAGTGGTGCATGTGCAGTTGTAACCGCCAGCAAAGTTCCAACAAGTGCCTTGGTTTTGGCAAGGGTTATTCTCACACTCGTTCACATCTAAAACCAAACCAAAAAACCAAAAAGCTCACTTCAGTGACAACAACAACTCCATGCCTTTCTGGGCTCAACACGGTACACATCCTTACCTTCCTCGCAATGCTGTCCCTTCCATCCCACTGCGCAACTACAAGCATAGCTGCCATTAGAGTTAGTGCAAGTCCCTTGGTTTTGGCATGGTTTCGCTTCGCACTCGTCCACATCCTCATCGCAGTCGTGTGCCGTCCATCCGGCCACGCAACTGCATTGGTAACTGCCCACAGAATTAGTGCATGTTCCTTGATTCTGGCATGGCTCGTTCAGACACTCGTCTACGTCTTGATCGCAGTCCTGTCCCTGCCACCCTAATTGGCATGCGCAAGTGTAACTGCCGACAGCATTACGACACGTTCCGTTGTTCTGGCACGGCTCGCTCAGACACTCGTTGACATCTTGATCACAATGCTTGCCCTGCCATCCAGCAGTGCATGCGCACGAGTAACTACCAGCGGAATTCATGCATGCTCCTCGGTTCAGGCATGGCCGGTTAAGACACTCGTCCACATCCTCCTCGCAGTTGCTGCCTTTCCATCCGACTATGCATGCGCACGAGTATCTGCCTATGAGGTCGGTACACGTTCCATTGTGTTGACACGGATTGGAAGCACACTCGTTGATTTCATGCTGGCACGTGTGACCTTGCCAGCCAGCTGTGCACGCACAGGTAAAATTCCCAACGGTATTCGTACAATTGCCTTCGTGAAGACACGGATTCTCAACACATTCATCTACGTCCTGATCACAGTCATGCCCCTGCCATCCCCAGGCGCACGTGCAGTTGTAGCCCCCAGCGAAGTTGGTGCATGTTCCTTGGTTTGCGCAGGGATCCTTCGCACACTCGTCCACGTCTTCATCACAGTGCTGTGCCTGCCATCCCACCGTGCAGCTGCAGCTGTAACTTCCAGCAGTATTTGTACATGTTCCTTGATTTTGACACGGATTCTTCAAACACTCGTCAACATCTTGAAACGAAAAGTTCCAAAGCATCATGTTATTCTCACGTTCAACCACAATCAACACCCAACACCTTTTTTGCGCTGGTCAAATCAAATGCTTCAGCCTACAAACACATCGACTCACTCACCTTCATCACAATGCATTCCCTGCCAACCCTCTACGCATACGCACGAATAACTGCCATTAGAATTAATGCAGGTTCCTTGGTTTGCACATGGCTCTGCCAGACACTCGTTGACGTCTACCAAAACATACAAAAGAAAATCTTTGGAACCACTCTCCAGACAAACCAAACCGCCCTCAATAAAATTCGAGGGCTCCGACCAACAGAAACAACAGCAACGCCTATTAACAGCTGATCAAAATTCACGCAATCTACCAATTACCAGTGTCGAAAATGAAAATGACAACGAAAACAATGATCATCAAAACATGATAATGACATTCACACACATAATGACTATCGAAAGAACGACAACAATGAAAATTAAGGCAAACGTGATGACGATAATAATCACACAAATGATTATAAGGGTGATGATGATCAACATGAACATAACCAACACAATCATTTTCCATTGATAACGATTACAACGAGCATGATAAAAGGGATACCACTGATGGCAACAATAACACTAACAATAGCAACACTTACCTTCATCGCAGTGCTGTGCTTTCCATCCTGGTTTGCAGGTGCATTTGTAACTGCCTGCCGTATTCGTACAGCTTCCTTCGTTTTCACAAGGATTCAGGAGACACTCGTCCACGTCTAGAAGAAAACAGGCGCTTTCAATTCAGTTCACGTTCTACTATCATAGCATCGAAGTCCAAATCATGGACAGCACTTTGCAGCGTCTAAACCTCCTTTCCCCTAACCCTATATATCTTAACATCAACCACAACACAGACACATGCAACAATTCCATGCACAATCATCAAACCTTGTTCGCAGTGCTTGCCCTGCCATCCGTCCACGCAACTACAGTTGTAGCCCCCGGCAGAATTTGTACATGTTCCTTGGTTTTGGCATGGATTTGCTTGACACTCATCCACATCTGACAACATCAAAAAAAAACACACACACACACAAAAAAAAAACATTATCAATCAATAACTCGAACAATCAATCACTACAGAAGGAGAGCCTCTCCACACTCCAGTACTGAAGCAAAGACCTACCTAAGTCGCAGTTCTTGCCGTACCATCCAGTGGTGCATGTGCAGTTGTAACCGCCAGCAAAGTTCCAACAAGTGCCTTGGTTTTGGCAAGGGTTATTCTCACACTCGTTCACATCTAAAACCAAACCAAAAAACCAAAAAGCTCACTTCAGTGACAACAACAACTCCATGCCTTTCTGGGCTCAACACGGTACACATCCTTACCTTCCTCGCAATGCTGTCCCTTCCATCCCACTGCGCAACTACAAGCATAGCTGCCATTAGAGTTAGTGCAAGTCCCTTGGTTTTGGCATGGTTTCGCTTCGCACTCGTCCACATCCTCATCGCAGTCGTGTGCCGTCCATCCGGCCACGCAACTGCATTGGTAACTGCCCACAGAATTAGTGCATGTTCCTTGATTCTGGCATGGCTCGTTCAGACACTCGTCTACGTCTTGATCGCAGTCCTGTCCCTGCCACCCTAATTGGCATGCGCAAGTGTAACTGCCGACAGCATTACGACACGTTCCGTTGTTCTGGCACGGCTCGCTCAGACACTCGTTGACATCTTGATCACAATGCTTGCCCTGCCATCCAGCAGTGCATGCGCACGAGTAACTACCAGCGGAATTCATGCATGCTCCTCGGTTCAGGCATGGCCGGTTAAGACACTCGTCCACATCCTCCTCGCAGTTGCTGCCTTTCCATCCGACTATGCATGCGCACGAGTATCTGCCTATGAGGTCGGTACACGTTCCATTGTGTTGACACGGATTGGAAGCACACTCGTTGATTTCATGCTGGCACGTGTGACCTTGCCAGCCAGCTGTGCACGCACAGGTAAAATTCCCAACGGTATTCGTACAATTGCCTTCGTGAAGACACGGATTCTCAACACATTCATCTACGTCCTGATCACAGTCATGCCCCTGCCATCCCCAGGCGCACGTGCAGTTGTAGCCCCCAGCGAAGTTGGTGCATGTTCCTTGGTTTGCGCAGGGATCCTTCGCACACTCGTCCACGTCTTCATCACAGTGCTGTGCCTGCCATCCCACCGTGCAGCTGCAGCTGTAACTTCCAGCAGTATTTGTACATGTTCCTTGATTTTGACACGGATTCTTCAAACACTCGTCAACATCTTGAAACGAAAAGTTCCAAAGCATCATGTTATTCTCACGTTCAACCACAATCAACACCCAACACCTTTTTTGCGCTGGTCAAATCAAATGCTTCAGCCTACAAACACATCGACTCACTCACCTTCATCACAATGCATTCCCTGCCAACCCTCTACGCATACGCACGAATAACTGCCATTAGAATTAATGCAGGTTCCTTGGTTTGCACATGGCTCTGCCAGACACTCGTTGACGTCTACAAAAACATACAAAAGCAAATCTTTGGAACCACTCTCCAGACAAACCAAACCGCCCTCAATAAAATTCGAGGGCTCCGACCAACAGAAACAACAGCAACGCCTATTAACAGCTGATCAAAATTCACGCAATCTACCAATTACCAGTGTCGAAAATGAAAATGACAACGAAAACAATGATCATCAAAACATGATAATGACATTCACACACATAATGACTATCGAAAGAACGACAACAATGAAAATTAAGGCAAACGTGATGACGATAATAATCACACAAATGATTATAAGGGTGATGATGATCAACATCAACATAACCAACACAATCATTTTCCATTGATAACGATTACAACGAGCATGATAAAAGGGATACCACTGATGGCAACAATAACACTAACAATAGCAACACTTACCTTCATCGCAGTGCTGTGCTTTCCATCCTGGTTTGCAGGTGCATTTGTAACTGCCTGCCGTATTCGTACAGCTTCCTTCGTTTTCACAAGGATTCAGGAGACACTCGTCCACGTCTAGAAGAAAACAGGCGCTTTCAATTCAGTTCACGTTCTACTATCATAGCATCGAAGTCCAAATCATGGACAGCACTTTGCAGCGTCTAAACCTCCTTTCCCCTAACCCTATATATCTTAACATCAACCACAACACAGACACATGCAACAATTCCATGCACAATCATCAAACCTTGTTCGCAGTGCTTGCCCTGCCATCCGTCCACGCAACTACAGTTGTAGCCCCCGGCAGAATTTGTACATGTTCCTTGGTTTTGGCATGGATTTGCTTGACACTCATCCACATCTGACAACATCAAAAAAAAAACACACACACACAAAAAAAAAACATTATCAATCAATAACTCGAACAATCAATCACTACAGAAGGAGAGCCTCTCCACACTCCAGTACTGAAGCAAAGACCTACCTAAGTCGCAGTTCTTGCCGTACCATCCAGTGGTGCATGTGCAGTTGTAACCGCCAGCAAAGTTCCAACAAGTGCCTTGGTTTTGGCAAGGGTTATTCTCACACTCGTTCACATCTAAAACCAAACCAAAAAACCAAAAAGCTCACTTCAGTGACAACAACAACTCCATGCCTTTCTGGGCTCAACACGGTACACATCCTTACCTTCCTCGCAATGCTGTCCCTTCCATCCCACTGCGCAACTACAAGCATAGCTGCCATTAGAGTTAGTGCAAGTCCCTTGGTTTTGGCATGGTTTCGCTTCGCACTCGTCCACATCCTCATCGCAGTCGTGTGCCGTCCATCCGGCCACGCAACTGCATTGGTAACTGCCCACAGAATTAGTGCATGTTCCTTGATTCTGGCATGGCTCGTTCAGACACTCGTCTACGTCTTGATCGCAGTCCTGTCCCTGCCACCCTAATTGGCATGCGCAAGTGTAACTGCCGACAGCATTACGACACGTTCCGTTGTTCTGGCACGGCTTGCTCAGACACTCGTTGACATCTTGATCACAATGCTTGCCCTGCCATCCAGCAGTGCATGCGCACGAGTAACTACCAGCGGAATTCATGCATGCTCCTCGGTTCAGGCATGGCCGGTTAAGACACTCGTCCACATCCTCCTCGCAGTTGCTGCCTTTCCATCCGACTATGCATGCGCACGAGTATCTGCCTATGAGGTCGGTACACGTTCCATTGTGTTGACACGGATTGGAAGCACACTCGTTGATTTCATGCTGGCACGTGTGACCTTGCCAGCCAGCTGTGCACGCACAGGTAAAATTCCCAACGGTATTCGTACAATTGCCTTCGTGAAGACACGGATTCTCAACACATTCATCTACGTCCTGATCACAGTCATGCCCCTGCCATCCCCAGGCGCACGTGCAGTTGTAGCCCCCAGCGAAGTTGGTGCATGTTCCTTGGTTTGCGCAGGGATCCTTCGCACACTCGTCCACGTCTTCATCACAGTGCTGTGCCTGCCATCCCACCGTGCAGCTGCAGCTGTAACTTCCAGCAGTATTTGTACATGTTCCTTGATTTTGACACGGATTCTTCAAACACTCGTCAACATCTTGAAACGAAAAGTTCCAAAGCATCATGTTATTCTCACGTTCAACCACAATCAACACCCAACACCTTTTTTGCGCTGGTCAAATCAAATGCTTCAGCCTACAAACACATCGACTCACTCACCTTCATCACAATGCATTCCCTGCCAACCCTCTACGCATACGCACGAATAACTGCCATTAGAATTAATGCAGGTTCCTTGGTTTGCACATGGCTCTGCCAGACACTCGTTGACGTCTACAAAAACATACAAAAGCAAATCTTTGGAACCACTCTCCAGACAAACCAAACCGCCCTCAATAAAATTCGAGGGCTCCGACCAACAGAAACAACAGCAACGCCTATTAACAGCTGATCAAAATTCACGCAATCTACCAATTACCAGTGTCGAAAATGAAAATGACAACGAAAACAATGATCATCAAAACATGATAATGACATTCACACACATAATGACTATCGAAAGAACGACAACAATGAAAATTAAGGTAAACGTGATGACGATAATAATCACACAAATGATTATAAGGGTGATGATGATCAACATGAACATAACCAACACAATCATTTTCCATTGATAACGATTACAACGAGCATGATAAAAGGGATACCACTGATGGCAACAATAACACTAACAATAGCAACACTTACCTTCATCGCAGTGCTGTGCTTTCCATCCTGGTTTGCAGGTGCATTTGTAACTGCCTGCCGTATTCGTACAGCTTCCTTCGTTTTCACAAGGATTCAGGAGACACTCGTCCACGTCTAGAAGAAAACAGGCGCTTTCAATTCAGTTCACGTTCTACTATCATAGCATCGAAGTCCAAATCATGGACAGCACTTTGCAGCGTCTAAACCTCCTTTCCCCTAACCCTATATATCTTAACATCAACCACAACACAGACACATGCAACAATTCCATGCACAATCATCAAACCTTGTTCGCAGTGCTTGCCCTGCCATCCGTCCACGCAACTACAGTTGTAGCCCCCGGCAGAATTTGTACATGTTCCTTGGTTTTGGCATGGATTTGCTTGACACTCATCCACATCTGACAACATCAAAAAAAAAACACACACACACAAAAAAAAAACATTATCAATCAATAACTCGAACAATCAATCACTACAGAAGGAGAGCCTCTCCACACTCCAGTACTGAAGCAAAGACCTACCTAAGTCGCAGTTCTTGCCGTACCATCCAGTGGTGCATGTGCAGTTGTAACCGCCAGCAAAGTTCCAACAAGTGCCTTGGTTTTGGCAAGGGTTATTCTCACACTCGTTCACATCTAAAACCAAACCAAAAAACCAAAAAGCTCACTTCAGTGACAACAACAACTCCATGCCTTTCTGGGCTCAACACGGTACACATCCTTACCTTCCTCGCAATGCTGTCCCTTCCATCCCACTGCGCAACTACAAGCATAGCTGCCATTAGAGTTAGTGCAAGTCCCTTGGTTTTGGCATGGTTTCGCTTCGCACTCGTCCACATCCTCATCGCAGTCGTGTGCCGTCCATCCGGCCACGCAACTGCATTGGTAACTGCCCACAGAATTAGTGCATGTTCCTTGATTCTGGCATGGCTCGTTCAGACACTCGTCTACGTCTTGATCGCAGTCCTGTCCCTGCCACCCTAATTGGCATGCGCAAGTGTAACTGCCGACAGCATTACGACACGTTCCGTTGTTCTGGCACGGCTTGCTCAGACACTCGTTGACATCTTGATCACAATGCTTGCCCTGCCATCCAGCAGTGCATGCGCACGAGTAACTACCAGCGGAATTCATGCATGCTCCTCGGTTCAGGCATGGCCGGTTAAGACACTCGTCCACATCCTCCTCGCAGTTGCTGCCTTTCCATCCGACTATGCATGCGCACGAGTATCTGCCTATGAGGTCGGTACACGTTCCATTGTGTTGACACGGATTGGAAGCACACTCGTTGATTTCATGCTGGCACGTGTGACCTTGCCAGCCAGCTGTGCACGCACAGGTAAAATTCCCAACGGTATTCGTACAATTGCCTTCGTGAAGACACGGATTCTCAACACATTCATCTACGTCCTGATCACAGTCATGCCCCTGCCATCCCCAGGCGCACGTGCAGTTGTAGCCCCCAGCGAAGTTGGTGCATGTTCCTTGGTTTGCGCAGGGATCCTTCGCACACTCGTCCACGTCTTCATCACAGTGCTGTGCCTGCCATCCCACCGTGCAGCTGCAGCTGTAACTTCCAGCAGTATTTGTACATGTTCCTTGATTTTGACACGGATTCTTCAAACACTCGTCAACATCTTGAAACGAAAAGTTCCAAAGCATCATGTTATTCTCACGTTCAACCACAATCAACACCCAACACCTTTTTTGCGCTGGTCAAATCAAATGCTTCAGCCTACAAACACATCGACTCACTCACCTTCATCACAATGCATTCCCTGCCAACCCTCTACGCATACGCACGAATAACTGCCATTAGAATTAATGCAGGTTCCTTGGTTTGCACATGGCTCTGCCAGACACTCGTTGACGTCTACAAAAACATACAAAAGCAAATCTTTGGAACCACTCTCCAGACAAACCAAACCGCCCTCAATAAAATTCGAGGGCTCCGACCAACAGAAACAACAGCAACGCCTATTAACAGCTGATCAAAATTCACGCAATCTACCAATTACCAGTGTCGAAAATGAAAATGACAACGAAAACAATGATCATCAAAACATGATAATGACATTCACACACATAATGACTATCGAAAGAACGACAACAATGAAAATTAAGGTAAACGTGATGACGATAATAATCACACAAATGATTATAAGGGTGATGATGATCAACATGAACATAACCAACACAATCATTTTCCATTGATAACGATTACAACGAGCATGATAAAAGGGATACCACTGATGGCAACAATAACACTAACAATAGCAACACTTACCTTCATCGCAGTGCTGTGCTTTCCATCCTGGTTTGCAGGTGCATTTGTAACTGCCTGCCGTATTCGTACAGCTTCCTTCGTTTTCACAAGGATTCAGGAGACACTCGTCCACGTCTAGAAGAAAACAGGCGCTTTCAATTCAGTTCACGTTCTACTATCATAGCATCGAAGTCCAAATCATGGACAGCACTTTGCAGCGTCTAAACCTCCTTTCCCCTAACCCTATATATCTTAACATCAACCACAACACAGACACATGCAACAATTCCATGCACAATCATCAAACCTTGTTCGCAGTGCTTGCCCTGCCATCCGTCCACGCAACTACAGTTGTAGCCCCCGGCAGAATTTGTACATGTTCCTTGGTTTTGGCATGGATTTGCTTGACACTCATCCACATCTGACAACATCAAAAAAAAAAAAAAAAAAAAACAACAACATTATCAATCAATAACTCGAACAATCAATCACTACAGAAGGAGAGCCTCTCCACACTCCAGTACTGAAGCAAAGACCTACCTAAGTCGCAGTTCTTGCCGTACCATCCAGTGGTGCATGTGCAGTTGTAACCGCCAGCAAAGTTCCAACAAGTGCCTTGGTTTTGGCAAGGGTTATTCTCACACTCGTTCACATCTAAAACCAAACCAAAAAACCAAAAAGCTCACTTCAGTGACAACAACAACTCCATGCCTTTCTGGGCTCAACACGGTACACATCCTTACCTTCCTCGCAATGCTGTCCCTTCCATCCCACTGCGCAACTACAAGCATAGCTGCCATTAGAGTTAGTGCAAGTCCCTTGGTTTTGGCATGGTTTCGCTTCGCACTCGTCCACATCCTCATCGCAGTCGTGTGCCGTCCATCCGGCCACGCAACTGCATTGGTAACTGCCCACAGAATTAGTGCATGTTCCTTGATTCTGGCATGGCTCGTTCAGACACTCGTCTACGTCTTGATCGCAGTCCTGTCCCTGCCACCCTAATTGGCATGCGCAAGTGTAACTGCCGACAGCATTACGACACGTTCCGTTGTTCTGGCACGGCTTGCTCAGACACTCGTTGACATCTTGATCACAATGCTTGCCCTGCCATCCAGCAGTGCATGCGCACGAGTAACTACCAGCGGAATTCATGCATGCTCCTCGGTTCAGGCATGGCCGGTTAAGACACTCGTCCACATCCTCCTCGCAGTTGCTGCCTTTCCATCCGACTATGCATGCGCACGAGTATCTGCCTATGAGGTCGGTACACGTTCCATTGTGTTGACACGGATTGGAAGCACACTCGTTGATTTCATGCTGGCACGTGTGACCTTGCCAGCCAGCTGTGCACGCACAGGTAAAATTCCCAACGGTATTCGTACAATTGCCTTCGTGAAGACACGGATTCTCAACACATTCATCTACGTCCTGATCACAGTCATGCCCCTGCCATCCCCAGGCGCACGTGCAGTTGTAGCCCCCAGCGAAGTTGGTGCATGTTCCTTGGTTTGCGCAGGGATCCTTCGCACACTCGTCCACGTCTTCATCACAGTGCTGTGCCTGCCATCCCACCGTGCAGCTGCAGCTGTAACTTCCAGCAGTATTTGTACATGTTCCTTGATTTTGACACGGATTCTTCAAACACTCGTCAACATCTTGAAACGAAAAGTTCCAAAGCATCATGTTATTCTCACGTTCAACCACAATCAACACCCAACACCTTTTTTGCGCTGGTCAAATCAAATGCTTCAGCCTACAAACACATCGACTCACTCACCTTCATCACAATGCATTCCCTGCCAACCCTCTACGCATACGCACGAATAACTGCCATTAGAATTAATGCAGGTTCCTTGGTTTGCACATGGCTCTGCCAGACACTCGTTGACGTCTACCAAAACATACAAAAGCAAATCTTTGGAACCACTCTCCAGACAAACCAAACCGCCCTCAATAAAATTCGAGGGCTCCGACCAACAGAAACAACAGCAACGCCTATTAACAGCTGATCAAAATTCACGCAATCTACCAATTACCAGTGTCGAAAATGAAAATGACAACGAAAACAATGATCATCAAAACATGATAATGACATTCACACACATAATGACTATCGAAAGAACGACAACAATGAAAATTAAGGTAAACGTGATGACGATAATAATCACACAAATGATTATAAGGGTGATGATGATCAACATGAACATAACCAACACAATCATTTTCCATTGATAACGATTACAACGAGCATGATAAAAGGGATACCACTGATGGCAACAATAACACTAACAATAGCAACACTTACCTTCATCGCAGTGCTGTGCTTTCCATCCTGGTTTGCAGGTGCATTTGTAACTGCCTGCCGTATTCGTACAGCTTCCTTCGTTTTCACAAGGATTCAGGAGACACTCGTCCACGTCTAGAAGAAAACAGGCGCTTTCAATTCAGTTCACGTTCTACTATCATAGCATCGAAGTCCAAATCATGGACAGCACTTTGCAGCGTCTAAACCTCCTTTCCCCTAACCCTATATATCTTAACATCAACCACAACACAGACACATGCAACAATTCCATGCACAATCATCAAACCTTGTTCGCAGTGCTTGCCCTGCCATCCGTCCACGCAACTACAGTTGTAGCCCCCGGCAGAATTTGTACATGTTCCTTGGTTTTGGCATGGATTTGCTTGACACTCATCCACATCTGACAACATCAAAAAAAAAAAAAAAAAAAAAACAACAACATTATCAATCAATAACTCGAACAATCAATCACTACAGAAGGAGAGCCTCTCCACACTCCAGTACTGAAGCAAAGACCTACCTAAGTCGCAGTTCTTGCCGTACCATCCAGTGGTGCATGTGCAGTTGTAACCGCCAGCAAAGTTCCAACAAGTGCCTTGGTTTTGGCAAGGGTTATTCTCACACTCGTTCACATCTAAAACCAAACCAAAAAACCAAAAAGCTCACTTCAGTGACAACAACAACTCCATGCCTTTCTGGGCTCAACACGGTACACATCCTTACCTTCCTCGCAATGCTGTCCCTTCCATCCCACTGCGCAACTACAAGCATAGCTGCCATTAGAGTTAGTGCAAGTCCCTTGGTTTTGGCATGGTTTCGCTTCGCACTCGTCCACATCCTCATCGCAGTCGTGTGCCGTCCATCCGGCCACGCAACTGCATTGGTAACTGCCCACAGAATTAGTGCATGTTCCTTGATTCTGGCATGGCTCGTTCAGACACTCGTCTACGTCTTGATCGCAGTCCTGTCCCTGCCACCCTAATTGGCATGCGCAAGTGTAACTGCCGACAGCATTACGACACGTTCCGTTGTTCTGGCACGGCTCGCTCAGACACTCGTTGACATCTTGATCACAATGCTTGCCCTGCCATCCAGCAGTGCATGCGCACGAGTAACTACCAGCGGAATTCATGCATGCTCCTCGGTTCAGGCATGGCCGGTTAAGACACTCGTCCACATCCTCCTCGCAGTTGCTGCCTTTCCATCCGACTATGCATGCGCACGAGTATCTGCCTATGAGGTCGGTACACGTTCCATTGTGTTGACACGGATTGGAAGCACACTCGTTGATTTCATGCTGGCACGTGTGACCTTGCCAGCCAGCTGTGCACGCACAGGTAAAATTCCCAACGGTATTCGTACAATTGCCTTCGTGAAGACACGGATTCTCAACACATTCATCTACGTCCTGATCACAGTCATGCCCCTGCCATCCCCAGGCGCACGTGCAGTTGTAGCCCCCAGCGAAGTTGGTGCATGTTCCTTGGTTTGCGCAGGGATCCTTCGCACACTCGTCCACGTCTTCATCACAGTGCTGTGCCTGCCATCCCACCGTGCAGCTGCAGCTGTAACTTCCAGCAGTATTTGTACATGTTCCTTGATTTTGACACGGATTCTTCAAACACTCGTCAACATCTTGAAACGAAAAGTTCCAAAGCATCATGTTATTCTCACGTTCAACCACAATCAACACCCAACACCTTTTTTGCGCTGGTCAAATCAAATGCTTCAGCCTACAAACACATCGACTCACTCACCTTCATCACAATGCATTCCCTGCCAACCCTCTACGCATACGCACGAATAACTGCCATTAGAATTAATGCAGGTTCCTTGGTTTGCACATGGCTCTGCCAGACACTCGTTGACGTCTACAAAAACATTTAAAAGCAAATCTTTGGAACCACTCTCCAGACAAACCAAACCGCCCTCAATAAAATTCGAGGGCTCCGACCAACAGAAACAACAGCAACGCCTATTAACAGCTGATCAAAATTCACGCAATCTACCAATTACCAGTGTCAAAAATGAAAATGACAACGAAAACAATGACCATCAAAACATGATAATGACATTCACACACATAATGACTATCGAAAGAACGACAACAATGAAAATTAAGGCAAACGTGATGACGATAATAATCACACAAATGATTATAAGGGTGATGATGATCAACATCAACATAACCAACACAATCATTTTCCATTGATAACGATTACAACGAGCATGATAAAAGGGATACCACTGATGGCAACAATAACACTAACAATAGCAACACTTACCTTCATCGCAGTGCTGTGCTTTCCATCCTGGTTTGCAGGTGCATTTGTAACTGCCTGCCGTATTCGTACAGCTTCCTTCGTTTTCACAAGGATTCAGGAGACACTCGTCCACGTCTAGAAGAAAACAGGCGCTTTCACTTCAGTTCACATTCTACTATCATAGCATCGAAGTCCAAATCATGGACAGCACTTTGCAGCGTCTAAACCTCCTTTCCCCTAACCCTATATATCTTAACATCAACCACAACACAGACACATGCAACAATTCCATGCACAATCATCAAACCTTGTTCGCAGTGCTTGCCCTGCCATCCGTCCACGCAACTACAGTTGTAGCCCCCGGCAGAATTTGTACATGTTCCTTGGTTTTGGCATGGATTTGCTTGACACTCATCCACATCTGACAACATCAAAAAAAAACACACACACACAAAAAAAAAAAACATTATCAATCAATAACTCGAACAATCAATCACTACAGAAGGAGAGCCTCTCCACACTCCAGTACTGAAGCAAAGACCTACCTAAGTCGCAGTTCTTGCCGTACCATCCAGTGGTGCATGTGCAGTTGTAACCGCCAGCAAAGTTCCAACAAGTGCCTTGGTTTTGGCAAGGGTTATTCTCACACTCGTTCACATCTAAAACCAAACCAAAAAACCAAAAAGCTCACTTCAGTGACAACAACAACTCCATGCCTTTCTGGGCTCAACACGGTACACATCCTTACCTTCCTCGCAATGCTGTCCCTTCCATCCCACTGCGCAACTACAAGCATAGCTGCCATTAGAGTTAGTGCAAGTCCCTTGGTTTTGGCATGGTTTCGCTTCGCACTCGTCCACATCCTCATCGCAGTCGTGTGCCGTCCATCCGGCCACGCAACTGCATTGGTAACTGCCCACAGAATTAGTGCATGTTCCTTGATTCTGGCATGGCTCGTTCAGACACTCGTCTACGTCTTGATCGCAGTCCTGTCCCTGCCACCCTAATTGGCATGCGCAAGTGTAACTGCCGACAGCATTACGACACGTTCCGTTGTTCTGGCACGGCTCGCTCAGACACTCGTTGACATCTTGATCACAATGCTTGCCCTGCCATCCAGCAGTGCATGCGCACGAGTAACTACCAGCGGAATTCATGCATGCTCCTCGGTTCAGGCATGGCCGGTTAAGACACTCGTCCACATCCTCCTCGCAGTTGCTGCCTTTCCATCCGACTATGCATGCGCACGAGTATCTGCCTATGAGGTCGGTACACGTTCCATTGTGTTGACACGGATTGGAAGCACACTCGTTGATTTCATGCTGGCACGTGTGACCTTGCCAGCCAGCTGTGCACGCACAGGTAAAATTCCCAACGGTATTCGTACAATTGCCTTCGTGAAGACACGGATTCTCAACACATTCATCTACGTCCTGATCACAGTCATGCCCCTGCCATCCCCAGGCGCACGTGCAGTTGTAGCCCCCAGCGAAGTTGGTGCATGTTCCTTGGTTTGCGCAGGGATCCTTCGCACACTCGTCCACGTCTTCATCACAGTGCTGTGCCTGCCATCCCACCGTGCAGCTGCAGCTGTAACTTCCAGCAGTATTTGTACATGTTCCTTGATTTTGACACGGATTCTTCAAACACTCGTCAACATCTTGAAACGAAAAGTTCCAAAGCATCATGTTATTCTCACGTTCAACCACAATCAACACCCAACACCTTTTTTGCGCTGGTCAAATCAAATGCTTCAGCCTACAAACACATCGACTCACTCACCTTCATCACAATGCATTCCCTGCCAACCCTCTACGCATACGCACGAATAACTGCCATTAGAATTAATGCAGGTTCCTTGGTTTGCACATGGCTCTGCCAGACACTCGTTGACGTCTACAAAAACATACAAAAGCAAATCTTTGGAACCACTCTCCAGACAAACCAAACCGCCCTCAATAAAATTCGAGGGCTCCGACCAACAGAAACAACAGCAACGCCTATTAACAGCTGATCAAAATTCACGCAATCTACCAATTACCAGTGTCGAAAATGAAAATGACAACGAAAACAATGATCATCAAAACATGATAATGACATTCACACACATAATGACTATCGAAAGAACGACAACAATGAAAATTAAGGCAAACGTGATGACGATAATAATCACACAAATGATTATAAGGGTGATGATGATCAACATCAACATAACCAACACAATCATTTTCCATTGATAACGATTACAACGAGCATGATAAAAGGGATACCACTGATGGCAACAATAACACTAACAATAGCAACACTTACCTTCATCGCAGTGCTGTGCTTTCCATCCTGGTTTGCAGGTGCATTTGTAACTGCCTGCCGTATTCGTACAGCTTCCTTCGTTTTCACAAGGATTCAGGAGACACTCGTCCACGTCTAGAAGAAAACAGGCGCTTTCAATTCAGTTCACGTTCTACTATCATAGCATCGAAGTCCAAATCATGGACAGCACTTTGCAGCGTCTAAACCTCCTTTCCCCTAACCCTATATATCTTAACATCAACCACAACACAGACACATGCAACAATTCCATGCACAATCATCAAACCTTGTTCGCAGTGCTTGCCCTGCCATCCGTCCACGCAACTACAGTTGTAGCCCCCGGCAGAATTTGTACATGTTCCTTGGTTTTGGCATGGATTTGCTTGACACTCATCCACATCTGACAACATCAAAAAAAAACACACAGACACACAAAAAAAAAACATCAATCAATAACTCGAACAATCAATCACTACAGAAGGAGAGCCTCTCCACACTCCAGTACTGAAGCAAAGACCTACCTAAGTCGCAGTTCTTGCCGTACCATCCAGTGGTGCATGTGCAGTTGTAACCGCCAGCAAAGTTCCAACAAGTGCCTTGGTTTTGGCAAGGGTTATTCTCACACTCGTTCACATCTAAAACCAAACCAAAAAACCAAAAAGCTCACTTCAGTGACAACAACAACTCCATGCCTTTCTGGGCTCAACACGGTACACATCCTTACCTTCCTCGCAATGCTGTCCCTTCCATCCCACTGCGCAACTACAAGCATAGCTGCCATTAGAGTTAGTGCAAGTCCCTTGGTTTTGGCATGGTTTCGCTTCGCACTCGTCCACATCCTCATCGCAGTCGTGTGCCGTCCATCCGGCCACGCAACTGCATTGGTAACTGCCCACAGAATTAGTGCATGTTCCTTGATTCTGGCATGGCTCGTTCAGACACTCGTCTACGTCTTGATCGCAGTCCTGTCCCTGCCACCCTAATTGGCATGCGCAAGTGTAACTGCCGACAGCATTACGACACGTTCCGTTGTTCTGGCACGGCTCGCTCAGACACTCGTTGACATCTTGATCACAATGCTTGCCCTGCCATCCAGCAGTGCATGCGCACGAGTAACTACCAGCGGAATTCATGCATGCTCCTCGGTTCAGGCATGGCCGGTTAAGACACTCGTCCACATCCTCCTCGCAGTTGCTGCCTTTCCATCCGACTATGCATGCGCACGAGTATCTGCCTATGAGGTCGGTACACGTTCCATTGTGTTGACACGGATTGGAAGCACACTCGTTGATTTCATGCTGGCACGTGTGACCTTGCCAGCCAGCTGTGCACGCACAGGTAAAATTCCCAACGGTATTCGTACAATTGCCTTCGTGAAGACACGGATTCTCAACACATTCATCTACGTCCTGATCACAGTCATGCCCCTGCCATCCCCAGGCGCACGTGCAGTTGTAGCCCCCAGCGAAGTTGGTGCATGTTCCTTGGTTTGCGCAGGGATCCTTCGCACACTCGTCCACGTCTTCATCACAGTGCTGTGCCTGCCATCCCACCGTGCAGCTGCAGCTGTAACTTCCAGCAGTATTTGTACATGTTCCTTGATTTTGACACGGATTCTTCAAACACTCGTCAACATCTTGAAACGAAAAGTTCCAAAGCATCATGTTATTCTCACGTTCAACCACAATCAACACCCAACACCTTTTTTGCGCTGGTCAAATCAAATGCTTCAGCCTACAAACACATCGACTCACTCACCTTCATCACAATGCATTCCCTGCCAACCCTCTACGCATACGCACGAATAACTGCCATTAGAATTAATGCAGGTTCCTTGGTTTGCACATGGCTCTGCCAGACACTCGTTGACGTCTACAAAAACATACAAAAGCAAATCTTTGGAACCACTCTCCAGACAAACCAAACCGCCCTCAATAAAATTCGAGGGCTCCGACCAACAGAAACAACAGCAACGCCTATTAACAGCTGATCAAAATTCACGCAATCTACCAATTACCAGTGTCGAAAATGAAAATGACAACGAAAACAATGACCATCAAAACATGATAATGACATTCACACACATAATGACTATCGAAAGAACGACAACAATGAAAATTAAGGCAAACGTGATGACGATAATAATCACACAAATGATTATAAGGGAGATGATGATCAACATGAACATAACCAACACAATCATTTTCCATTGATAACGATTACAACGAGCATGATAAAAGGGATACCACTGATGGCAACAATAACACTAACAATAGCAACACTTACCTTCATCGCAGTGCTGTGCTTTCCATCCTGGTTTGCAGGTGCATTTGTAACTGCCTGCCGTATTCGTACAGCTTCCTTCGTTTTCACAAGGATTCAGGAGACACTCGTCCACGTCTAGAAGAAAACAGGCGCTTTCACTTCAGCTCACGTTCTACTATCATAGCATCCAAGTCCAAATCATGGACAGCACTTTGCAGCGTCTAAACCTCCTTTCCCCTAACCCTATATATCTTAACATCAACCACAACACAGACACATGCAACAATTCCATGCACAATCATCAAACCTTGTTCGCAGTGCTTGCCCTGCCATCCGTCCACGCAACTACAGTTGTAGCCCCCGGCAGAATTTGTACATGTTCCTTGGTTTTGGCATGGATTTGCTTGACACTCATCCACATCTGACAACATCAAAAAAAAAAAAAAAAACACAAAAAAAAAAAAACATTATCAATCAATAACTCGAACAATCAATCACTACAGAAGGAGAGCCTCTCCACACTCCAGTACTGAAGCAAAGACCTACCTAAGTCGCAGTTCTTGCCGTACCATCCAGTGGTGCATGTGCAGTTGTAACCGCCAGCAAAGTTCCAACAAGTGCCTTGGTTTTGGCAAGGGTTATTCTCACACTCGTTCACATCTAAAACCAAACCAAAAAACCAAAAAGCTCACTTCAGTGACAACAACAACTCCATGCCTTTCTGGGCTCAACACGGTACACATCCTTACCTTCCTCGCAATGCTGTCCCTTCCATCCCACTGCGCAACTACAAGCATAGCTGCCATTAGAGTTAGTGCAAGTCCCTTGGTTTTGGCATGGTTTCGCTTCGCACTCGTCCACATCCTCATCGCAGTCGTGTGCCGTCCATCCGGCCACGCAACTGCATTGGTAACTGCCCACAGAATTAGTGCATGTTCCTTGATTCTGGCATGGCTCGTTCAGACACTCGTCTACGTCTTGATCGCAGTCCTGTCCCTGCCACCCTAATTGGCATGCGCAAGTGTAACTGCCGACAGCATTACGACACGTTCCGTTGTTCTGGCACGGCTCGCTCAGACACTCGTTGACATCTTGATCACAATGCTTGCCCTGCCATCCAGCAGTGCATGCGCACGAGTAACTACCAGCGGAATTCATGCATGCTCCTCGGTTCAGGCATGGCCGGTTAAGACACTCGTCCACATCCTCCTCGCAGTTGCTGCCTTTCCATCCGACTATGCATGCGCACGAGTATCTGCCTATGAGGTCGGTACACGTTCCATTGTGTTGACATGGATTGGAAGCACACTCGTTGATTTCATGCTGGCACGTGTGACCTCGCCAGCCAGCTGTGCACGCACAGGTAAAATTCCCAACGGTATTCGTACAATTGCCTTCGTGAAGACACGGATTCTCAACACATTCATCTACGTCCTGATCACAGTCATGCCCCTGCCATCCCCAGGCGCACGTGCAGTTGTAGCCCCCAGCGAAGTTGGTGCATGTTCCTTGGTTTGCGCAGGGATCCTTCGCACACTCGTCCACGTCTTCATCACAGTGCTGTGCCTGCCATCCCACCGTGCAGCTGCAGCTGTAACTTCCAGCAGTATTTGTACATGTTCCTTGATTTTGACACGGATTCTTCAAACACTCGTCAACATCTTGAAACGAAAAGTTCCAAAGCATCATGTTATTCTCACGTTCAACCACAATCAACACCCAACACCTTTTTTGCGCTGGTCAAATCAAATGCTTCAGCCTACAAACACATCGACTCACTCACCTTCATCACAATGCATTCCCTGCCAACCCTCTACGCATACGCACGAATAACTGCCATTAGAATTAATGCAGGTTCCTTGGTTTGCACATGGCTCTGCCAGACACTCGTTGACGTCTACCAAAACATACAAAAGCAAATCTTTGGAACCACTCTCCAGACAAACCAAACCGCCCTCAATAAAATTCGAGGGCTCCGACCAACAGAAACAACAGCAACGCCTATTAACAGCTGATCAAAATTCACGCAATCTACCAATTACCAGTGTCGAAAATGAAAATGACAACGAAAACAATGATCATCAAAACATGATAATGACATTCACACACATAATGACTATCGAAAGAACGACAACAATGAAAATTAAGGCAAACGTGATGACGATAATAATCACACAAATGATTATAAGGGTGATGATGATCAACATGAACATAACCAACACAATCATTTTCCATTGATAACGATTACAACGAGCATGATAAAAGGGATACCACTGATGGCAACAATAACACTAACAATAGCAACACTTACCTTCATCGCAGTGCTGTGCTTTCCATCCTGGTTTGCAGGTGCATTTGTAACTGCCTGCCGTATTCGTACAGCTTCCTTCGTTTTCACAAGGATTCAGGAGACACTCGTCCACGTCTAGAAGAAAACAGGCGCTTTCACTTCAGTTCACGTTCTACTATCATAGCATCGAAGTCCAAATCATGGACAGCACTTTGCAGCGTCTAAACCTCCTTTCCCCTAACCCTATATATCTTAACATCAACCACAACACAGACACATGCAACAATTCCATGCACAATCATCAAACCTTGTTCGCAGTGCTTGCCCTGCCATCCGTCCACGCAACTACAGTTGTAGCCCCCGGCAGAATTTGTACATGTTCCTTGGTTTTGGCATGGATTTGCTTGACACTCATCCACATCTGACAACAACAAAAAAAAAACACACACAAAAAAAAAAAACATTATCAATCAATAACTCGAACAATCAATCACTACAGAAGGAGAGCCTCTCCACACTCCAGTACTGAAGCAAAGACCTACCTAAGTCGCAGTTCTTGCCGTACCATCCAGTGGTGCATGTGCAGTTGTAACCGCCAGCAAAGTTCCAACAAGTGCCTTGGTTTTGGCAAGGGTTATTCTCACACTCGTTCACATCTAAAACCAAACCAAAAAACCAAAAAGCTCACTTCAGTGACAACAACAACTCCATGCCTTTCTGGGCTCAACACGGTACACATCCTTACCTTCCTCGCAATGCTGTCCCTTCCATCCCACTGCGCAACTACAAGCATAGCTGCCATTAGAGTTAGTGCAAGTCCCTTGGTTTTGGCATGGTTTCGCTTCGCACTCGTCCACATCCTCATCGCAGTCGTGTGCCGTCCATCCGGCCACGCAACTGCATTGGTAACTGCCCACAGAATTAGTGCATGTTCCTTGATTCTGGCATGGCTCGTTCAGACACTCGTCTACGTCTTGATCGCAGTCCTGTCCCTGCCACCCTAATTGGCATGCGCAAGTGTAACTGCCGACAGCATTACGACACGTTCCGTTGTTCTGGCACGGCTCGCTCAGACACTCGTTGACATCTTGATCACAATGCTTGCCCTGCCATCCAGCAGTGCATGCGCACGAGTAACTACCAGCGGAATTCATGCATGCTCCTCGGTTCAGGCATGGCCGGTTAAGACACTCGTCCACATCCTCCTCGCAGTTGCTGCCTTTCCATCCGACTATGCATGCGCACGAGTATCTGCCTATGAGGTCGGTACACGTTCCATTGTGTTGACACGGATTGGAAGCACACTCGTTGATTTCATGCTGGCACGTGTGACCTTGCCAGCCAGCTGTGCACGCACAGGTAAAATTCCCAACGGTATTCGTACAATTGCCTTCGTGAAGACACGGATTCTCAACACATTCATCTACGTCCTGATCACAGTCATGCCCCTGCCATCCCCAGGCGCACGTGCAGTTGTAGCCCCCAGCGAAGTTGGTGCATGTTCCTTGGTTTGCGCAGGGATCCTTCGCACACTCGTCCACGTCTTCATCACAGTGCTGTGCCTGCCATCCCACCGTGCAGCTGCAGCTGTAACTTCCAGCAGTATTTGTACATGTTCCTTGATTTTGACACGGATTCTTCAAACACTCGTCAACATCTTGAAACGAAAAGTTCCAAAGCATCATGTTATTCTCACGTTCAACCACAATCAACACCCAACACCTTTTTTGCGCTGGTCAAATCAAATGCTTCAGCCTACAAACACATCGACTCACTCACCTTCATCACAATGCATTCCCTGCCAACCCTCTACGCATACGCACGAATAACTGCCATTAGAATTAATGCAGGTTCCTTGGTTTGCACATGGCTCTGCCAGACACTCGTTGACGTCTACCAAAACATACAAAAGAAAATCTTTGGAACCACTCTCCAGACAAACCAAACCGCCCTCAATAAAATTCGAGGGCTCCGACCAACAGAAACAACAGCAACGCCTATTAACAGCTGATCAAAATTCACGCAATCTACCAATTACCAGTGTCGAAAATGAAAATGACAACGAAAACAATGATCATCAAAACATGATAATGACATTCACACACATAATGACTATCGAAAGAACGACAACAATGAAAATTAAGGCAAACGTGATGACGATAATAATCACACAAATGATTATAAGGGTGATGATGATCAACATGAACATAACCAACACAATCATTTTCCATTGATAACGATTACAACGAGCATGATAAAAGGGATACCACTGATGGCAACAATAACACTAACAATAGCAACACTTACCTTCATCGCAGTGCTGTGCTTTCCATCCTGGTTTGCAGGTGCATTTGTAACTGCCTGCCGTATTCGTACAGCTTCCTTCGTTTTCACAAGGATTCAGGAGACACTCGTCCACGTCTAGCAGAAAACAGGCGCTTTCAATTCAGTTCACGTTCTACTATCATAGCATCGAAGTCCAAATCATGGACAGCACTTTGCAGCGTCTAAACCTCCTTTCCCCTAACCCTATATATCTTAACATCAACCACAACACAGACACATGCAACAATTCCATGCACAATCATCAAACCTTGTTCGCAGTGCTTGCCCTGCCATCCGTCCACGCAACTACAGTTGTAGCCCCCGGCAGAATTTGTACATGTTCCTTGGTTTTGGCATGGATTTGCTTGACACTCATCCACATCTGACAACATCAAAAAAAAACACACACACACACAAAAAAAAAACATTATCAATCAATAACTCGAACAATCAATCACTACAGAAGGAGAGCCTCTCCACACTCCAGTACTGAAGCAAAGACCTACCTAAGTCGCAGTTCTTGCCGTACCATCCAGTGGTGCATGTGCAGTTGTAACCGCCAGCAAAGTTCCAACAAGTGCCTTGGTTTTGGCAAGGGTTATTCTCACACTCGTTCACATCTAAAACCAAACCAAAAAACCAAAAAGCTCACTTCAGTGACAACAACAACTCCATGCCTTTCTGGGCTCAACACGGTACACATCCTTACCTTCCTCGCAATGCTGTCCCTTCCATCCCACTGCGCAACTACAAGCATAGCTGCCATTAGAGTTAGTGCAAGTCCCTTGGTTTTGGCATGGTTTCGCTTCGCACTCGTCCACATCCTCATCGCAGTCGTGTGCCGTCCATCCGGCCACGCAACTGCATTGGTAACTGCCCACAGAATTAGTGCATGTTCCTTGATTCTGGCATGGCTCGTTCAGACACTCGTCTACGTCTTGATCGCAGTCCTGTCCCTGCCACCCTAATTGGCATGCGCAAGTGTAACTGCCGACAGCATTACGACACGTTCCGTTGTTCTGGCACGGCTCGCTCAGACACTCGTTGACATCTTGATCACAATGCTTGCCCTGCCATCCAGCAGTGCATGCGCACGAGTAACTACCAGCGGAATTCATGCATGCTCCTCGGTTCAGGCATGGCCGGTTAAGACACTCGTCCACATCCTCCTCGCAGTTGCTGCCTTTCCATCCGACTATGCATGCGCACGAGTATCTGCCTATGAGGTCGGTACACGTTCCATTGTGTTGACACGGATTGGAAGCACACTCGTTGATTTCATGCTGGCACGTGTGACCTTGCCAGCCAGCTGTGCACGCACAGGTAAAATTCCCAACGGTATTCGTACAATTGCCTTCGTGAAGACACGGATTCTCAACACATTCATCTACGTCCTGATCACAGTCATGCCCCTGCCATCCCCAGGCGCACGTGCAGTTGTAGCCCCCAGCGAAGTTGGTGCATGTTCCTTGGTTTGCGCAGGGATCCTTCGCACACTCGTCCACGTCTTCATCACAGTGCTGTGCCTGCCATCCCACCGTGCAGCTGCAGCTGTAACTTCCAGCAGTATTTGTACATGTTCCTTGATTTTGACACGGATTCTTCAAACACTCGTCAACATCTTGAAACGAAAAGTTCCAAAGCATCATGTTATTCTCACGTTCAACCACAATCAACACCCAACACCTTTTTTGCGCTGGTCAAATCAAATGCTTCAGCCTACAAACACATCGACTCACTCACCTTCATCACAATGCATTCCCTGCCAACCCTCTACGCATACGCACGAATAACTGCCATTAGAATTAATGCAGGTTCCTTGGTTTGCACATGGCTCTGCCAGACACTCGTTGACGTCTACCAAAACATACAAAAGAAAATCTTTGGAACCACTCTCCAGACAAACCAAACCGCCCTCAATAAAATTCGAGGGCTCCGACCAACAGAAACAACAGCAACGCCTATTAACAGCTGATCAAAATTCACGCAATCTACCAATTACCAGTGTCGAAAATGAAAATGACAACGAAAACAATGATCATCAAAACATGATAATGACATTCACACACATAATGACTATCGAAAGAACGACAACAATGAAAATTAAGGCAAACGTGATGACGATAATAATCACACAAATGATTATAAGGGTGATGATGATCAACATGAACATAACCAACACAATCATTTTCCATTGATAACGATTACAACGAGCATGATAAAAGGGATACCACTGATGGCAACAATAACACTAACAATAGCAACACTTACCTTCATCGCAGTGCTGTGCTTTCCATCCTGGTTTGCAGGTGCATTTGTAACTGCCTGCCGTATTCGTACAGCTTCCTTCGTTTTCACAAGGATTCAGGAGACACTCGTCCACGTCTAGAAGAAAACAGGCGCTTTCAATTCAGTTCACGTTCTACTATCATAGCATCGAAGTCCAAATCATGGACAGCACTTTGCAGCGTCTAAACCTCCTTTCCCCTAACCCTATATATCTTAACATCAACCACAACACAGACACATGCAACAATTCCATGCACAATCATCAAACCTTGTTCGCAGTGCTTGCCCTGCCATCCGTCCACGCAACTACAGTTGTAGCCCCCGGCAGAATTTGTACATGTTCCTTGGTTTTGGCATGGATTTGCTTGACACTCATCCACATCTGACAACATCAAAAAAAAACACACACACACACAAAAAAAAAACATTATCAATCAATAACTCGAACAATCAATCACTACAGAAGGAGAGCCTCTCCACACTCCAGTACTGAAGCAAAGACCTACCTAAGTCGCAGTTCTTGCCGTACCATCCAGTGGTGCATGTGCAGTTGTAACCGCCAGCAAAGTTCCAACAAGTGCCTTGGTTTTGGCAAGGGTTATTCTCACACTCGTTCACATCTAAAACCAAACCAAAAAACCAAAAAGCTCACTTCAGTGACAACAACAACTCCATGCCTTTCTGGGCTCAACACGGTACACATCCTTACCTTCCTCGCAATGCTGTCCCTTCCATCCCACTGCGCAACTACAAGCATAGCTGCCATTAGAGTTAGTGCAAGTCCCTTGGTTTTGGCATGGTTTCGCTTCGCACTCGTCCACATCCTCATCGCAGTCGTGTGCCGTCCATCCGGCCACGCAACTGCATTGGTAACTGCCCACAGAATTAGTGCATGTTCCTTGATTCTGGCATGGCTCGTTCAGACACTCGTCTACGTCTTGATCGCAGTCCTGTCCCTGCCACCCTAATTGGCATGCGCAAGTGTAACTGCCGACAGCATTACGACACGTTCCGTTGTTCTGGCACGGCTCGCTCAGACACTCGTTGACATCTTGATCACAATGCTTGCCCTGCCATCCAGCAGTGCATGCGCACGAGTAACTACCAGCGGAATTCATGCATGCTCCTCGGTTCAGGCATGGCCGGTTAAGACACTCGTCCACATCCTCCTCGCAGTTGCTGCCTTTCCATCCGACTATGCATGCGCACGAGTATCTGCCTATGAGGTCGGTACACGTTCCATTGTGTTGACACGGATTGGAAGCACACTCGTTGATTTCATGCTGGCACGTGTGACCTTGCCAGCCAGCTGTGCACGCACAGGTAAAATTCCCAACGGTATTCGTACAATTGCCTTCGTGAAGACACGGATTCTCAACACATTCATCTACGTCCTGATCACAGTCATGCCCCTGCCATCCCCAGGCGCACGTGCAGTTGTAGCCCCCAGCGAAGTTGGTGCATGTTCCTTGGTTTGCGCAGGGATCCTTCGCACACTCGTCCACGTCTTCATCACAGTGCTGTGCCTGCCATCCCACCGTGCAGCTGCAGCTGTAACTTCCAGCAGTATTTGTACATGTTCCTTGATTTTGACACGGATTCTTCAAACACTCGTCAACATCTTGAAACGAAAAGTTCCAAAGCATCATGTTATTCTCACGTTCAACCACAATCAACACCCAACACCTTTTTTGCGCTGGTCAAATCAAATGCTTCAGCCTACAAACACATCGACTCACTCACCTTCATCACAATGCATTCCCTGCCAACCCTCTACGCATACGCACGAATAACTGCCATTAGAATTAATGCAGGTTCCTTGGTTTGCACATGGCTCTGCCAGACACTCGTTGACGTCTACCAAAACATACAAAAGAAAATCTTTGGAACCACTCTCCAGACAAACCAAACCGCCCTCAATAAAATTCGAGGGCTCCGACCAACAGAAACAACAGCAACGCCTATTAACAGCTGATCAAAATTCACGCAATCTACCAATTACCAGTGTCGAAAATGAAAATGACAACGAAAACAATGATCATCAAAACATGATAATGACATTCACACACATAATGACTATCGAAAGAACGACAACAATGAAAATTAAGGCAAACGTGATGACGATAATAATCACACAAATGATTATAAGGGTGATGATGATCAACATGAACATAACCAACACAATCATTTTCCATTGATAACGATTACAACGAGCATGATAAAAGGGATACCACTGATGGCAACAATAACACTAACAATAGCAACACTTACCTTCATCGCAGTGCTGTGCTTTCCATCCTGGTTTGCAGGTGCATTTGTAACTGCCTGCCGTATTCGTACAGCTTCCTTCGTTTTCACAAGGATTCAGGAGACACTCGTCCACGTCTAGAAGAAAACAGGCGCTTTCAATTCAGTTCACGTTCTACTATCATAGCATCGAAGTCCAAATCATGGACAGCACTTTGCAGCGTCTAAACCTCCTTTCCCCTAACCCTATATATCTTAACATCAACCACAACACAGACACATGCAACAATTCCATGCACAATCATCAAACCTTGTTCGCAGTGCTTGCCCTGCCATCCGTCCACGCAACTACAGTTGTAGCCCCCGGCAGAATTTGTACATGTTCCTTGGTTTTGGCATGGATTTGCTTGACACTCATCCACATCTGACAACATCAAAAAAAAACACACACACACACAAAAAAAAAACATTATCAATCAATAACTCGAACAATCAATCACTACAGAAGGAGAGCCTCTCCACACTCCAGTACTGAAGCAAAGACCTACCTAAGTCGCAGTTCTTGCCGTACCATCCAGTGGTGCATGTGCAGTTGTAACCGCCAGCAAAGTTCCAACAAGTGCCTTGGTTTTGGCAAGGGTTATTCTCACACTCGTTCACATCTAAAACCAAACCAAAAAACCAAAAAGCTCACTTCAGTGACAACAACAACTCCATGCCTTTCTGGGCTCAACACGGTACACATCCTTACCTTCCTCGCAATGCTGTCCCTTCCATCCCACTGCGCAACTACAAGCATAGCTGCCATTAGAGTTAGTGCAAGTCCCTTGGTTTTGGCATGGTTTCGCTTCGCACTCGTCCACATCCTCATCGCAGTCGTGTGCCGTCCATCCGGCCACGCAACTGCATTGGTAACTGCCCACAGAATTAGTGCATGTTCCTTGATTCTGGCATGGCTCGTTCAGACACTCGTCTACGTCTTGATCGCAGTCCTGTCCCTGCCACCCTAATTGGCATGCGCAAGTGTAACTGCCGACAGCATTACGACACGTTCCGTTGTTCTGGCACGGCTCGCTCAGACACTCGTTGACATCTTGATCACAATGCTTGCCCTGCCATCCAGCAGTGCATGCGCACGAGTAACTACCAGCGGAATTCATGCATGCTCCTCGGTTCAGGCATGGCCGGTTAAGACACTCGTCCACATCCTCCTCGCAGTTGCTGCCTTTCCATCCGACTATGCATGCGCACGAGTATCTGCCTATGAGGTCGGTACACGTTCCATTGTGTTGACACGGATTGGAAGCACACTCGTTGATTTCATGCTGGCACGTGTGACCTTGCCAGCCAGCTGTGCACGCACAGGTAAAATTCCCAACGGTATTCGTACAATTGCCTTCGTGAAGACACGGATTCTCAACACATTCATCTACGTCCTGATCACAGTCATGCCCCTGCCATCCCCAGGCGCACGTGCAGTTGTAGCCCCCAGCGAAGTTGGTGCATGTTCCTTGGTTTGCGCAGGGATCCTTCGCACACTCGTCCACGTCTTCATCACAGTGCTGTGCCTGCCATCCCACCGTGCAGCTGCAGCTGTAACTTCCAGCAGTATTTGTACATGTTCCTTGATTTTGACACGGATTCTTCAAACACTCGTCAACATCTTGAAACGAAAAGTTCCAAAGCATCATGTTATTCTCACGTTCAACCACAATCAACACCCAACACCTTTTTTGCGCTGGTCAAATCAAATGCTTCAGCCTACAAACACATCGACTCACTCACCTTCATCACAATGCATTCCCTGCCAACCCTCTACGCATACGCACGAATAACTGCCATTAGAATTAATGCAGGTTCCTTGGTTTGCACATGGCTCTGCCAGACACTCGTTGACGTCTACCAAAACATACAAAAGAAAATCTTTGGAACCACTCTCCAGACAAACCAAACCGCCCTCAATAAAATTCGAGGGCTCCGACCAACAGAAACAACAGCAACGCCTATTAACAGCTGATCAAAATTCACGCAATCTACCAATTACCAGTGTCGAAAATGAAAATGACAACGAAAACAATGATCATCAAAACATGATAATGACATTCACACACATAATGACTATCGAAAGAACGACAACAATGAAAATTAAGGCAAACGTGATGACGATAATAATCACACAAATGATTATAAGGGTGATGATGATCAACATGAACATAACCAACACAATCATTTTCCATTGATAACGATTACAACGAGCATGATAAAAGGGATACCACTGATGGCAACAATAACACTAACAATAGCAACACTTACCTTCATCGCAGTGCTGTGCTTTCCATCCTGGTTTGCAGGTGCATTTGTAACTGCCTGCCGTATTCGTACAGCTTCCTTCGTTTTCACAAGGATTCAGGAGACACTCGTCCACGTCTAGAAGAAAACAGGCGCTTTCAATTCAGTTCACGTTCTACTATCATAGCATCGAAGTCCAAATCATGGACAGCACTTTGCAGCGTCTAAACCTCCTTTCCCCTAACCCTATATATCTTAACATCAACCACAACACAGACACATGCAACAATTCCATGCACAATCATCAAACCTTGTTCGCAGTGCTTGCCCTGCCATCCGTCCACGCAACTACAGTTGTAGCCCCCGGCAGAATTTGTACATGTTCCTTGGTTTTGGCATGGATTTGCTTGACACTCATCCACATCTGACAACATCAAAAAAAAAAAAAAAAACACAAAAAAAACAAAACATTATCAATCAATAACTCGAACAATCAATCACTACAGAAGGAGAGCCTCTCCACACTCCAGTACTGAAGCAAAGACCTACCTAAGTCGCAGTTCTTGCCGTACCATCCAGTGGTGCATGTGCAGTTGTAACCGCCAGCAAAGTTCCAACAAGTGCCTTGGTTTTGGCAAGGGTTATTCTCACACTCGTTCACATCTAAAACCAAACCAAAAAACCAAAAAGCTCACTTCAGTGACAACAACAACTCCATGCCTTTCTGGGCTCAACACGGTACACATCCTTACCTTCCTCGCAATGCTGTCCCTTCCATCCCACTGCGCAACTACAAGCATAGCTGCCATTAGAGTTAGTGCAAGTCCCTTGGTTTTGGCATGGTTTCGCTTCGCACTCGTCCACATCCTCATCGCAGTCGTGTGCCGTCCATCCGGCCACGCAACTGCATTGGTAACTGCCCACAGAATTAGTGCATGTTCCTTGATTCTGGCATGGCTCGTTCAGACACTCGTCTACGTCTTGATCGCAGTCCTGTCCCTGCCACCCTAATTGGCATGCGCAAGTGTAACTGCCGACAGCATTACGACACGTTCCGTTGTTCTGGCACGGCTCGCTCAGACACTCGTTGACATCTTGATCACAATGCTTGCCCTGCCATCCAGCAGTGCATGCGCACGAGTAACTACCAGCGGAATTCATGCATGCTCCTCGGTTCAGGCATGGCCGGTTAAGACACTCGTCCACATCCTCCTCGCAGTTGCTGCCTTTCCATCCGACTATGCATGCGCACGAGTATCTGCCTATGAGGTCGGTACACGTTCCATTGTGTTGACATGGATTGGAAGCACACTCGTTGATTTCATGCTGGCACGTGTGACCTCGCCAGCCAGCTGTGCACGCACAGGTAAAATTCCCAACGGTATTCGTACAATTGCCTTCGTGAAGACACGGATTCTCAACACATTCATCTACGTCCTGATCACAGTCATGCCCCTGCCATCCCCAGGCGCACGTGCAGTTGTAGCCCCCAGCGAAGTTGGTGCATGTTCCTTGGTTTGCGCAGGGATCCTTCGCACACTCGTCCACGTCTTCATCACAGTGCTGTGCCTGCCATCCCACCGTGCAGCTGCAGCTGTAACTTCCAGCAGTATTTGTACATGTTCCTTGATTTTGACACGGATTCTTCAAACACTCGTCAACATCTTGAAACGAAAAGTTCCAAAGCATCATGTTATTCTCACGTTCAACCACAATCAACACCCAACACCTTTTTTGCGCTGGTCAAATCAAATGCTTCAGCCTACAAACACATCGACTCACTCACCTTCATCACAATGCATTCCCTGCCAACCCTCTACGCATACGCACGAATAACTGCCATTAGAATTAATGCAGGTTCCTTGGTTTGCACATGGCTCTGCCAGACACTCGTTGACGTCTACAAAAACATACAAAAGCAAATCTTTGGAACCACTCTCCAGACAAACCAAACCGCCCTCAATAAAATTCGAGGGCTCCGACCAACAGAAACAACAGCAACGCCTATTAACAGCTGATCAAAATTCACGCAATCTACCAATTACCAGTGTCGAAAATGAAAATGACAACGAAAACAATGACCATCAAAACATGATAATGACATTCACACACATAATGACTATCGAAAGAACGACAACAATGAAAATTAAGGCAAACGTGATGACGATAATAATCACACAAATGATTATAAGGGTGATGATGATCAACATCAACATAACCAACACAATCATTTTCCATTGATAACGATTACAACGAGCATGATAAAAGGGATACCACTGATGGCAACAATAACACTAACAATAGCAACACTTACCTTCATCGCAGTGCTGTGCTTTCCATCCTGGTTTGCAGGTGCATTTGTAACTGCCTGCCGTATTCGTACAGCTTCCTTCGTTTTCACAAGGATTCAGGAGACACTCGTCCACGTCTAGAAGAAAACAGGCGCTTTCACTTCAGCTCACGTTCTACTATCATAGCATCCAAGTCCAAATCATGGACAGCACTTTGCAGCGTCTAAACCTCCTTTCCCCTAACCCTATATATCTTAACATCAACCACAACACAGACACATGCAACAATTCCATGCACAATCATCAAACCTTGTTCGCAGTGCTTGCCCTGCCATCCGTCCACGCAACTACAGTTGTAGCCCCCGGCAGAATTTGTACATGTTCCTTGGTTTTGGCATGGATTTGCTTGACACTCATCCACATCTGACAACATCAAAAAAAAAAAAAACACACACAAAAAAAAAAAAACATTATCAATCAATAACTCGAACAATCAATCACTACAGAAGGAGAGCCTCTCCACACTCCAGTACTGAAGCAAAGACCTACCTAAGTCGCAGTTCTTGCCGTACCATCCAGTGGTGCATGTGCAGTTGTAACCGCCAGCAAAGTTCCAACAAGTGCCTTGGTTTTGGCAAGGGTTATTCTCACACTCGTTCACATCTAAAACCAAACCAAAAAACCAAAAAGCTCACTTCAGTGACAACAACAACTCCATGCCTTTCTGGGCTCAACACGGTACACATCCTTACCTTCCTCGCAATGCTGTCCCTTCCATCCCACTGCGCAACTACAAGCATAGCTGCCATTAGAGTTAGTGCAAGTCCCTTGGTTTTGGCATGGTTTCGCTTCGCACTCGTCCACATCCTCATCGCAGTCGTGTGCCGTCCATCCGGCCACGCAACTGCATTGGTAACTGCCCACAGAATTAGTGCATGTTCCTTGATTCTGGCATGGCTCGTTCAGACACTCGTCTACGTCTTGATCGCAGTCCTGTCCCTGCCACCCTAATTGGCATGCGCAAGTGTAACTGCCGACAGCATTACGACACGTTCCGTTGTTCTGGCACGGCTCGCTCAGACACTCGTTGACATCTTGATCACAATGCTTGCCCTGCCATCCAGCAGTGCATGCGCACGAGTAACTACCAGCGGAATTCATGCATGCTCCTCGGTTCAGGCATGGCCGGTTAAGACACTCGTCCACATCCTCCTCGCAGTTGCTGCCTTTCCATCCGACTATGCATGCGCACGAGTATCTGCCTATGAGGTCGGTACACGTTCCATTGTGTTGACATGGATTGGAAGCACACTCGTTGATTTCATGCTGGCACGTGTGACCTCGCCAGCCAGCTGTGCACGCACAGGTAAAATTCCCAACGGTATTCGTACAATTGCCTTCGTGAAGACACGGATTCTCAACACATTCATCTACGTCCTGATCACAGTCATGCCCCTGCCATCCCCAGGCGCACGTGCAGTTGTAGCCCCCAGCGAAGTTGGTGCATGTTCCTTGGTTTGCGCAGGGATCCTTCGCACACTCGTCCACGTCTTCATCACAGTGCTGTGCCTGCCATCCCACCGTGCAGCTGCAGCTGTAACTTCCAGCAGTATTTGTACATGTTCCTTGATTTTGACACGGATTCTTCAAACACTCGTCAACATCTTGAAACGAAAAGTTCCAAAGCATCATGTTATTCTCACGTTCAACCACAATCAACACCCAACACCTTTTTTGCGCTGGTCAAATCAAATGCTTCAGCCTACAAACACATCGACTCACTCACCTTCATCACAATGCATTCCCTGCCAACCCTCTACGCATACGCACGAATAACTGCCATTAGAATTAATGCAGGTTCCTTGGTTTGCACATGGCTCTGCCAGACACTCGTTGACGTCTACAAAAACATACAAAAGCAAATCTTTGGAACCACTCTCCAGACAAACCAAACCGCCCTCAATAAAATTCGAGGGCTCCGACCAACAGAAACAACAGCAACGCCTATTAACAGCTGATCAAAATTCACGCAATCTACCAATTACCAGTGTCGAAAATGAAAATGACAACGAAAACAATGACCATCAAAACATGATAATGACATTCACACACATAATGACTATCGAAAGAACGACAACAATGAAAATTAAGGCCAACGTGATGACGATAATAATCACACAAATGATTATAAGGGTGATGATGATCAACATCAACATAACCAACACAATCATTTTCCATTGATAACGATTACAACGAGCATGATAAAAGGGATACCACTGATGGCAACAATAACACTAACAATAGCAACACTTACCTTCATCGCAGTGCTGTGCTTTCCATCCTGGTTTGCAGGTGCATTTGTAACTGCCTGCCGTATTCGTACAGCTTCCTTCGTTTTCACAAGGATTCAGGAGACACTCGTCCACGTCTAGAAGAAAACAGGCGCTTTCACTTCAGCTCACGTTCTACTATCATAGCATCCAAGTCCAAATCATGGACAGCACTTTGCAGCGTCTAAACCTCCTTTCCCCTAACCCTATATATCTTAACATCAACCACAACACAGACACATGCAACAATTCCATGCACAATCATCAAACCTTGTTCGCAGTGCTTGCCCTGCCATCCGTCCACGCAACTACAGTTGTAGCCCCCGGCAGAATTTGTACATGTTCCTTGGTTTTGGCATGGATTTGCTTGACACTCATCCACATCTGACAACATCAAAAAAAAACACACACACAAAAAAAAAAAAAACATTATCAATCAATAACTCGAACAATCAATCACTACAGAAGGAGAGCCTCTCCACACTCCAGTACTGAAGCAAAGACCTACCTAAGTCGCAGTTCTTGCCGTACCATCCAGTGGTGCATGTGCAGTTGTAACCGCCAGCAAAGTTCCAACAAGTGCCTTGGTTTTGGCAAGGGTTATTCTCACACTCGTTCACATCTAAAACCAAACCAAAAAACCAAAAAGCTCACTTCAGTGACAACAACAACTCCATGCCTTTCTGGGCTCAACACGGTACACATCCTTACCTTCCTCGCAATGCTGTCCCTTCCATCCCACTGCGCAACTACAAGCATAGCTGCCATTAGAGTTAGTGCAAGTCCCTTGGTTTTGGCATGGTTTCGCTTCGCACTCGTCCACATCCTCATCGCAGTCGTGTGCCGTCCATCCGGCAACGCAACTGCATTGGTAACTGCCCACAGAATTAGTGCATGTTCCTTGATTCTGGCATGGCTCGTTCAGACACTCGTCTACGTCTTGATCGCAGTCCTGTCCCTGCCACCCTAATTGGCATGCGCAAGTGTAACTGCCGACAGCATTACGACACGTTCCGTTGTTCTGGCACGGCTCGCTCAGACACTCGTTGACATCTTGATCACAATGCTTGCCCTGCCATCCAGCAGTGCATGCGCACGAGTAACTACCAGCGGAATTCATGCATGCTCCTCGGTTCAGGCATGGCCGGTTAAGACACTCGTCCACATCCTCCTCGCAGTTGCTGCCTTTCCATCCGACTATGCATGCGCACGAGTATCTGCCTATGAGGTCGGTACACGTTCCATTGTGTTGACATGGATTGGAAGCACACTCGTTGATTTCATGCTGGCACGTGTGACCTCGCCAGCCAGCTGTGCACGCACAGGTAAAATTCCCAACGGTATTCGTACAATTGCCTTCGTGAAGACACGGATTCTCAACACATTCATCTACGTCCTGATCACAGTCATGCCCCTGCCATCCCCAGGCGCACGTGCAGTTGTAGCCCCCAGCGAAGTTGGTGCATGTTCCTTGGTTTGCGCAGGGATCCTTCGCACACTCGTCCACGTCTTCATCACAGTGCTGTGCCTGCCATCCCACCGTGCAGCTGCAGCTGTAACTTCCAGCAGTATTTGTACATGTTCCTTGATTTTGACACGGATTCTTCAAACACTCGTCAACATCTTGAAACGAAAAGTTCCAAAGCATCATGTTATTCTCACGTTCAACCACAATCAACACCCAACACCTTTCTTGCGCTGGTCAAACCAAATGCTTCAGCCTACAAACACATCGACTCACTCACCTTCATCACAATGCATTCCCTGCCAACCCTCTACGCATACGCACGAATAACTGCCATTAGAATTAATGCAGGTTCCTTGGTTTGCACATGGCTCTGCCAGACACTCGTTGACGTCTACAAAAACATACAAAAGCAAATCTTTGGAACCACTCTCCAGACAAACCAAACCGCCCTCAATAAAATTCGAGGGCTCCGACCAACAGAAACAACAGCAACGCCTATTAACAGCTGATCAAAATTCACGCAATCTACCAATTACCAGTGTCGAAAATGAAAATGACAACGAAAACAATGACCATCAAAACATGATAATGACATTCACACACATAATGACTATCGAAAGAACGACAACAATGAAAATTAAGGCAAACGTGATGACGATAATAATCACACAAATGATTATAAGGGTGATGATGATCAACATCAACATAACCAACACAATCATTTTCCATTGATAACGATTACAACGAGCATGATAAAAGGGATACCACTGATGGCAACAATAACACTAACAATAGCAACACTTACCTTCATCGCAGTGCTGTGCTTTCCATCCTGGTTTGCAGGTGCATTTGTAACTGCCTGCCGTATTCGTACAGCTTCCTTCGTTTTCACAAGGATTCAGGAGACACTCGTCCACGTCTAGAAGAAAACAGGCGCTTTCACTTCAGCTCACGTTCTACTATCATAGCATCCAAGTCCAAATCATGGACAGCACTTTGCAGCGTCTAAACCTCCTTTCCCCTAACCCTATATATCTTAACATCAACCACAACACAGACACATGCAACAATTCCATGCACAATCATCAAACCTTGTTCGCAGTGCTTGCCCTGCCATCCGTCCACGCAACTACAGTTGTAGCCCCCGGCAGAATTTGTACATGTTCCTTGGTTTTGGCATGGATTTGCTTGACACTCATCCACATCTGACAACATCAAAAAAAAAAAACACACACACAAAAAAAAAAAAACATTATCAATCAATAACTCGAACAATCAATCACTACAGAAGGAGAGCCTCTCCACACTCCAGTACTGAAGCAAAGACCTACCTAAGTCGCAGTTCTTGCCGTACCATCCAGTGGTGCATGTGCAGTTGTAACCGCCAGCAAAGTTCCAACAAGTGCCTTGGTTTTGGCAAGGGTTATTCTCACACTCGTTCACATCTAAAACCAAACCAAAAAACCAAAAAGCTCACTTCAGTGACAACAACAACTCCATGCCTTTCTGGGCTCAACACGGTACACATCCTTACCTTCCTCGCAATGCTGTCCCTTCCATCCCACTGCGCAACTACAAGCATAGCTGCCATTAGAGTTAGTGCAAGTCCCTTGGTTTTGGCATGGTTTCGCTTCGCACTCGTCCACATCCTCATCGCAGTCGTGTGCCGTCCATCCGGCCACGCAACTGCATTGGTAACTGCCCACAGAATTAGTGCATGTTCCTTGATTCTGGCATGGCTCGTTCAGACACTCGTCTACGTCTTGATCGCAGTCCTGTCCCTGCCACCCTAATTGGCATGCGCAAGTGTAACTGCCGACAGCATTACGACACGTTCCGTTGTTCTGGCACGGCTCGCTCAGACACTCGTTGACATCTTGATCACAATGCTTGCCCTGCCATCCAGCAGTGCATGCGCACGAGTAACTACCAGCGGAATTCATGCATGCTCCTCGGTTCAGGCATGGCCGGTTAAGACACTCGTCCACATCCTCCTCGCAGTTGCTGCCTTTCCATCCGACTATGCATGCGCACGAGTATCTGCCTATGAGGTCGGTACACGTTCCATTGTGTTGACATGGATTGGAAGCACACTCGTTGATTTCATGCTGGCACGTGTGACCTCGCCAGCCAGCTGTGCACGCACAGGTAAAATTCCCAACGGTATTCGTACAATTGCCTTCGTGAAGACACGGATTCTCAACACATTCATCTACGTCCTGATCACAGTCATGCCCCTGCCATCCCCAGGCGCACGTGCAGTTGTAGCCCCCAGCGAAGTTGGTGCATGTTCCTTGGTTTGCGCAGGGATCCTTCGCACACTCGTCCACGTCTTCATCACAGTGCTGTGCCTGCCATCCCACCGTGCAGCTGCAGCTGTAACTTCCAGCAGTATTTGTACATGTTCCTTGATTTTGACACGGATTCTTCAAACACTCGTCAACATCTTGAAACGAAAAGTTCCAAAGCATCATGTTATTCTCACGTTCAACCACAATCAACACCCAACACCTTTTTTGCGCTGGTCAAACCAAATGCTTCAGCCTACAAACACATCGACTCACTCACCTTCATCACAATGCATTCCCTGCCAACCCTCTACGCATACGCACGAATAACTGCCATTAGAATTAATGCAGGTTCCTTGGTTTGCACATGGCTCTGCCAGACACTCGTTGACGTCTACAAAAACATACAAAAGCAAATCTTTGGAACCACTCTCCAGACAAACCAAACCGCCCTCAATAAAATTCGAGGGCTCCGACCAACAGAAACAACAGCAACGCCTATTAACAGCTGATCAAAATTCACGCAATCTACCAATTACCAGTGTCGAAAATGAAAATGACAACGAAAACAATGACCATCAAAACATGATAATGACATTCACACACATAATGACTATCGAAAGAACGACAACAATGAAAATTAAGGCAAACGTGATGACGATAATAATCACACAAATGATTATAAGGGTGATGATGATCAACATCAACATAACCAACACAATCATTTTCCATTGATAACGATTACAACGAGCATGATAAAAGGGATACCACTGATGGCAACAATAACACTAACAATAGCAACACTTACCTTCATCGCAGTGCTGTGCTTTCCATCCTGGTTTGCAGGTGCATTTGTAACTGCCTGCCGTATTCGTACAGCTTCCTTCGTTTTCACAAGGATTCAGGAGACACTCGTCCACGTCTAGAAGAAAACAGGCGCTTTCACTTCAGCTCACGTTCTACTATCATAGCATCCAAGTCCAAATCATGGACAGCACTTTGCAGCGTCTAAACCTCCTTTCCCCTAACCCTATATATCTTAACATCAACCACAACACAGACACATGCAACAATTCCATGCACAATCATCAAACCTTGTTCGCAGTGCTTGCCCTGCCATCCGTCCACGCAACTACAGTTGTAGCCCCCGGCAGAATTTGTACATGTTCCTTGGTTTTGGCATGGATTTGCTTGACACTCATCCACATCTGACAACATCAAAAAAAAAAAAACACACACAAAAAAAAAAAACATTATCAATCAATAACTCGAACAATCAATCACTACAGAAGGAGAGCCTCTCCACACTCCAGTACTGAAGCAAAGACCTACCTAAGTCGCAGTTCTTGCCGTACCATCCAGTGGTGCATGTGCAGTTGTAACCGCCAGCAAAGTTCCAACAAGTGCCTTGGTTTTGGCAAGGGTTATTCTCACACTCGTTCACATCTAAAACCAAACCAAAAAACCAAAAAGCTCACTTCAGTGACAACAACAACTCCATGCCTTTCTGGGCTCAACACGGTACACATCCTTACCTTCCTCGCAATGCTGTCCCTTCCATCCCACTGCGCAACTACAAGCATAGCTGCCATTAGAGTTAGTGCAAGTCCCTTGGTTTTGGCATGGTTTCGCTTCGCACTCGTCCACATCCTCATCGCAGTCGTGTGCCGTCCATCCGGCCACGCAACTGCATTGGTAACTGCCCACAGAATTAGTGCATGTTCCTTGATTCTTGCATGGCTCGTTCAGACACTCGTCTACGTCTTGATCGCAGTCCTGTCCCTGCCACCCTAATTGGCATGCGCAAGTGTAACTGCCGACAGCATTACGACACGTTCCGTTGTTCTGGCACGGCTCGCTCAGACACTCGTTGACATCTTGATCACAATGCTTGCCCTGCCATCCAGCAGTGCATGCGCACGAGTAACTACCAGCGGAATTCATGCATGCTCCTCGGTTCAGGCATGGCCGGTTAAGACACTCGTCCACATCCTCCTCGCAGTTGCTGCCTTTCCATCCGACTATGCATGCGCACGAGTATCTGCCTATGAGGTCGGTACACGTTCCATTGTGTTGACACGGATTGGAAGCACACTCGTTGATTTCATGCTGGCACGTGTGACCTTGCCAGCCAGCTGTGCACGCACAGGTAAAATTCCCAACGGTATTCGTACAATTGCCTTCGTGAAGACACGGATTCTCAACACATTCATCTACGTCCTGATCACAGTCATGCCCCTGCCATCCCCAGGCGCACGTGCAGTTGTAGCCCCCAGCGAAGTTGGTGCATGTTCCTTGGTTTGCGCAGGGATCCTTCGCACACTCGTCCACGTCTTCATCACAGTGCTGTGCCTGCCATCCCACCGTGCAGCTGCAGCTGTAACTTCCAGCAGTATTTGTACATGTTCCTTGATTTTGACACGGATTCTTCAAACACTCGTCAACATCTTGAAATGAAAAGTTCCAAAGCATCATGTTATTCTCACGTTCAACCACAATCAACACCCAACACCTTTTTTGCGCTGGTCAAATCAAATGCTTCAGCCTACAAACACATCGACTCACTCACCTTCATCACAATGCATTCCCTGCCAACCCTCTACGCATACGCACGAATAACTGCCATTAGAATTAATGCAGGTTCCTTGGTTTGCACATGGCTCTGCCAGACACTCGTTGACGTCTACAAAAACATACAAAAGCAAATCTTTGGAACCACTCTCCAGACAAACCAAACCGCCCTCAATAAAATTCGAGGGCTCCGACCAACAGAAACAACAGCAACGCCTATTAACAGCTGATCAAAATTCACGCAATCTACCAATTACCAGTGTCGAAAATGAAAATGACAACGAAAACAATGACCATCAAAACATGATAATGACATTCACACACATAATGACTATCGAAAGAACGACAACAATGAAAATTAAGGCCAACGTGATGACGATAATAATCACACAAATGATTATAAGGGTGATGATGATCAACATCAACATAACCAACACAATCATTTTCCATTGATAACGATTACAACGAGCATGATAAAAGGGATACCACTGATGGCAACAATAACACTAACAATAGCAACACTTACCTTCATCGCAGTGCTGTGCTTTCCATCCTGGTTTGCAGGTGCATTTGTAACTGCCTGCCGTATTCGTACAGCTTCCTTCGTTTTCACAAGGATTCAGGAGACACTCGTCCACGTCTAGAAGAAAACAGGCGCTTTCACTTCAGCTCACGTTCTACTATCATAGCATCCAAGTCCAAATCATGGACAGCACTTTGCAGCGTCTAAACCTCCTTTCCCCTAACCCTATATATCTTAACATCAACCACAACACAGACACATGCAACAATTCCATGCACAATCATCAAACCTTGTTCGCAGTGCTTGCCCTGCCATCCGTCCACGCAACTACAGTTGTAGCCCCCGGCAGAATTTGTACATGTTCCTTGGTTTTGGCATGGATTTGCTTGACACTCATCCACATCTGACAACATCAAAAAAAAACACACACACAAAAAAAAAAAAAACATTATCAATCAATAACTCGAACAATCAATCACTACAGAAGGAGAGCCTCTCCACACTCCAGTACTGAAGCAAAGACCTACCTAAGTCGCAGTTCTTGCCGTACCATCCAGTGGTGCATGTGCAGTTGTAACCGCCAGCAAAGTTCCAACAAGTGCCTTGGTTTTGGCAAGGGTTATTCTCACACTCGTTCACATCTAAAACCAAACCAAAAAACCAAAAAGCTCACTTCAGTGACAACAACAACTCCATGCCTTTCTGGGCTCAACACGGTACACATCCTTACCTTCCTCGCAATGCTGTCCCTTCCATCCCACTGCGCAACTACAAGCATAGCTGCCATTAGAGTTAGTGCAAGTCCCTTGGTTTTGGCATGGTTTCGCTTCGCACTCGTCCACATCCTCATCGCAGTCGTGTGCCGTCCATCCGGCAACGCAACTGCATTGGTAACTGCCCACAGAATTAGTGCATGTTCCTTGATTCTGGCATGGCTCGTTCAGACACTCGTCTACGTCTTGATCGCAGTCCTGTCCCTGCCACCCTAATTGGCATGCGCAAGTGTAACTGCCGACAGCATTACGACACGTTCCGTTGTTCTGGCACGGCTCGCTCAGACACTCGTTGACATCTTGATCACAATGCTTGCCCTGCCATCCAGCAGTGCATGCGCACGAGTAACTACCAGCGGAATTCATGCATGCTCCTCGGTTCAGGCATGGCCGGTTAAGACACTCGTCCACATCCTCCTCGCAGTTGCTGCCTTTCCATCCGACTATGCATGCGCACGAGTATCTGCCTATGAGGTCGGTACACGTTCCATTGTGTTGACATGGATTGGAAGCACACTCGTTGATTTCATGCTGGCACGTGTGACCTCGCCAGCCAGCTGTGCACGCACAGGTAAAATTCCCAACGGTATTCGTACAATTGCCTTCGTGAAGACACGGATTCTCAACACATTCATCTACGTCCTGATCACAGTCATGCCCCTGCCATCCCCAGGCGCACGTGCAGTTGTAGCCCCCAGCGAAGTTGGTGCATGTTCCTTGGTTTGCGCAGGGATCCTTCGCACACTCGTCCACGTCTTCATCACAGTGCTGTGCCTGCCATCCCACCGTGCAGCTGCAGCTGTAACTTCCAGCAGTATTTGTACATGTTCCTTGATTTTGACACGGATTCTTCAAACACTCGTCAACATCTTGAAACGAAAAGTTCCAAAGCATCATGTTATTCTCACGTTCAACCACAATCAACACCCAACACCTTTCTTGCGCTGGTCAAACCAAATGCTTCAGCCTACAAACACATCGACTCACTCACCTTCATCACAATGCATTCCCTGCCAGCCCTCTACGCATACGCACGAATAACTGCCATTAGAATTAATGCAGGTTCCTTGGTTTGCACATGGCTCTGCCAGACACTCGTTGACGTCTACAAAAACATACAAAAGCAAATCTTTGGAACCACTCTCCAGACAAACCAAACCGCCCTCAATAAAATTCGAGGGCTCCGACCAACAGAAACAACAGCAACGCCTATTAACAGCTGATCAAAATTCACGCAATCTACCAATTACCAGTGTCGAAAATGAAAATGACAACGAAAACAATGACCATCAAAACATGATAATGACATTCACACACATAATGACTATCGAAAGAACGACAACAATGAAAATTAAGGCAAACGTGATGACGATAATAATCACACAAATGATTATAAGGGTGATGATGATCAACATCAACATAACCAACACAATCATTTTCCATTGATAACGATTACAACGAGCATGATAAAAGGGATACCACTGATGGCAACAATAACACTAACAATAGCAACACTTACCTTCATCGCAGTGCTGTGCTTTCCATCCTGGTTTGCAGGTGCATTTGTAACTGCCTGCCGTATTCGTACAGCTTCCTTCGTTTTCACAAGGATTCAGGAGACACTCGTCCACGTCTAGAAGAAAACAGGCGCTTTCACTTCAGCTCACGTTCTACTATCATAGCATCCAAGTCCAAATCATGGACAGCACTTTGCAGCGTCTAAACCTCCTTTCCCCTAACCCTATATATCTTAACATCAACCACAACACAGACACATGCAACAATTCCATGCACAATCATCAAACCTTGTTCGCAGTGCTTGCCCTGCCATCCGTCCACGCAACTACAGTTGTAGCCCCCGGCAGAATTTGTACATGTTCCTTGGTTTTGGCATGGATTTGCTTGACACTCATCCACATCTGACAACATCAAAAAAAAAAAACACACACACAAAAAAAAAAAAACATTATCAATCAATAACTCGAACAATCAATCACTACAGAAGGAGAGCCTCTCCACACTCCAGTACTGAAGCAAAGACCTACCTAAGTCGCAGTTCTTGCCGTACCATCCAGTGGTGCATGTGCAGTTGTAACCGCCAGCAAAGTTCCAACAAGTGCCTTGGTTTTGGCAAGGGTTATTCTCACACTCGTTCACATCTAAAACCAAACCAAAAAACCAAAAAGCTCACTTCAGTGACAACAACAACTCCATGCCTTTCTGGGCTCAACACGGTACACATCCTTACCTTCCTCGCAATGCTGTCCCTTCCATCCCACTGCGCAACTACAAGCATAGCTGCCATTAGAGTTAGTGCAAGTCCCTTGGTTTTGGCATGGTTTCGCTTCGCACTCGTCCACATCCTCATCGCAGTCGTGTGCCGTCCATCCGGCCACGCAACTGCATTGGTAACTGCCCACAGAATTAGTGCATGTTCCTTGATTCTGGCATGGCTCGTTCAGACACTCGTCTACGTCTTGATCGCAGTCCTGTCCCTGCCACCCTAATTGGCATGCGCAAGTGTAACTGCCGACAGCATTACGACACGTTCCGTTGTTCTGGCACGGCTCGCTCAGACACTCGTTGACATCTTGATCACAATGCTTGCCCTGCCATCCAGCAGTGCATGCGCACGAGTAACTACCAGCGGAATTCATGCATGCTCCTCGGTTCAGGCATGGCCGGTTAAGACACTCGTCCACATCCTCCTCGCAGTTGCTGCCTTTCCATCCGACTATGCATGCGCACGAGTATCTGCCTATGAGGTCGGTACACGTTCCATTGTGTTGACATGGATTGGAAGCACACTCGTTGATTTCATGCTGGCACGTGTGACCTCGCCAGCCAGCTGTGCACGCACAGGTAAAATTCCCAACGGTATTCGTACAATTGCCTTCGTGAAGACACGGATTCTCAACACATTCATCTACGTCCTGATCACAGTCATGCCCCTGCCATCCCCAGGCGCACGTGCAGTTGTAGCCCCCAGCGAAGTTGGTGCATGTTCCTTGGTTTGCGCAGGGATCCTTCGCACACTCGTCCACGTCTTCATCACAGTGCTGTGCCTGCCATCCCACCGTGCAGCTGCAGCTGTAACTTCCAGCAGTATTTGTACATGTTCCTTGATTTTGACACGGATTCTTCAAACACTCGTCAACATCTTGAAACGAAAAGTTCCAAAGCATCATGTTATTCTCACGTTCAACCACAATCAACACCCAACACCTTTTTTGCGCTGGTCAAACCAAATGCTTCAGCCTACAAACACATCGACTCACTCACCTTCATCACAATGCATTCCCTGCCAACCCTCTACGCATACGCACGAATAACTGCCATTAGAATTAATGCAGGTTCCTTGGTTTGCACATGGCTCTGCCAGACACTCGTTGACGTCTACAAAAACATACAAAAGCAAATCTTTGGAACCACTCTCCAGACAAACCAAACCGCCCTCAATAAAATTCGAGGGCTCCGACCAACAGAAACAACAGCAACGCCTATTAACAGCTGATCAAAATTCACGCAATCTACCAATTACCAGTGTCGAAAATGAAAATGACAACGAAAACAATGACCATCAAAACATGATAATGACATTCACACACATAATGACTATCGAAAGAACGACAACAATGAAAATTAAGGCAAACGTGATGACGATAATAATCACACAAATGATTATAAGGGTGATGATGATCAACATCAACATAACCAACACAATCATTTTCCATTGATAACGATTACAACGAGCATGATAAAAGGGATACCACTGATGGCAACAATAACACTAACAATAGCAACACTTACCTTCATCGCAGTGCTGTGCTTTCCATCCTGGTTTGCAGGTGCATTTGTAACTGCCTGCCGTATTCGTACAGCTTCCTTCGTTTTCACAAGGATTCAGGAGACACTCGTCCACGTCTAGAAGAAAACAGGCGCTTTCACTTCAGCTCACGTTCTACTATCATAGCATCCAAGTCCAAATCATGGACAGCACTTTGCAGCGTCTAAACCTCCTTTCCCCTAACCCTATATATCTTAACATCAACCACAACACAGACACATGCAACAATTCCATGCACAATCATCAAACCTTGTTCGCAGTGCTTGCCCTGCCATCCGTCCACGCAACTACAGTTGTAGCCCCCGGCAGAATTTGTACATGTTCCTTGGTTTTGGCATGGATTTGCTTGACACTCATCCACATCTGACAACATCAAAAAAAAAAAAACACACACAAAAAAAAAAAACATTATCAATCAATAACTCGAACAATCAATCACTACAGAAGGAGAGCCTCTCCACACTCCAGTACTGAAGCAAAGACCTACCTAAGTCGCAGTTCTTGCCGTACCATCCAGTGGTGCATGTGCAGTTGTAACCGCCAGCAAAGTTCCAACAAGTGCCTTGGTTTTGGCAAGGGTTATTCTCACACTCGTTCACATCTAAAACCAAACCAAAAAACCAAAAAGCTCACTTCAGTGACAACAACAACTCCATGCCTTTCTGGGCTCAACACGGTACACATCCTTACCTTCCTCGCAATGCTGTCCCTTCCATCCCACTGCGCAACTACAAGCATAGCTGCCATTAGAGTTAGTGCAAGTCCCTTGGTTTTGGCATGGTTTCGCTTCGCACTCGTCCACATCCTCATCGCAGTCGTGTGCCGTCCATCCGGCCACGCAACTGCATTGGTAACTGCCCACAGAATTAGTGCATGTTCCTTGATTCTTGCATGGCTCGTTCAGACACTCGTCTACGTCTTGATCGCAGTCCTGTCCCTGCCACCCTAATTGGCATGCGCAAGTGTAACTGCCGACAGCATTACGACACGTTCCGTTGTTCTGGCACGGCTCGCTCAGACACTCGTTGACATCTTGATCACAATGCTTGCCCTGCCATCCAGCAGTGCATGCGCACGAGTAACTACCAGCGGAATTCATGCATGCTCCTCGGTTCAGGCATGGCCGGTTAAGACACTCGTCCACATCCTCCTCGCAGTTGCTGCCTTTCCATCCGACTATGCATGCGCACGAGTATCTGCCTATGAGGTCGGTACACGTTCCATTGTGTTGACACGGATTGGAAGCACACTCGTTGATTTCATGCTGGCACGTGTGACCTTGCCAGCCAGCTGTGCACGCACAGGTAAAATTCCCAACGGTATTCGTACAATTGCCTTCGTGAAGACACGGATTCTCAACACATTCATCTACGTCCTGATCACAGTCATGCCCCTGCCATCCCCAGGCGCACGTGCAGTTGTAGCCCCCAGCGAAGTTGGTGCATGTTCCTTGGTTTGCGCAGGGATCCTTCGCACACTCGTCCACGTCTTCATCACAGTGCTGTGCCTGCCATCCCACCGTGCAGCTGCAGCTGTAACTTCCAGCAGTATTTGTACATGTTCCTTGATTTTGACACGGATTCTTCAAACACTCGTCAACATCTTGAAATGAAAAGTTCCAAAGCATCATGTTATTCTCACGTTCAACCACAATCAACACCCAACACCTTTTTTGCGCTGGTCAAATCAAATGCTTCAGCCTACAAACACATCGACTCACTCACCTTCATCACAATGCATTCCCTGCCAACCCTCTACGCATACGCACGAATAACTGCCATTAGAATTAATGCAGGTTCCTTGGTTTGCACATGGCTCTGCCAGACACTCGTTGACGTCTACAAAAACATACAAAAGCAAATCTTTGGAACCACTCTCCAGACAAACCAAACCGCCCTCAATAAAATTCGAGGGCTCCGACCAACAGAAACAACAGCAACGCCTATTAACAGCTGATCAAAATTCACGCAATGTACCAATTACCAGTGTCGAAAATGAAAATGACAACGAAAACAATGACCATCAAAACATGATAATGACATTCACACACATAATGACTATCGAAAGAACGACAACAATGAAAATTAAGGCAAACGTGATGACGATAATAATCACACAAATGATTATAAGGGAGATGATGATCAACATCAACATAACCAACACAATCATTTTCCATTGATAACGATTACAACGAGCATGATAAAAGGGATACCACTGATGGCAACAATAACACTAACAATAGCAACACTTACCTTCATCGCAGTGCTGTGCTTTCCATCCTGGTTTGCAGGTGCATTTGTAACTGCCTGCCGTATTCGTACAGCTTCCTTCGTTTTCACAAGGATTCAGGAGACACTCGTCCACGTCTAGAAGAAAACAGGCGCTTTCACTTCAGCTCACGTTCTACTATCATAGCATCCAAGTCCAAATCATGGACAGCACTTTGCAGCGTCTAAACCTCCTTTCCCCTAACCCTATATATCTTAACATCAACCACAACACAGACACATGCAACAATTCCATGCACAATCATCAAACCTTGTTCGCAGTGCTTGCCCTGCCATCCGTCCACGCAACTACAGTTGTAGCCCCCGGCAGAATTTGTACATGTTCCTTGGTTTTGGCATGGATTTGCTTGACACTCATCCACATCTGACAACATCAAAAAAAAAAAACACACGCACAAAAAAAAAAAAACATTATCAATCAATAACTCGAACAATCAATCACTACAGAAGGAGAGCCTCTCCACACTCCAGTACTGAAGCAAAGACCTACCTAAGTCGCAGTTCTTGCCGTACCATCCAGTGGTGCATGTGCAGTTGTAACCGCCAGCAAAGTTCCAACAAGTGCCTTGGTTTTGGCAAGGGTTATTCTCACACTCGTTCACATCTAAAACCAAACCAAAAAACCAAAAAGCTCACTTCAGTGACAACAACAACTCCATGCCTTTCTGGGCTCAACACGGTACACATCCTTACCTTCCTCGCAATGCTGTCCCTTCCATCCCACTGCGCAACTACAAGCATAGCTGCCATTAGAGTTAGTGCAAGTCCCTTGGTTTTGGCATGGTTTCGCTTCGCACTCGTCCACATCCTCATCGCAGTCGTGTGCCGTCCATCCGGCCACGCAACTGCATTGGTAACTGCCCACAGAATTAGTGCATGTTCCTTGATTCTGGCATGGCTCGTTCAGACACTCGTCTACGTCTTGATCGCAGTCCTGTCCCTGCCACCCTAATTGGCATGCGCAAGTGTAACTGCCGACAGCATTACGACACGTTCCGTTGTTCTGGCACGGCTCGCTCAGACACTCGTTGACATCTTGATCACAATGCTTGCCCTGCCATCCAGCAGTGCATGCGCACGAGTAACTACCAGCGGAATTCATGCATGCTCCTCGGTTCAGGCATGGCCGGTTAAGACACTCGTCCACATCCTCCTCGCAGTTGCTGCCTTTCCATCCGACTATGCATGCGCACGAGTATCTGCCTATGAGGTCGGTACACGTTCCATTGTGTTGACATGGATTGGAAGCACACTCGTTGATTTCATGCTGGCACGTGTGACCTCGCCAGCCAGCTGTGCACGCACAGGTAAAATTCCCAACGGTATTCGTACAATTGCCTTCGTGAAGACACGGATTCTCAACACATTCATCTACGTCCTGATCACAGTCATGCCCCTGCCATCCCCAGGCGCACGTGCAGTTGTAGCCCCCAGCGAAGTTGGTGCATGTTCCTTGGTTTGCGCAGGGATCCTTCGCACACTCGTCCACGTCTTCATCACAGTGCTGTGCCTGCCATCCCACCGTGCAGCTGCAGCTGTAACTTCCAGCAGTATTTGTACATGTTCCTTGATTTTGACACGGATTCTTCAAACACTCGTCAACATCTTGAAACGAAAAGTTCCAAAGCATCATGTTATTCTCACGTTCAACCACAATCAACACCCAACACCTTTTTTGCGCTGGTCAAATCAAATGCTTCAGCCTACAAACACATCGACTCACTCACCTTCATCACAATGCATTCCCTGCCAACCCTCTACGCATACGCACGAATAACTGCCATTAGAATTAATGCAGGTTCCTTGGTTTGCACATGGCTCTGCCAGACACTCGTTGACGTCTACAAAAACATACAAAAGCAAATCTTTGGAACCACTCTCCAGACAAACCAAACCGCCCTCAATAAAATTCGAGGGCTCCGACCAACAGAAACAACAGCAACGCCTATTAACAGCTGATCAAAATTCACGCAATCTACCAATTACCAGTGTCGAAAATGAAAATGACAACGAAAACAATGACCATCAAAACATGATAATGACATTCACACACATAATGACTATCGAAAGAACGACAACAATGAAAATTAAGGCAAACGTGATGACGATAATAATCACACAAATGATTATAAGGGTGATGATGATCAACATCAACATAACCAACACAATCATTTTCCATTGATAACGATTACAACGAGCATGATAAAAGGGATACCACTGATGGCAACAATAACACTAACAATAGCAACACTTACCTTCATCGCAGTGCTGTGCTTTCCATCCTGGTTTGCAGGTGCATTTGTAACTGCCTGCCGTATTCGTACAGCTTCCTTCGTTTTCACAAGGATTCAGGAGACACTCGTCCACGTCTAGAAGAAAACAGGCGCTTTCACTTCAGCTCACGTTCTACTATCAGAGCATCCAAGTCCAAATCATGGACAGCACTTTGCAGCGTCTAAACCTCCTTTCCCCTAACCCTATATATCTTAACATCAACCACAACACAGACACATGCAACAATTCCATGCACAATCATCAAACCTTGTTCGCAGTGCTTGCCCTGCCATCCGTCCACGCAACTACAGTTGTAGCCCCCGGCAGAATTTGTACATGTTCCTTGGTTTTGGCATGGATTTGCTTGACACTCATCCACATCTGACAACATCAAAAAAAAAAAACACACACACAAAAAAAAAAAAACATTATCAATCAATAACTCGAACAATCAATCACTACAGAAGGAGAGCCTCTCCACACTCCAGTACTGAAGCAAAGACCTACCTAAGTCGCAGTTCTTGCCGTACCATCCAGTGGTGCATGTGCAGTTGTAACCGCCAGCAAAGTTCCAACAAGTGCCTTGGTTTTGGCAAGGGTTATTCTCACACTCGTTCACATCTAAAACCAAACCAAAAAACCAAAAAGCTCACTTCAGTGACAACAACAACTCCATGCCTTTCTGGGCTCAACACGGTACACATCCTTACCTTCCTCGCAATGCTGTCCCTTCCATCCCACTGCGCAACTACAAGCATAGCTGCCATTAGAGTTAGTGCAAGTCCCTTGGTTTTGGCATGGTTTCGCTTCGCACTCGTCCACATCCTCATCGCAGTCGTGTGCCGTCCATCCGGCCACGCAACTGCATTGGTAACTGCCCACAGAATTAGTGCATGTTCCTTGATTCTGGCATGGCTCGTTCAGACACTCGTCTACGTCTTGATCGCAGTCCTGTCCCTGCCACCCTAATTGGCATGCGCAAGTGTAACTGCCGACAGCATTACGACACGTTCCGTTGTTCTGGCACGGCTCGCTCAGACACTCGTTGACATCTTGATCACAATGCTTGCCCTGCCATCCAGCAGTGCATGCGCACGAGTAACTACCAGCGGAATTCATGCATGCTCCTCGGTTCAGGCATGGCCGGTTAAGACACTCGTCCACATCCTCCTCGCAGTTGCTGCCTTTCCATCCGACTATGCATGCGCACGAGTATCTGCCTATGAGGTCGGTACACGTTCCATTGTGTTGACATGGATTGGAAGCACACTCGTTGATTTCATGCTGGCACGTGTGACCTCGCCAGCCAGCTGTGCACGCACAGGTAAAATTCCCAACGGTATTCGTACAATTGCCTTCGTGAAGACACGGATTCTCAACACATTCATCTACGTCCTGATCACAGTCGTGCCCCTGCCATCCCCAGGCGCACGTGCAGTTGTAGCCCCCAGCAAAGTTGGTGCATGTTCCTTGGTTTGCGCAGGGATCCTTCGCACACTCGTCCACGTCTTCATCACAGTGCTGTGCCTGCCATCCCACCGTGCAGCTGCAGCTGTAACTTCCAGCAGTATTTGTACATGTTCCTTGATTTTGACACGGATTCTTCAAACACTCGTCAACATCTTGAAATGAAAAGTTCCAAAGCATCATGTTATTCTCACGTTCAACCACAATCAACACCCAACACCTTTTTTGCGCTGGTCAAATCAAATGCTTCAGCCTACAAACACATCGACTCACTCACCTTCATCACAATGCATTCCCTGCCAACCCTCTACGCATACGCACGAATAACTGCCATTAGAATTAATGCAGGTTCCTTGGTTTGCACATGGCTCTGCCAGACACTCGTTGACGTCTACAAAAACATACAAAAGCAAATCTTTGGAACCACTCTCCAGACAAACCAAACCGCCCTCAATAAAATTCGAGGGCTCCGACCAACAGAAACAACAGCAACGCCTATTAACAGCTGATCAAAATTCACGCAATCTACCAATTACCAGTGTCGAAAATGAAAATGACAACGAAAACAATGACCATCAAAACATGATAATGACATTCACACACATAATGACTATCGAAAGAACGACAACAATGAAAATTAAGGCAAACGTGATGACGATAATAATCACACAAATGATTATAAGGGTGATGATGATCAACATCAACATAACCAACACAATCATTTTCCATTGATAACGATTACAACGAGCATGATAAAAGGGATACCACTGATGGCAACAATAACACTAACAATAGCAACACTTACCTTCATCGCAGTGCTGTGCTTTCCATCCTGGTTTGCAGGTGCATTTGTAACTGCCTGCCATATTCGTACAGCTTCCTTCGTTTTCACAAGGATTCAGGAGACACTCGTCCACGTCTAGAAGAAAACAGGCGCTTTCACTTCAGCTCACGTTCTACTATCAGAGCATCCAAGTCCAAATCATGGACAGCACTTTGCAGCGTCTAAACCTCCTTTCCCCTAACCCTATATATCTTAACATCAACCACAACACAGACACATGCAACAATTCCATGCACAATCATCAAACCTTGTTCGCAGTGCTTGCCCTGCCATCCGTCCACGCAACTACAGTTGTAGCCCCCGGCAGAATTTGTACATGTTCCTTGGTTTTGGCATGGATTTGCTTGACACTCATCCACATCTGACAACATCAAAAAAAAAAACACACACACACAAAAAAAAAAAACATTATCAATCAATAACTCGAACAATCAATCACTACAGAAGGAGAGCCTCTCCACACTCCAGTACTGAAGCAAAGACCTACCTAAGTCGCAGTTCTTGCCGTACCATCCAGTGGTGCATGTGCAGTTGTAACCGCCAGCAAAGTTCCAACAAGTGCCTTGGTTTTGGCAAGGGTTATTCTCACACTCGTTCACATCTAAAACCAAACCAAAAAACCAAAAAGCTCACTTCAGTGACAACAACAACTCCATGCCTTTCTGGGCTCAACACGGTACACATCCTTACCTTCCTCGCAATGCTGTCCCTTCCATCCCACTGCGCAACTACAAGCATAGCTGCCATTAGAGTTAGTGCAAGTCCCTTGGTTTTGGCATGGTTTCGCTTCGCACTCGTCCACATCCTCATCGCAGTCGTGTGCCGTCCATCCGGCCACGCAACTGCATTGGTAACTGCCCACAGAATTAGTGCATGTTCCTTGATTCTGGCATGGCTCGTTCAGACACTCGTCTACGTCTTGATCGCAGTCCTGTCCCTGCCACCCTAATTGGCATGCGCAAGTGTAACTGCCGACAGCATTACGACACGTTCCGTTGTTCTGGCACGGCTCGCTCAGACACTCGTTGACATCTTGATCACAATGCTTGCCCTGCCATCCAGCAGTGCATGCGCACGAGTAACTACCAGCGGAATTCATGCATGCTCCTCGGTTCAGGCATGGCCGGTTAAGACACTCGTCCACATCCTCCTCGCAGTTGCTGCCTTTCCATCCGACTATGCATGCGCACGAGTATCTGCCTATGAGGTCGGTACACGTTCCATTGTGTTGACATGGATTGGAAGCACACTCGTTGATTTCATGCTGGCACGTGTGACCTCGCCAGCCAGCTGTGCACGCACAGGTAAAATTCCCAACGGTATTCGTACAATTGCCTTCGTGAAGACACGGATTCTCAACACATTCATCTACGTCCTGATCACAGTCATGCCCCTGCCATCCCCAGGCGCACGTGCAGTTGTAGCCCCCAGCGAAGTTGGTGCATGTTCCTTGGTTTGCGCAGGGATCCTTCGCACACTCGTCCACGTCTTCATCACAGTGCTGTGCCTGCCATCCCACCGTGCAGCTGCAGCTGTAACTTCCAGCAGTATTTGTACATGTTCCTTGATTTTGACACGGATTCTTCAAACACTCGTCAACATCTTGAAACGAAAAGTTCCAAAGCATCATGTTATTCTCACGTTCAACCACAATCAACACCCAACACCTTTTTTGCGCTGGTCAAATCAAATGCTTCAGCCTACAAACACATCGACTCACTCACCTTCATCACAATGCATTCCCTGCCAACCCTCTACGCATACGCACGAATAACTGCCATTAGAATTAATGCAGGTTCCTTGGTTTGCACATGGCTCTGCCAGACACTCGTTGACGTCTACAAAAACATACAAAAGCAAATCTTTAGAACCACTCTCCAGACAAACCAAACCGCCCTCAATAAAATTCGAGGGCTCCGACCAACAGAAACAACAGCAACGCCTATTAACAGCTGATCAAAATTCACGCAATCTACCAATTACCAGTGTCGAAAATGAAAATGACAACGAAAACAATGACCATCAAAACATGATAATGACATTCACACACATAATGACTATCGAAAGAACGACAACAATGAAAATTAAGGCAAACGTGATGACGATAATAATCACACAAATGATTATAAGGGAGATGATGATCAACATCAACATAACCAACACAATCATTTTCCATTGATAACGATTACAACGAGCATGATAAAAGGGATACCACTGATGGCAACAATAACACTAACAATAGCAACACTTACCTTCATCGCAGTGCTGTGCTTTCCATCCTGGTTTGCAGGTGCATTTGTAACTGCCTGCCGTATTCGTACAGCTTCCTTCGTTTTCACAAGGATTCAGGAGACACTCGTCCACGTCTAGAAGAAAACAGGCGCTTTCACTTCAGCTCACGTTCTACTATCAGAGCATCCAAGTCCAAATCATGGACAGCACTTTGCAGCGTCTAAACCTCCTTTCCCCTAACCCTATATATCTTAACATCAACCACAACACAGACACATGCAACAATTCCATGCACAATCATCAAACCTTGTTCGCAGTGCTTGCCCTGCCATCCGTCCACGCAACTACAGTTGTAGCCCCCGGCAGAATTTGTACATGTTCCTTGGTTTTGGCATGGATTTGCTTGACACTCATCCACATCTGACAACATCAAAAAAAAAAAAAACACACACAAAAAAAAAAAAACATTATCAATCAATAACTCGAACAATCAATCACTACAGAAGGAGAGCCTCTCCACACTCCAGTACTGAAGCAAAGACCTACCTAAGTCGCAGTTCTTGCCGTACCATCCAGTGGTGCATGTGCAGTTGTAACCGCCAGCAAAGTTCCAACAAGTGCCTTGGTTTTGGCAAGGGTTATTCTCACACTCGTTCACATCTAAAACCAAACCAAAAAACCAAAAAGCTCACTTCAGTGACAACAACAACTCCATGCCTTTCTGGGCTCAACACGGTACACATCCTTACCTTCCTCGCAATGCTGTCCCTTCCATCCCACTGCGCAACTACAAGCATAGCTGCCATTAGAGTTAGTGCAAGTCCCTTGGTTTTGGCATGGTTTCGCTTCGCACTCGTCCACATCCTCATCGCAGTCGTGTGCCGTCCATCCGGCCACGCAACTGCATTGGTAACTGCCCACAGAATTAGTGCATGTTCCTTGATTCTGGCATGGCTCGTTCAGACACTCGTCTACGTCTTGATCGCAGTCCTGTCCCTGCCACCCTAATTGGCATGCGCAAGTGTAACTGCCGACAGCATTACGACACGTTCCGTTGTTCTGGCACGGCTCGCTCAGACACTCGTTGACATCTTGATCACAATGCTTGCCCTGCCATCCAGCAGTGCATGCGCACGAGTAACTACCAGCGGAATTCATGCATGCTCCTCGGTTCAGGCATGGCCGGTTAAGACACTCGTCCACATCCTCCTCGCAGTTGCTGCCTTTCCATCCGACTATGCATGCGCACGAGTATCTGCCTATGAGGTCGGTACACGTTCCATTGTGTTGACATGGATTGGAAGCACACTCGTTGATTTCATGCTGGCACGTGTGACCTCGCCAGCCAGCTGTGCACGCACAGGTAAAATTCCCAACGGTATTCGTACAATTGCCTTCGTGAAGACACGGATTCTCAACACATTCATCTACGTCCTGATCACAGTCATGCCCCTGCCATCCCCAGGCGCACGTGCAGTTGTAGCCCCCAGCGAAGTTGGTGCATGTTCCTTGGTTTGCGCAGGGATCCTTCGCACACTCGTCCACGTCTTCATCACAGTGCTGTGCCTGCCATCCCACCGTGCAGCTGCAGCTGTAACTTCCAGCAGTATTTGTACATGTTCCTTGATTTTGACACGGATTCTTCAAACACTCGTCAACATCTTGAAACGAAAAGTTCCAAAGCATCATGTTATTCTCACGTTCAACCACAATCAACACCCAACACCTTTTTTGCGCTGGTCAAATCAAATGCTTCAGCCTACAAACACATCGACTCACTCACCTTCATCACAATGCATTCCCTGCCAACCCTCTACGCATACGCACGAATAACTGCCATTAGAATTAATGCAGGTTCCTTGGTTTGCACATGGCTCTGCCAGACACTCGTTGACGTCTACAAAAACATACAAAAGCAAATCTTTGGAACCACTCTCCAGACAAACCAAACCGCCCTCAATAAAATTCGAGGGCTCCGACCAACAGAAACAACAGCAACGCCTATTAACAGCTGATCAAAATTCACGCAATCTACCAATTACCAGTGTCGAAAATGAAAATGACAACGAAAACAATGACCATCAAAACATGATAATGACATTCACACACATAATGACTATCGAAAGAACGACAACAATGAAAATTAAGGCAAACGTGATGACGATAATAATCACACAAATGATTATAAGGGTGATGATGATCAACATCAACATAACCAACACAATCATTTTCCATTGATAACGATTACAACGAGCATGATAAAAGGGATACCACTGATGGCAACAATAACACTAACAATAGCAACACTTACCTTCATCGCAGTGCTGTGCTTTCCATCCTGGTTTGCAGGTGCATTTGTAACTGCCTGCCGTATTCGTACAGCTTCCTTCGTTTTCACAAGGATTCAGGAGACACTCGTCCACGTCTAGAAGAAAACAGGCGCTTTCACTTCAGCTCACGTTCTACTATCATAGCATCGAAGTCCAAATCATGGACAGCACTTTGCAGCGTCTAAACCTCCTTTCCCCTAACCCTATATATCTTAACATCAACCACAACACAGACACATGCAACAATTCCATGCACAATCATCAAACCTTGTTCGCAGTGCTTGCCCTGCCATCCGTCCACGCAACTACAGTTGTAGCCCCCGGCAGAATTTGTACATGTTCCTTGGTTTTGGCATGGATTTGCTTGACACTCATCCACATCTGACAACATCAAAAAAAAAAACACACACAAAAAAAAAAAAACATTATCAATCAATAACTCGAACAATCAATCACTACAGAAGGAGAGCCTCTCCACACTCCAGTACTGAAGCAAAGACCTACCTAAGTCGCAGTTCTTGCCGTACCATCCAGTGGTGCATGTGCAGTTGTAACCGCCAGCAAAGTTCCAACAAGTGCCTTGGTTTTGGCAAGGGTTATTCTCACACTCGTTCACATCTAAAACCAAACCAAAAAACCAAAAAGCTCACTTCAGTGACAACAACAACTCCATGCCTTTCTGGGCTCAACACGGTACACATCCTTACCTTCCTCGCAATGCTGTCCCTTCCATCCCACTGCGCAACTACAAGCATAGCTGCCATTAGAGTTAGTGCAAGTCCCTTGGTTTTGGCATGGTTTCGCTTCGCACTCGTCCACATCCTCATCGCAGTCGTGTGCCGTCCATCCGGCCACGCAACTGCATTGGTAACTGCCCACAGAATTAGTGCATGTTCCTTGATTCTGGCATGGCTCGTTCAGACACTCGTCTACGTCTTGATCGCAGTCCTGTCCCTGCCACCCTAATTGGCATGCGCAAGTGTAACTGCCGACAGCATTACGACACGTTCCGTTGTTCTGGCACGGCTCGCTCAGACACTCGTTGACATCTTGATCACAATGCTTGCCCTGCCATCCAGCAGTGCATGTGCACGAGTAACTACCAGCGGAATTCATGCATGCTCCTCGGTTCAGGCATGGCCGGTTAAGACACTCGTCCACATCCTCCTCGCAGTTGCTGCCTTTCCATCCGACTATGCATGCGCACGAGTATCTGCCTATGAGGTCGGTACACGTTCCATTGTGTTGACATGGATTGGAAGCACACTCGTTGATTTCATGCTGGCACGTGTGACCTCGCCAGCCAGCTGTGCACGCACAGGTAAAATTCCCAACGGTATTCGTACAATTGCCTTCGTGAAGACACGGATTCTCAACACATTCATCTACGTCCTGATCACAGTCATGCCCCTGCCATCCCCAGGCGCACGTGCAGTTGTAGCCCCCAGCGAAGTTGGTGCATGTTCCTTGGTTTGCGCAGGGATCCTTCGCACACTCGTCCACGTCTTCATCACAGTGCTGTGCCTGCCATCCCACCGTGCAGCTGCAGCTGTAACTTCCAGCAGTATTTGTACATGTTCCTTGATTTTGACACGGATTCTTCAAACACTCGTCAACATCTTGAAACGAAAAGTTCCAAAGCATCATGTTATTCTCACGTTCAACCACAATCAACACCCAACACCTTTTTTGCGCTGGTCAAACCAAATGCTTCAGCCTACAAACACATCGACTCACTCACCTTCATCACAATGCATTCCCTGCCAACCCTCTACGCATACGCACGAATAACTGCCATTAGAATTAATGCAGGTTCCTTGGTTTGCACATGGCTCTGCCAGACACTCGTTGACGTCTACAAAAACATACAAAAGCAAATCTTTGGAACCACTCTCCAGACAAACCAAACCGCCCTCAATAAAATTCGAGGGCTCCGACCAACAGAAACAACAGCAACGCCTATTAACAGCTGATCAAAATTCACGCAATCTACCAATTACCAGTGTCGAAAATGAAAATGACAACGAAAACAATGACCATCAAAACATGATAATGACATTCACACACATAATGACTATCGAAAGAACGACAACAATGAAAATTAAGGCAAACGTGATGACGATAATAATCACACAAATGATTATAAGGGTGATGATGATCAACATCAACATAACCAACACAATCATTTTCCATTGATAACGATTACAACGAGCATGATAAAAGGGATACCACTGATGGCAACAATAACACTAACAATAGCAACACTTACCTTCATCGCAGTGCTGTGCTTTCCATCCTGGTTTGCAGGTGCATTTGTAACTGCCTGCCGTATTCGTACAGCTTCCTTCGTTTTCACAAGGATTCAGGAGACACTCGTCCACGTCTAGAAGAAAACAGGCGCTTTCACTTCAGCTCACGTTCTACTATCAGAGCATCCAAGTCCAAATCATGGACAGCACTTTGCAGCGTCTAAACCTCCTTTCCCCTAACCCTATATATCTTAACATCAACCACAACACAGACACATGCAACAATTCCATGCACAATCATCAAACCTTGTTCGCAGTGCTTGCCCTGCCATCCGTCCACGCAACTACAGTTGTAGCCCCCGGCAGAATTTGTACATGTTCCTTGGTTTTGGCATGGATTTGCTTGACACTCATCCACATCTGACAACATCAAAAAAAAAAACACACACACAAAAAAAAAAACATCAATCAATAACTCGAACAATCAATCACTACAGAAGGAGAGCCTCTCCACACTCCAGTACTGAAGCAAAGACCTACCTAAGTCGCAGTTCTTGCCGTACCATCCAGTGGTGCATGTGCAGTTGTAACCGCCAGCAAAGTTCCAACAAGTGCCTTGGTTTTGGCAAGGGTTATTCTCACACTCGTTCACATCTAAAACCAAACCAAAAAACCAAAAAGCTCACTTCAGTGACAACAACAACTCCATGCCTTTCTGGGCTCAACACGGTACACATCCTTACCTTCCTCGCAATGCTGTCCCTTCCATCCCACTGCGCAACTACAAGCATAGCTGCCATTAGAGTTAGTGCAAGTCCCTTGGTTTTGGCATGGTTTCGCTTCGCACTCGTCCACATCCTCATCGCAGTCGTGTGCCGTCCATCCGGCCACGCAACTGCATTGGTAACTGCCCACAGAATTAGTGCATGTTCCTTGATTCTGGCATGGCTCGTTCAGACACTCGTCTACGTCTTGATCGCAGTCCTGTCCCTGCCACCCTAATTGGCATGCGCAAGTGTAACTGCCGACAGCATTACGACACGTTCCGTTGTTCTGGCACGGCTCGCTCAGACACTCGTTGACATCTTGATCACAATGCTTGCCCTGCCATCCAGCAGTGCATGCGCACGAGTAACTACCAGCGGAATTCATGCATGCTCCTCGGTTCAGGCATGGCCGGTTAAGACACTCGTCCACATCCTCCTCGCAGTTGCTGCCTTTCCATCCGACTATGCATGCGCACGAGTATCTGCCTATGAGGTCGGTACATGTTCCATTGTGTTGACATGGATTGGAAGCACACTCGTTGATTTCATGCTGGCACGTGTGACCTCGCCAGCCAGCTGTGCACGCACAGGTAAAATTCCCAACGGTATTCGTACAATTGCCTTCGTGAAGACACGGATTCTCAACACATTCATCTACGTCCTGATCACAGTCATGCCCCTGCCATCCCCAGGCGCACGTGCAGTTGTAGCCCCCAGCGAAGTTGGTGCATGTTCCTTGGTTTGCGCAGGGATCCTTCGCACACTCGTCCACGTCTTCATCACAGTGCTGTGCCTGCCATCCCACCGTGCAGCTGCAGCTGTAACTTCCAGCAGTATTTGTACATGTTCCTTGATTTTGACACGGATTCTTCAAACACTCGTCAACATCTTGAAACGAAAAGTTCCAAAGCATCATGTTATTCTCACGTTCAACCACAATCAACACCCAACACCTTTTTTGCGCTGGTCAAACCAAATGCTTCAGCCTACAAACACATCGACTCACTCACCTTCATCACAATGCATTCCCTGCCAACCCTCTACGCATACGCACGAATAACTGCCATTAGAATTAATGCAGGTTCCTTGGTTTGCACATGGCTCTGCCAGACACTCGTTGACGTCTACAAAAACATACAAAAGCAAATCTTTGGAACCACTCTCCAGACAAACCAAACCGCCCTCAATAAAATTCGAGGGCTCCGACCAACAGAAACAACAGCAACGCCTATTAACAGCTGATCAAAATTCACGCAATCTACCAATTACCAGTGTCGAAAATGAAAATGACAACGAAAACAATGACCATCAAAACATGATAATGACATTCACACACATAATGACTATCGAAAGAACGACAACAATGAAAATTAAGGCAAACGTGATGACGATAATAATCACACAAATGATTATAAGGGTGATGATGATCAACATCAACATAACCAACACAATCATTTTCCATTGATAACGATTACAACGAGCATGATAAAAGGGATACCACTGATGGCAACAATAACACTAACAATAGCAACACTTACCTTCATCGCAGTGCTGTGCTTTCCATCCTGGTTTGCAGGTGCATTTGTAACTGCCTGCCGTATTCGTACAGCTTCCTTCGTTTTCACAAGGATTCAGGAGACACTCGTCCACGTCTAGAAGAAAACAGGCGCTTTCACTTCAGCTCACGTTCTACTATCAGAGCATCCAAGTCCAAATCATGGACAGCACTTTGCAGCGTCTAAACCTCCTTTCCCCTAACCCTATATATCTTAACATCAACCACAACACAGACACATGCAACAATTCCATGCACAATCATCAAACCTTGTTCGCAGTGCTTGCCCTGCCATCCGTCCACGCAACTACAGTTGTAGCCCCCGGCAGAATTTGTACATGTTCCTTGGTTTTGGCATGGATTTGCTTGACACTCATCCACATCTGACAACATCAAAAAAAAAACACACACAAAAAAAAAAAACATTATCAATCAATAACTCGAACAATCAATCACTACAGAAGGAGAGCCTCTCCACACTCCAGTACTGAAGCAAAGACCTACCTAAGTCGCAGTTCTTGCCGTACCATCCAGTGGTGCATGTGCAGTTGTAACCGCCAGCAAAGTTCCAACAAGTGCCTTGGTTTTGGCAAGGGTTATTCTCACACTCGTTCACATCTAAAACCAAACCAAAAAACCAAAAAGCTCACTTCAGTGACAACAACAACTCCATGCCTTTCTGGGCTCAACACGGTACACATCCTTACCTTCCTCGCAATGCTGTCCCTTCCATCCCACTGCGCAACTACAAGCATAGCTGCCATTAGAGTTAGTGCAAGTCCCTTGGTTTTGGCATGGTTTCGCTTCGCACTCGTCCACATCCTCATCGCAGTCGTGTGCCGTCCATCCGGCCACGCAACTGCATTGGTAACTGCCCACAGAATTAGTGCATGTTCCTTGATTCTGGCATGGCTCGTTCAGACACTCGTCTACGTCTTGATCGCAGTCCTGTCCCTGCCACCCTAATTGGCATGCGCAAGTGTAACTGCCGACAGCATTACGACACGTTCCGTTGTTCTGGCACGGCTCGCTCAGACACTCGTTGACATCTTGATCACAATGCTTGCCCTGCCATCCAGCAGTGCATGCGCACGAGTAACTACCAGCGGAATTCATGCATGCTCCTCGGTTCAGGCATGGCCGGTTAAGACACTCGTCCACATCCTCCTCGCAGTTGCTGCCTTTCCATCCGACTATGCATGCGCACGAGTATCTGCCTATGAGGTCGGTACACGTTCCATTGTGTTGACATGGATTGGAAGCACACTCGTTGATTTCATGCTGGCACGTGTGACCTCGCCAGCCAGCTGTGCACGCACAGGTAAAATTCCCAACGGTATTCGTACAATTGCCTTCGTGAAGACACGGATTCTCAACACATTCATCTACGTCCTGATCACAGTCATGCCCCTGCCATCCCCAGGCGCACGTGCAGTTGTAGCCCCCAGCGAAGTTGGTGCATGTTCCTTGGTTTGCGCAGGGATCCTTCGCACACTCGTCCACGTCTTCATCACAGTGCTGTGCCTGCCATCCCACCGTGCAGCTGCAGCTGTAACTTCCAGCAGTATTTGTACATGTTCCTTGATTTTGACACGGATTCTTCAAACACTCGTCAACATCTTGAAACGAAAAGTTCCAAAGCATCATGTTATTCTCACGTTCAACCACAATCAACACCCAACACCTTTTTTGCGCTGGTCAAATCAAATGCTTCAGCCTACAAACACATCGACTCACTCACCTTCATCACAATGCATTCCCTGCCAACCCTCTACGCATACGCACGAATAACTGCCATTAGAATTAATGCAGGTTCCTTGGTTTGCACATGGCTCTGCCAGACACTCGTTGACGTCTACAAAAACATACAAAAGCAAATCTTTAGAACCACTCTCCAGACAAACCAAACCGCCCTCAATAAAATTCGAGGGCTCCGACCAACAGAAACAACAGCAACGCCTATTAACAGCTGATCAAAATTCACGCAATCTACCAATTACCAGTGTCGAAAATGAAAATGACAACGAAAACAATGACCATCAAAACATGATAATGACATTCACACACATAATGACTATCGAAAGAACGACAACAATGAAAATTAAGGCAAACGTGATGACGATAATAATCACACAAATGATTATAAGGGTGATGATGATCAACATCAACATAACCAACACAATCATTTTCCATTGATAACGATTACAACGAGCATGATAAAAGGGATACCACTCGTTACTCGTCCACGTCTAGAAGAAAACAGGCGCTTTCACTTCAGCTCACGTTCTACTATCAGAGCATCCAAGTCCAAATCATGGACAGCACTTTGCAGCGTCTAAACCTCCTTTCCCCTAACCCTATATATCTTAACATCAACCACAACACAGACACATGCAACAATTCCATGCACAATCATCAAACCTTGTTCGCAGTGCTTGCCCTGCCATCCGTCCACGCAACTACAGTTGTAGCCCCCGGCAGAATTTGTACATGTTCCTTGGTTTTGGCATGGATTTGCTTGACACTCATCCACATCTGACAACATCAAAAAAAAAAAAAACACACACAAAAAAAACAAAACATTATCAATCAATAACTCGAACAATCAATCACTACAGAAGGAGAGCCTCTCCACACTCCAGTACTGAAGCAAAGACCTACCTAAGTCGCAGTTCTTGCCGTACCATCCAGTGGTGCATGTGCAGTTGTAACCGCCAGCAAAGTTCCAACAAGTGCCTTGGTTTTGGCAAGGGTTATTCTCACACTCGTTCACATCTAAAACCAAACCAAAAAACCAAAAAGCTCACTTCAGTGACAACAACAACTCCATGCCTTTCTGGGCTCAACACGGTACACATCCTTACCTTCCTCGCAATGCTGTCCCTTCCATCCCACTGCGCAACTACAAGCATAGCTGCCATTAGAGTTAGTGCAAGTCCCTTGGTTTTGGCATGGTTTCGCTTCGCACTCGTCCACATCCTCATCGCAGTCGTGTGCCGTCCATCCGGCCACGCAACTGCATTGGTAACTGCCCACAGAATTAGTGCATGTTCCTTGATTCTGGCATGGCTCGTTCAGACACTCGTCTACGTCTTGATCGCAGTCCTGTCCCTGCCACCCTAATTGGCATGCGCAAGTGTAACTGCCGACAGCATTACGACACGTTCCGTTGTTCTGGCACGGCTCGCTCAGACACTCGTTGACATCTTGATCACAATGCTTGCCCTGCCATCCAGCAGTGCATGCGCACGAGTAACTACCAGCGGAATTCATGCATGCTCCTCGGTTCAGGCATGGCCGGTTAAGACACTCGTCCACATCCTCCTCGCAGTTGCTGCCTTTCCATCCGACTATGCATGCGCACGAGTATCTGCCTATGAGGTCGGTACACGTTCCATTGTGTTGACATGGATTGGAAGCACACTCGTTGATTTCATGCTGGCACGTGTGACCTCGCCAGCCAGCTGTGCACGCACAGGTAAAATTCCCAACGGTATTCGTACAATTGCCTTCGTGAAGACACGGATTCTCAACACATTCATCTACGTCCTGATCACAGTCATGCCCCTGCCATCCCCAGGCGCACGTGCAGTTGTAGCCCCCAGCGAAGTTGGTGCATGTTCCTTGGTTTGCGCAGGGATCCTTCGCACACTCGTCCACGTCTTCATCACAGTGCTGTGCCTGCCATCCCACCGTGCAGCTGCAGCTGTAACTTCCAGCAGTATTTGTACATGTTCCTTGATTTTGACACGGATTCTTCAAACACTCGTCAACATCTTGAAACGAAAAGTTCCAAAGCATCATGTTATTCTCACGTTCAACCACAATCAACACCCAACACCTTTTTTGCGCTGGTCAAATCAAATGCTTCAGCCTACAAACACATCGACTCACTCACCTTCATCACAATGCATTCCCTGCCAACCCTCTACGCATACGCACGAATAACTGCCATTAGAATTAATGCAGGTTCCTTGGTTTGCACATGGCTCTGCCAGACACTCGTTGACGTCTACAAAAACATACAAAAGCAAATCTTTAGAACCACTCTCCAGACAAACCAAACCGCCCTCAATAAAATTCGAGGGCTCCGACCAACAGAAACAACAGCAACGCCTATTAACAGCTGATCAAAATTCACGCAATCTACCAATTACCAGTGTCGAAAATGAAAATGACAACGAAAACAATGACCATCAAAACATGATAATGACATTCACACACATAATGACTATCGAAAGAACGACAACAATGAAAATTAAGGCAAACGTGATGACGATAATAATCACACAAATGATTATAAGGGTGATGATGATCAACATCAACATAACCAACACAATCATTTTCCATTGATAACGATTACAACGAGCATGATAAAAGGGATACCACTCGTTACTCGTCCACGTCTAGAAGAAAACAGGCGCTTTCACTTCAGCTCACGTTCTACTATCAGAGCATCCAAGTCCAAATCATGGACAGCACTTTGCAGCGTCTAAACCTCCTTTCCCCTAACCCTATATATCTTAACATCAACCACAACACAGACACATGCAACAATTCCATGCACAATCATCAAACCTTGTTCGCAGTGCTTGCCCTGCCATCCGTCCACGCAACTACAGTTGTAGCCCCCGGCAGAATTTGTACATGTTCCTTGGTTTTGGCATGGATTTGCTTGACACTCATCCACATCTGACAACATCAAAAAAAAAAAAAACACACACAAAAAAAACAAAACATTATCAATCAATAACTCGAACAATCAATCACTACAGAAGGAGAGCCTCTCCACACTCCAGTACTGAAGCAAAGACCTACCTAAGTCGCAGTTCTTGCCGTACCATCCAGTGGTGCATGTGCAGTTGTAACCGCCAGCAAAGTTCCAACAAGTGCCTTGGTTTTGGCAAGGGTTATTCTCACACTCGTTCACATCTAAAACCAAACCAAAAAACCAAAAAGCTCACTTCAGTGACAACAACAACTCCATGCCTTTCTGGGCTCAACACGGTACACATCCTTACCTTCCTCGCAATGCTGTCCCTTCCATCCCACTGCGCAACTACAAGCATAGCTGCCATTAGAGTTAGTGCAAGTCCCTTGGTTTTGGCATGGTTTCGCTTCGCACTCGTCCACATCCTCATCGCAGTCGTGTGCCGTCCATCCGGCCACGCAACTGCATTGGTAACTGCCCACAGAATTAGTGCATGTTCCTTGATTCTGGCATGGCTCGTTCAGACACTCGTCTACGTCTTGATCGCAGTCCTGTCCCTGCCACCCTAATTGGCATGCGCAAGTGTAACTGCCGACAGCATTACGACACGTTCCGTTGTTCTGGCACGGCTCGCTCAGACACTCGTTGACATCTTGATCACAATGCTTGCCCTGCCATCCAGCAGTGCATGCGCACGAGTAACTACCAGCGGAATTCATGCATGCTCCTCGGTTCAGGCATGGCCGGTTAAGACACTCGTCCACATCCTCCTCGCAGTTGCTGCCTTTCCATCCGACTATGCATGCGCACGAGTATCTGCCTATGAGGTCGGTACACGTTCCATTGTGTTGACATGGATTGGAAGCACACTCGTTGATTTCATGCTGGCACGTGTGACCTCGCCAGCCAGCTGTGCACGCACAGGTAAAATTCCCAACGGTATTCGTACAATTGCCTTCGTGAAGACACGGATTCTCAACACATTCATCTACGTCCTGATCACAGTCATGCCCCTGCCATCCCCAGGCGCACGTGCAGTTGTAGCCCCCAGCGAAGTTGGTGCATGTTCCTTGGTTTGCGCAGGGATCCTTCGCACACTCGTCCACGTCTTCATCACAGTGCTGTGCCTGCCATCCCACCGTGCAGCTGCAGCTGTAACTTCCAGCAGTATTTGTACATGTTCCTTGATTTTGACACGGATTCTTCAAACACTCGTCAACATCTTGAAACGAAAAGTTCCAAAGCATCATGTTATTCTCACGTTCAACCACAATCAACACCCAACACCTTTTTTGCGCTGGTCAAATCAAATGCTTCAGCCTACAAACACATCGACTCACTCACCTTCATCACAATGCATTCCCTGCCAACCCTCTACGCATACGCACGAATAACTGCCATTAGAATTAATGCAGGTTCCTTGGTTTGCACATGGCTCTGCCAGACACTCGTTGACGTCTACAAAAACATACAAAAGCAAATCTTTAGAACCACTCTCCAGACAAACCAAACCGCCCTCAATAAAATTCGAGGGCTCCGACCAACAGAAACAACAGCAACGCCTATTAACAGCTGATCAAAATTCACGCAATCTACCAATTACCAGTGTCGAAAATGAAAATGACAACGAAAACAATGACCATCAAAACATGATAATGACATTCACACACATAATGACTATCGAAAGAACGACAACAATGAAAATTAAGGCAAACGTGATGACGATAATAATCACACAAATGATTATAAGGGTGATGATGATCAACATCAACATAACCAACACAATCATTTTCCATTGATAACGATTACAACGAGCATGATAAAAGGGATACCACTCGTTACTTGTCCACGTCTAGAAGAAAACAGGCGCTTTCACTTCAGCTCACGTTCTACTATCAGAGCATCCAAGTCCAAATCATGGACAGCACTTTGCAGCGTCTAAACCTCCTTTCCCCTAACCCTATATATCTTAACATCAACCACAACACAGACACATGCAACAATTCCATGCACAATCATCAAACCTTGTTCGCAGTGCTTGCCCTGCCATCCATCCACGCAACTACAGTTGTAGCCCCCGGCAGAATTTGTACATGTTCCTTGGTTTTGGCATGGATTTGCTTGACACTCATCCACATCTGACAACATCAAAAAAAAAAAAAACACACACAAAAAAAAAAAAACATTATCAATCAATAACTCGAACAATCAATCACTACAGAAGGAGAGCCTCTCCACACTCCAGTACTGAAGCAAAGACCTACCTAAGTCGCAGTTCTTGCCGTACCATCCAGTGGTGCATGTGCAGTTGTAACCGCCAGCAAAGTTCCAACAAGTGCCTTGGTTTTGGCAAGGGTTATTCTCACACTCGTTCACATCTAAAACCAAACCAAAAAACCAAAAAGCTCACTTCAGTGACAACAACAACTCCATGCCTTTCTGGGCTCAACACGGTACACATCCTTACCTTCCTCGCAATGCTGTCCCTTCCATCCCACTGCGCAACTACAAGCATAGCTGCCATTAGAGTTAGTGCAAGTCCCTTGGTTTTGGCATGGTTTCGCTTCGCACTCGTCCACATCCTCATCGCAGTCGTGTGCCGTCCATCCGGCCACGCAACTGCATTGGTAACTGCCCACAGAATTAGTGCATGTTCCTTGATTCTGGCATGGCTCGTTCAGACACTCGTCTACGTCTTGATCGCAGTCCTGTCCCTGCCACCCTAATTGGCATGCGCAAGTGTAACTGCCGACAGCATTACGACACGTTCCGTTGTTCTGGCACGGCTCGCTCAGACACTCGTTGACATCTTGATCACAATGCTTGCCCTGCCATCCAGCAGTGCATGCGCACGAGTAACTACCAGCGGAATTCATGCATGCTCCTCGGTTCAGGCATGGCCGGTTAAGACACTCGTCCACATCCTCCTCGCAGTTGCTGCCTTTCCATCCGACTATGCATGCGCACGAGTATCTGCCTATGAGGTCGGTACACGTTCCATTGTGTTGACATGGATTGGAAGCACACTCGTTGATTTCATGCTGGCACGTGTGACCTCGCCAGCCAGCTGTGCACGCACAGGTAAAATTCCCAACGGTATTCGTACAATTGCCTTCGTGAAGACACGGATTCTCAACACATTCATCTACGTCCTGATCACAGTCATGCCCCTGCCATCCCCAGGCGCACGTGCAGTTGTAGCCCCCAGCGAAGTTGGTGCATGTTCCTTGGTTTGCGCAGGGATCCTTCGCACACTCGTCCACGTCTTCATCACAGTGCTGTGCCTGCCATCCCACCGTGCAGCTGCAGCTGTAACTTCCAGCAGTATTTGTACATGTTCCTTGATTTTGACACGGATTCTTCAAACACTCGTCAACATCTTGAAACGAAAAGTTCCAAAGCATCATGTTATTCTCACGTTCAACCACAATCAACACCCAACACCTTTTTTGCGCTGGTCAAATCAAATGCTTCAGCCTACAAACACATCGACTCACTCACCTTCATCACAATGCATTCCCTGCCAACCCTCTACGCATACGCACGAATAACTGCCATTAGAATTAATGCAGGTTCCTTGGTTTGCACATGGCTCTGCCAGACACTCGTTGACGTCTACAAAAACATACAAAAGCAAATCTTTGGAACCACTCTCCAGACAAACCAAACCGCCCTCAATAAAATTCGAGGGCTCCGACCAACAGAAACAACAGCAACGCCTATTAACAGCTGATCAAAATTCACGCAATCTACCAATTACCAGTGTCGAAAATGAAAATGACAACGAAAACAATGACCATCAAAACATGATAATGACATTCACACACATAATGACTATCGAAAGAACGACAACAATGAAAATTAAGGCAAACGTGATGACGATAATAATCACACAAATGATTATAAGGGAGATGATGATCAACATCAACATAACCAACACAATCATTTTCCATTGATAACGATTACAACGAGCATGATAAAAGGGATACCACTGATGGCAACAATAACACTAACAATAGCAACACTTACCTTCATCGCAGTGCTGTGCTTTCCATCCTGGTTTGCAGGTGCATTTGTAACTGCCTGCCGTATTCGTACAGCTTCCTTCGTTTTCACAAGGATTCAGGAGACACTCGTCCACGTCTAGAAGAAAACAGGCGCTTTCACTTCAGCTCACGTTCTACTATCAGAGCATCCAAGTCCAAATCATGGACAGCACTTTGCAGCGTCTAAACCTCCTTTCCCCTAACCCTATATATCTTAACATCAACCACAACACAGACACATGCAACAATTCCATGCACAATCATCAAACCTTGTTCGCAGTGCTTGCCCTGCCATCCGTCCACGCAACTACAGTTGTAGCCCCCGGCAGAATTTGTACATGTTCCTTGGTTTTGGCATGGATTTGCTTGACACTCATCCACATCTGACAACATCAAAAAAAAAAAAAAAAACACAAAAAAAAAAAAACATTATCAATCAATAACTCGAACAATCAATCACTACAGAAGGAGAGCCTCTCCACACTCCAGTACTGAAGCAAAGACCTACCTAAGTCGCAGTTCTTGCCGTACCATCCAGTGGTGCATGTGCAGTTGTAACCGCCAGCAAAGTTCCAACAAGTGCCTTGGTTTTGGCAAGGGTTATTCTCACACTCGTTCACATCTAAAACCAAACCAAAAAACCAAAAAGCTCACTTCAGTGACAACAACAACTCCATGCCTTTCTGGGCTCAACACGGTACACATCCTTACCTTCCTCGCAATGCTGTCCCTTCCATCCCACTGCGCAACTACAAGCATAGCTGCCATTAGAGTTAGTGCAAGTCCCTTGGTTTTGGCATGGTTTCGCTTCGCACTCGTCCACATCCTCATCGCAGTCGTGTGCCGTCCATCCGGCCACGCAACTGCATTGGTAACTGCCCACAGAATTAGTGCATGTTCCTTGATTCTGGCATGGCTCGTTCAGACACTCGTCTACGTCTTGATCGCAGTCCTGTCCCTGCCACCCTAATTGGCATGCGCAAGTGTAACTGCCGACAGCATTACGACACGTTCCGTTGTTCTGGCACGGCTCGCTCAGACACTCGTTGACATCTTGATCACAATGCTTGCCCTGCCATCCAGCAGTGCATGCGCACGAGTAACTACCAGCGGAATTCATGCATGCTCCTCGGTTCAGGCATGGCCGGTTAAGACACTCGTCCACATCCTCCTCGCAGTTGCTGCCTTTCCATCCGACTATGCATGCGCACGAGTATCTGCCTATGAGGTCGGTACACGTTCCATTGTGTTGACATGGATTGGAAGCACACTCGTTGATTTCATGCTGGCACGTGTGACCTCGCCAGCCAGCTGTGCACGCACAGGTAAAATTCCCAACGGTATTCGTACAATTGCCTTCGTGAAGACACGGATTCTCAACACATTCATCTACGTCCTGATCACAGTCATGCCCCTGCCATCCCCAGGCGCACGTGCAGTTGTAGCCCCCAGCGAAGTTGGTGCATGTTCCTTGGTTTGCGCAGGGATCCTTCGCACACTCGTCCACGTCTTCATCACAGTGCTGTGCCTGCCATCCCACCGTGCAGCTGCAGCTGTAACTTCCAGCAGTATTTGTACATGTTCCTTGATTTTGACACGGATTCTTCAAACACTCGTCAACATCTTGAAACGAAAAGTTCCAAAGCATCATGTTATTCTCACGTTCAACCACAATCAACACCCAACACCTTTTTTGCGCTGGTCAAATCAAATGCTTCAGCCTACAAACACATCGACTCACTCACCTTCATCACAATGCATTCCCTGCCAACCCTCTACGCATACGCACGAATAACTGCCATTAGAATTAATGCAGGTTCCTTGGTTTGCACATGGCTCTGCCAGACACTCGTTGACGTCTACAAAAACATACAAAAGCAAATCTTTGGAACCACTCTCCAGACAAACCAAACCGCCCTCAATAAAATTCGAGGGCTCCGACCAACAGAAACAACAGCAACGCCTATTAACAGCTGATCAAAATTCACGCAATCTACCAATTACCAGTGTCGAAAATGAAAATGACAACGAAAACAATGACCATCAAAACATGATAATGACATTCACACACATAATGACTATCGAAAGAACGACAACAATGAAAATTAAGGCAAACGTGATGACGATAATAATCACACAAATGATTATAAGGGAGATGATGATCAACATCAACATAACCAACACAATCATTTTCCATTGATAACGATTACAACGAGCATGATAAAAGGGATACCACTGATGGCAACAATAACACTAACAATAGCAACACTTACCTTCATCGCAGTGCTGTGCTTTCCATCCTGGTTTGCAGGTGCATTTGTAACTGCCTGCCGTATTCGTACAGCTTCCTTCGTTTTCACAAGGATTCAGGAGACACTCGTCCACGTCTAGAAGAAAACAGGCGCTTTCACTTCAGCTCACGTTCTACTATCATAGCATCCAAGTCCAAATCATGGACAGCACTTTGCAGCGTCTAAACCTCCTTTCCCCTAACCCTATATATCTTAACATCAACCACAACACAGACACATGCAACAATTCCATGCACAATCATCAAACCTTGTTCGCAGTGCTTGCCCTGCCATCCGTCCACGCAACTACAGTTGTAGCCCCCGGCAGAATTTGTACATGTTCCTTGGTTTTGGCATGGATTTGCTTGACACTCATCCACATCTGACAACATCAAAAAAAAAAAAAAAAAACACAAAAAAAAAAAAACATTATCAATCAATAACTCGAACAATCAATCACTACAGAAGGAGAGCCTCTCCACACTCCAGTACTGAAGCAAAGACCTACCTAAGTCGCAGTTCTTGCCGTACCATCCAGTGGTGCATGTGCAGTTGTAACCGCCAGCAAAGTTCCAACAAGTGCCTTGGTTTTGGCAAGGGTTATTCTCACACTCGTTCACATCTAAAACCAAACCAAAAAACCAAAAAGCTCACTTCAGTGACAACAACAACTCCATGCCTTTCTGGGCTCAACACGGTACACATCCTTACCTTCCTCGCAATGCTGTCCCTTCCATCCCACTGCGCAACTACAAGCATAGCTGCCATTAGAGTTAGTGCAAGTCCCTTGGTTTTGGCATGGTTTCGCTTCGCACTCGTCCACATCCTCATCGCAGTCGTGTGCCGTCCATCCGGCCACGCAACTGCATTGGTAACTGCCCACAGAATTAGTGCATGTTCCTTGATTCTGGCATGGCTCGTTCAGACACTCGTCTACGTCTTGATCGCAGTCCTGTCCCTGCCACCCTAATTGGCATGCGCAAGTGTAACTGCCGACAGCATTACGACACGTTCCGTTGTTCTGGCACGGCTCGCTCAGACACTCGTTGACATCTTGATCACAATGCTTGCCCTGCCATCCAGCAGTGCATGCGCACGAGTAACTACCAGCGGAATTCATGCATGCTCCTCGGTTCAGGCATGGCCGGTTAAGACACTCGTCCACATCCTCCTCGCAGTTGCTGCCTTTCCATCCGACTATGCATGCGCACGAGTATCTGCCTATGAGGTCGGTACACGTTCCATTGTGTTGACACGGATTGGAAGCACACTCGTTGATTTCATGCTGGCACGTGTGACCTTGCCAGCCAGCTGTGCACGCACAGGTAAAATTCCCAACGGTATTCGTACAATTGCCTTCGTGAAGACACGGATTCTCAACACATTCATCTACGTCCTGATCACAGTCATGCCCCTGCCATCCCCAGGCGCACGTGCAGTTGTAGCCCCCAGCGAAGTTGGTGCATGTTCCTTGGTTTGCGCAGGGATCCTTCGCACACTCGTCCACGTCTTCATCACAGTGCTGTGCCTGCCATCCCACCGTGCAGCTGCAGCTGTAACTTCCAGCAGTATTTGTACATGTTCCTTGATTTTGACACGGATTCTTCAAACACTCGTCAACATCTTGAAACGAAAAGTTCCAAAGCATCATGTTATTCTCACGTTCAACCACAATCAACACCCAACACCTTTTTTGCGCTGGTCAAATCAAATGCTTCAGCCTACAAACACATCGACTCACTCACCTTCATCACAATGCATTCCCTGCCAACCCTCTACGCATACGCACGAATAACTGCCATTAGAATTAATGCAGGTTCCTTGGTTTGCACATGGCTCTGCCAGACACTCGTTGACGTCTACAAAAACATACAAAAGCAAATCTTTGGAACCACTCTCCAGACAAACCAAACCGCCCTCAATAAAATTCGAGGGCTCCGACCAACAGAAACAACAGCAACGCCTATTAACAGCTGATCAAAATTCACGCAATCTACCAATTACCAGTGTCGAAAATGAAAATGACAACGAAAACAATGACCATCAAAACATGATAATGACATTCACACACATAATGACTATCGAAAGAACGACAACAATGAAAATTAAGGCAAACGTGATGACGATAATAATCACACAAATGATTATAAGGGAGATGATGATCAACATCAACATAACCAACACAATCATTTTCCATTGATAACGATTACAACGAGCATGATAAAAGGGATACCACTGATGGCAACAATAACACTAACAATAGCAACACTTACCTTCATCGCAGTGCTGTGCTTTCCATCCTGGTTTGCAGGTGCATTTGTAACTGCCTGCCGTATTCGTACAGCTTCCTTCGTTTTCACAAGGATTCAGGAGACACTCGTCCACGTCTAGAAGAAAACAGGCGCTTTCACTTCAGCTCACGTTCTACTATCATAGCATCCAAGTCCAAATCATGGACAGCACTTTGCAGCGTCTAAACCTCCTTTCCCCTAACCCTATATATCTTAACATCAACCACAACACAGACACATGCAACAATTCCATGCACAATCATCAAACCTTGTTCGCAGTGCTTGCCCTGCCATCCGTCCACGCAACTACAGTTGTAGCCCCCGGCAGAATTTGTACATGTTCCTTGGTTTTGGCATGGATTTGCTTGACACTCATCCACATCTGACAACATCAAAAAAAAAAAAAACACACACAAAAAAAAAAAAACATTATCAATCAATAACTCGAACAATCAATCACTACAGAAGGAGAGCCTCTCCACACTCCAGTACTGAAGCAAAGACCTACCTAAGTCGCAGTTCTTGCCGTACCATCCAGTGGTGCATGTGCAGTTGTAACCGCCAGCAAAGTTCCAACAAGTGCCTTGGTTTTGGCAAGGGTTATTCTCACACTCGTTCACATCTAAAACCAAACCAAAAAACCAAAAAGCTCACTTCAGTGACAACAACAACTCCATGCCTTTCTGGGCTCAACACGGTACACATCCTTACCTTCCTCGCAATGCTGTCCCTTCCATCCCACTGCGCAACTACAAGCATAGCTGCCATTAGAGTTAGTGCAAGTCCCTTGGTTTTGGCATGGTTTCGCTTCGCACTCGTCCACATCCTCATCGCAGTCGTGTGCCGTCCATCCGGCCACGCAACTGCATTGGTAACTGCCCACAGAATTAGTGCATGTTCCTTGATTCTGGCATGGCTCGTTCAGACACTCGTCTACGTCTTGATCGCAGTCCTGTCCCTGCCACCCTAATTGGCATGCGCAAGTGTAACTGCCGACAGCATTACGACACGTTCCGTTGTTCTGGCACGGCTCGCTCAGACACTCGTTGACATCTTGATCACAATGCTTGCCCTGCCATCCAGCAGTGCATGCGCACGAGTAACTACCAGCGGAATTCATGCATGCTCCTCGGTTCAGGCATGGCCGGTTAAGACACTCGTCCACATCCTCCTCGCAGTTGCTGCCTTTCCATCCGACTATGCATGCGCACGAGTATCTGCCTATGAGGTCGGTACACGTTCCATTGTGTTGACATGGATTGGAAGCACACTCGTTGATTTCATGCTGGCACGTGTGACCTCGCCAGCCAGCTGTGCACGCACAGGTAAAATTCCCAACGGTATTCGTACAATTGCCTTCGTGAAGACACGGATTCTCAACACATTCATCTACGTCCTGATCACAGTCATGCCCCTGCCATCCCCAGGCGCACGTGCAGTTGTAGCCCCCAGCGAAGTTGGTGCATGTTCCTTGGTTTGCGCAGGGATCCTTCGCACACTCGTCCACGTCTTCATCACAGTGCTGTGCCTGCCATCCCACCGTGCAGCTGCAGCTGTAACTTCCAGCAGTATTTGTACATGTTCCTTGATTTTGACACGGATTCTTCAAACACTCGTCAACATCTTGAAACGAAAAGTTCCAAAGCATCATGTTATTCTCACGTTCAACCACAATCAACACCCAACACCTTTTTTGCGCTGGTCAAATCAAATGCTTCAGCCTACAAACACATCGACTCACTCACCTTCATCACAATGCATTCCCTGCCAACCCTCTACGCATACGCACGAATAACTGCCATTAGAATTAATGCAGGTTCCTTGGTTTGCACATGGCTCTGCCAGACACTCGTTGACGTCTACAAAAACATACAAAAGCAAATCTTTGGAACCACTCTCCAGACAAACCAAACCGCCCTCAATAAAATTCGAGGGCTCCGACCAACAGAAACAACAGCAACGCCTATTAACAGCTGATCAAAATTCACGCAATCTACCAATTACCAGTGTCGAAAATGAAAATGACAACGAAAACAATGACCATCAAAACATGATAATGACATTCACACACATAATGACTATCGAAAGAACGACAACAATGAAAATTAAGGCAAACGTGATGACGATAATAATCACACAAATGATTATAAGGGTGATGATGATCAACATCAACATAACCAACACAATCATTTTCCATTGATAACGATTACAACGAGCATGATAAAAGGGATACCACTGATGGCAACAATAACACTAACAATAGCAACACTTACCTTCATCGCAGTGCTGTGCTTTCCATCCTGGTTTGCAGGTGCATTTGTAACTGCCTGCCGTATTCGTACAGCTTCCTTCGTTTTCACAAGGATTCAGGAGACACTCGTCCACGTCTAGAAGAAAACAGGCGCTTTCACTTCAGCTCACGTTCTACTATCATAGCATCCAAGTCCAAATCATGGACAGCACTTTGCAGCGTCTAAACCTCCTTTCCCCTAACCCTATATATCTTAACATCAACCACAACACAGACACATGCAACAATTCCATGCACAATCATCAAACCTTGTTCGCAGTGCTTGCCCTGCCATCCGTCCACGCAACTACAGTTGTAGCCCCCGGCAGAATTTGTACATGTTCCTTGGTTTTGGCATGGATTTGCTTGACACTCATCCACATCTGACAACATCAAAAAAAAAAAAAACACACACAAAAAAAACAAAACATTATCAATCAATAACTCGAACAATCAATCACTACAGAAGGAGAGCCTCTCCACACTCCAGTACTGAAGCAAAGACCTACCTAAGTCGCAGTTCTTGCCGTACCATCCAGTGGTGCATGTGCAGTTGTAACCGCCAGCAAAGTTCCAACAAGTGCCTTGGTTTTGGCAAGGGTTATTCTCACACTCGTTCACATCTAAAACCAAACCAAAAAACCAAAAAGCTCACTTCAGTGACAACAACAACTCCATGCCTTTCTGGGCTCAACACGGTACACATCCTTACCTTCCTCGCAATGCTGTCCCTTCCATCCCACTGCGCAACTACAAGCATAGCTGCCATTAGAGTTAGTGCAAGTCCCTTGGTTTTGGCATGGTTTCGCTTCGCACTCGTCCACATCCTCATCGCAGTCGTGTGCCGTCCATCCGGCCACGCAACTGCATTGGTAACTGCCCACAGAATTAGTGCATGTTCCTTGATTCTGGCATGGCTCGTTCAGACACTCGTCTACGTCTTGATCGCAGTCCTGTCCCTGCCACCCTAATTGGCATGCGCAAGTGTAACTGCCGACAGCATTACGACACGTTCCGTTGTTCTGGCACGGCTCGCTCAGACACTCGTTGACATCTTGATCACAATGCTTGCCCTGCCATCCAGCAGTGCATGCGCACGAGTAACTACCAGCGGAATTCATGCATGCTCCTCGGTTCAGGCATGGCCGGTTAAGACACTCGTCCACATCCTCCTCGCAGTTGCTGCCTTTCCATCCGACTATGCATGCGCACGAGTATCTGCCTATGAGGTCGGTACACGTTCCATTGTGTTGACATGGATTGGAAGCACACTCGTTGATTTCATGCTGGCACGTGTGACCTCGCCAGCCAGCTGTGCACGCACAGGTAAAATTCCCAACGGTATTCGTACAATTGCCTTCGTGAAGACACGGATTCTCAACACATTCATCTACGTCCTGATCACAGTCATGCCCCTGCCATCCCCAGGCGCACGTGCAGTTGTAGCCCCCAGCGAAGTTGGTGCATGTTCCTTGGTTTGCGCAGGGATCCTTCGCACACTCGTCCACGTCTTCATCACAGTGCTGTGCCTGCCATCCCACCGTGCAGCTGCAGCTGTAACTTCCAGCAGTATTTGTACATGTTCCTTGATTTTGACACGGATTCTTCAAACACTCGTCAACATCTTGAAACGAAAAGTTCCAAAGCATCATGTTATTCTCACGTTCAACCACAATCAACACCCAACACCTTTTTTGCGCTGGTCAAATCAAATGCTTCAGCCTACAAACACATCGACTCACTCACCTTCATCACAATGCATTCCCTGCCAACCCTCTACGCATACGCACGAATAACTGCCATTAGAATTAATGCAGGTTCCTTGGTTTGCACATGGCTCTGCCAGACACTCGTTGACGTCTACAAAAACATACAAAAGCAAATCTTTGGAACCACTCTCCAGACAAACCAAACCGCCCTCAATAAAATTCGAGGGCTCCGACCAACAGAAACAACAGCAACGCCTATTAACAGCTGATCAAAATTCACGCAATCTACCAATTACCAGTGTCGAAAATGAAAATGACAACGAAAACAATGACCATCAAAACATGATAATGACATTCACACACATAATGACTATCGAAAGAACGACAACAATGAAAATTAAGGCAAACGTGATGACGATAATAATCACACAAATGATTATAAGGGTGATGATGATCAACATCAACATAACCAACACAATCATTTTCCATTGATAACGATTACAACGAGCATGATAAAAGGGATACCACTGATGGCAACAATAACACTAACAATAGCAACACTTACCTTCATCGCAGTGCTGTGCTTTCCATCCTGGTTTGCAGGTGCATTTGTAACTGCCTGCCGTATTCGTACAGCTTCCTTCGTTTTCACAAGGATTCAGGAGACACTCGTCCACGTCTAGAAGAAAACAGGCGCTTTCACTTCAGCTCACGTTCTACTATCAGAGCATCCAAGTCCAAATCATGGACAGCACTTTGCAGCGTCTAAACCTCCTTTCCCCTAACCCTATATATCTTAACATCAACCACAACACAGACACATGCAACAATTCCATGCACAATCATCAAACCTTGTTCGCAGTGCTTGCCCTGCCATCCGTCCACGCAACTACAGTTGTAGCCCCCGGCAGAATTTGTACATGTTCCTTGGTTTTGGCATGGATTTGCTTGACACTCATCCACATCTGACAACATCAAAAAAAAAAAAAAAAACACAAAAAAAAAAAAACATTATCAATCAATAACTCGAACAATCAATCACTACAGAAGGAGAGCCTCTCCACACTCCAGTACTGAAGCAAAGACCTACCTAAGTCGCAGTTCTTGCCGTACCATCCAGTGGTGCATGTGCAGTTGTAACCGCCAGCAAAGTTCCAACAAGTGCCTTGGTTTTGGCAAGGGTTATTCTCACACTCGTTCACATCTAAAACCAAACCAAAAAACCAAAAAGCTCACTTCAGTGACAACAACAACTCCATGCCTTTCTGGGCTCAACACGGTACACATCCTTACCTTCCTCGCAATGCTGTCCCTTCCATCCCACTGCGCAACTACAAGCATAGCTGCCATTAGAGTTAGTGCAAGTCCCTTGGTTTTGGCATGGTTTCGCTTCGCACTCGTCCACATCCTCATCGCAGTCGTGTGCCGTCCATCCGGCCACGCAACTGCATTGGTAACTGCCCACAGAATTAGTGCATGTTCCTTGATTCTGGCATGGCTCGTTCAGACACTCGTCTACGTCTTGATCGCAGTCCTGTCCCTGCCACCCTAATTGGCATGCGCAAGTGTAACTGCCGACAGCATTACGACACGTTCCGTTGTTCTGGCACGGCTCGCTCAGACACTCGTTGACATCTTGATCACAATGCTTGCCCTGCCATCCAGCAGTGCATGCGCACGAGTAACTACCAGCGGAATTCATGCATGCTCCTCGGTTCAGGCATGGCCGGTTAAGACACTCGTCCACATCCTCCTCGCAGTTGCTGCCTTTCCATCCGACTATGCATGCGCACGAGTATCTGCCTATGAGGTCGGTACACGTTCCATTGTGTTGACATGGATTGGAAGCACACTCGTTGATTTCATGCTGGCACGTGTGACCTCGCCAGCCAGCTGTGCACGCACAGGTAAAATTCCCAACGGTATTCGTACAATTGCCTTCGTGAAGACACGGATTCTCAACACATTCATCTACGTCCTGATCACAGTCATGCCCCTGCCATCCCCAGGCGCACGTGCAGTTGTAGCCCCCAGCGAAGTTGGTGCATGTTCCTTGGTTTGCGCAGGGATCCTTCGCACACTCGTCCACGTCTTCATCACAGTGCTGTGCCTGCCATCCCACCGTGCAGCTGCAGCTGTAACTTCCAGCAGTATTTGTACATGTTCCTTGATTTTGACACGGATTCTTCAAACACTCGTCAACATCTTGAAACGAAAAGTTCCAAAGCATCATGTTATTCTCACGTTCAACCACAATCAACACCCAACACCTTTTTTGCGCTGGTCAAATCAAATGCTTCAGCCTACAAACACATCGACTCACTCACCTTCATCACAATGCATTCCCTGCCAACCCTCTACGCATACGCACGAATAACTGCCATTAGAATTAATGCAGGTTCCTTGGTTTGCACATGGCTCTGCCAGACACTCGTTGACGTCTACAAAAACATACAAAAGCAAATCTTTGGAACCACTCTCCAGACAAACCAAACCGCCCTCAATAAAATTCGAGGGCTCCGACCAACAGAAACAACAGCAACGCCTATTAACAGCTGATCAAAATTCACGCAATCTACCAATTACCAGTGTCGAAAATGAAAATGACAACGAAAACAATGACCATCAAAACATGATAATGACATTCACACACATAATGACTATCGAAAGAACGACAACAATGAAAATTAAGGCAAACGTGATGACGATAATAATCACACAAATGATTATAAGGGTGATGATGATCAACATCAACATAACCAACACAATCATTTTCCATTGATAACGATTACAACGAGCATGATAAAAGGGATACCACTGATGGCAACAATAACACTAACAATAGCAACACTTACCTTCATCGCAGTGCTGTGCTTTCCATCCTGGTTTGCAGGTGCATTTGTAACTGCCTGCCGTATTCGTACAGCTTCCTTCGTTTTCACAAGGATTCAGGAGACACTCGTCCACGTCTAGAAGAAAACAGGCGCTTTCACTTCAGCTCACGTTCTACTATCAGAGCATCCAAGTCCAAATCATGGACAGCACTTTGCAGCGTCTAAACCTCCTTTCCCCTAACCCTATATATCTTAACATCAACCACAACACAGACACATGCAACAATTCCATGCACAATCATCAAACCTTGTTCGCAGTGCTTGCCCTGCCATCCGTCCACGCAACTACAGTTGTAGCCCCCGGCAGAATTTGTACATGTTCCTTGGTTTTGGCATGGATTTGCTTGACACTCATCCACATCTGACAACATCAAAAAAAAAAAAAAAAACACACAAAAAAAAAAACATTATCAATCAATAACTCGAACAATCAATCACTACAGAAGGAGAGCCTCTCCACACTCCAGTACTGAAGCAAAGACCTACCTAAGTCGCAGTTCTTGCCGTACCATCCAGTGGTGCATGTGCAGTTGTAACCGCCAGCAAAGTTCCAACAAGTGCCTTGGTTTTGGCAAGGGTTATTCTCACACTCGTTCACATCTAAAACCAAACCAAAAAACCAAAAAGCTCACTTCAGTGACAACAACAACTCCATGCCTTTCTGGGCTCAACACGGTACACATCCTTACCTTCCTCGCAATGCTGTCCCTTCCATCCCACTGCGCAACTACAAGCATAGCTGCCATTAGAGTTAGTGCAAGTCCCTTGGTTTTGGCATGGTTTCGCTTCGCACTCGTCCACATCCTCATCGCAGTCGTGTGCCGTCCATCCGGCCACGCAACTGCATTGGTAACTGCCCACAGAATTAGTGCATGTTCCTTGATTCTGGCATGGCTCGTTCAGACACTCGTCTACGTCTTGATCGCAGTCCTGTCCCTGCCACCCTAATTGGCATGCGCAAGTGTAACTGCCGACAGCATTACGACACGTTCCGTTGTTCTGGCACGGCTCGCTCAGACACTCGTTGACATCTTGATCACAATGCTTGCCCTGCCATCCAGCAGTGCATGCGCACGAGTAACTACCAGCGGAATTCATGCATGCTCCTCGGTTCAGGCATGGCCGGTTAAGACACTCGTCCACATCCTCCTCGCAGTTGCTGCCTTTCCATCCGACTATGCATGCGCACGAGTATCTGCCTATGAGGTCGGTACACGTTCCATTGTGTTGACATGGATTGGAAGCACACTCGTTGATTTCATGCTGGCACGTGTGACCTCGCCAGCCAGCTGTGCACGCACAGGTAAAATTCCCAACGGTATTCGTACAATTGCCTTCGTGAAGACACGGATTCTCAACACATTCATCTACGTCCTGATCACAGTCATGCCCCTGCCATCCCCAGGCGCACGTGCAGTTGTAGCCCCCAGCGAAGTTGGTGCATGTTCCTTGGTTTGCGCAGGGATCCTTCGCACACTCGTCCACGTCTTCATCACAGTGCTGTGCCTGCCATCCCACCGTGCAGCTGCAGCTGTAACTTCCAGCAGTATTTGTACATGTTCCTTGATTTTGACACGGATTCTTCAAACACTCGTCAACATCTTGAAACGAAAAGTTCCAAAGCATCATGTTATTCTCACGTTCAACCACAATCAACACCCAACACCTTTTTTGCGCTGGTCAAATCAAATGCTTCAGCCTACAAACACATCGACTCACTCACCTTCATCACAATGCATTCCCTGCCAACCCTCTACGCATACGCACGAATAACTGCCATTAGAATTAATGCAGGTTCCTTGGTTTGCACATGGCTCTGCCAGACACTCGTTGACGTCTACAAAAACATACAAAAGCAAATCTTTGGAACCACTCTCCAGACAAACCAAACCGCCCTCAATAAAATTCGAGGGCTCCGACCAACAGAAACAACAGCAACGCCTATTAACAGCTGATCAAAATTCACGCAATCTACCAATTACCAGTGTCGAAAATGAAAATGACAACGAAAACAATGACCATCAAAACATGATAATGACATTCACACACATAATGACTATCGAAAGAACGACAACAATGAAAATTAAGGCAAACGTGATGACGATAATAATCACACAAATGATTATAAGGGAGATGATGATCAACATCAACATAACCAACACAATCATTTTCCATTGATAACGATTACAACGAGCATGATAAAAGGGATACCACTGATGGCAACAATAACACTAACAATAGCAACACTTACCTTCATCGCAGTGCTGTGCTTTCCATCCTGGTTTGCAGGTGCATTTGTAACTGCCTGCCGTATTCGTACAGCTTCCTTCGTTTTCACAAGGATTCAGGAGACACTCGTCCACGTCTAGAAGAAAACAGGCGCTTTCACTTCAGCTCACGTTCTACTATCATAGCATCCAAGTCCAAATCATGGACAGCACTTTGCAGCGTCTAAACCTCCTTTCCCCTAACCCTATATATCTTAACATCAACCACAACACAGACACATGCAACAATTCCATGCACAATCATCAAACCTTGTTCGCAGTGCTTGCCCTGCCATCCGTCCACGCAACTACAGTTGTAGCCCCCGGCAGAATTTGTACATGTTCCTTGGTTTTGGCATGGATTTGCTTGACACTCATCCACATCTGACAACATCAAAAAAAAAAAAACACACACACAAAAAAAAAACAACATTATCAATCAATAACTCGAACAATCAATCACTACAGAAGGAGAGCCTCTCCACACTCCAGTACTGAAGCAAAGACCTACCTAAGTCGCAGTTCTTGCCGTACCATCCAGTGGTGCATGTGCAGTTGTAACCGCCAGCAAAGTTCCAACAAGTGCCTTGGTTTTGGCAAGGGTTATTCTCACACTCGTTCACATCTAAAACCAAACCAAAAAACCAAAAAGCTCACTTCAGTGACAACAACAACTCCATGCCTTTCTGGGCTCAACACGGTACACATCCTTACCTTCCTCGCAATGCTGTCCCTTCCATCCCACTGCGCAACTACAAGCATAGCTGCCATTAGAGTTAGTGCAAGTCCCTTGGTTTTGGCATGGTTTCGCTTCGCACTCGTCCACATCCTCATCGCAGTCGTGTGCCGTCCATCCGGCCACGCAACTGCATTGGTAACTGCCCACAGAATTAGTGCATGTTCCTTGATTCTGGCATGGCTCGTTCAGACACTCGTCTACGTCTTGATCGCAGTCCTGTCCCTGCCACCCTAATTGGCATGCGCAAGTGTAACTGCCGACAGCATTACGACACGTTCCGTTGTTCTGGCACGGCTCGCTCAGACACTCGTTGACATCTTGATCACAATGCTTGCCCTGCCATCCAGCAGTGCATGCGCACGAGTAACTACCAGCGGAATTCATGCATGCTCCTCGGTTCAGGCATGGCCGGTTAAGACACTCGTCCACATCCTCCTCGCAGTTGCTGCCTTTCCATCCGACTATGCATGCGCACGAGTATCTGCCTATGAGGTCGGTACACGTTCCATTGTGTTGACATGGATTGGAAGCACACTCGTTGATTTCATGCTGGCACGTGTGACCTCGCCAGCCAGCTGTGCACGCACAGGTAAAATTCCCAACGGTATTCGTACAATTGCCTTCGTGAAGACACGGATTCTCAACACATTCATCTACGTCCTGATCACAGTCATGCCCCTGCCATCCCCAGGCGCACGTGCAGTTGTAGCCCCCAGCGAAGTTGGTGCATGTTCCTTGGTTTGCGCAGGGATCCTTCGCACACTCGTCCACGTCTTCATCACAGTGCTGTGCCTGCCATCCCACCGTGCAGCTGCAGCTGTAACTTCCAGCAGTATTTGTACATGTTCCTTGATTTTGACACGGATTCTTCAAACACTCGTCAACATCTTGAAACGAAAAGTTCCAAAGCATCATGTTATTCTCACGTTCAACCACAATCAACACCCAACACCTTTTTTGCGCTGGTCAAATCAAATGCTTCAGCCTACAAACACATCGACTCACTCACCTTCATCACAATGCATTCCCTGCCAACCCTCTACGCATACGCACGAATAACTGCCATTAGAATTAATGCAGGTTCCTTGGTTTGCACATGGCTCTGCCAGACACTCGTTGACGTCTACAAAAACATACAAAAGCAAATCTTTGGAACCACTCTCCAGACAAACCAAACCGCCCTCAATAAAATTCGAGGGCTCCGACCAACAGAAACAACAGCAACGCCTATTAACAGCTGATCAAAATTCACGCAATCTACCAATTACCAGTGTCGAAAATGAAAATGACAACGAAAACAATGACCATCAAAACATGATAATGACATTCACACACATAATGACTATCGAAAGAACGACAACAATGAAAATTAAGGCAAACGTGATGACGATAATAATCACACAAATGATTATAAGGGTGATGATGATCAACATCAACATAACCAACACAATCATTTTCCATTGATAACGATTACAACGAGCATGATAAAAGGGATACCACTGATGGCAACAATAACACTAACAATAGCAACACTTACCTTCATCGCAGTGCTGTGCTTTCCATCCTGGTTTGCAGGTGCATTTGTAACTGCCTGCCGTATTCGTACAGCTTCCTTCGTTTTCACAAGGATTCAGGAGACACTCGTCCACGTCTAGAAGAAAACAGGCGCTTTCACTTCAGCTCACGTTCTACTATCATAGCATCCAAGTCCAAATCATGGACAGCACTTTGCAGCGTCTAAACCTCCTTTCCCCTAACCCTATATATCTTAACATCAACCACAACACAGACACATGCAACAATTCCATGCACAATCATCAAACCTTGTTCGCAGTGCTTGCCCTGCCATCCGTCCACGCAACTACAGTTGTAGCCCCCGGCAGAATTTGTACATGTTCCTTGGTTTTGGCATGGATTTGCTTGACACTCATCCACATCTGACAACATCAAAAAAAAAAAAAAAAACACAATCAGTTGTAAAAATTCTCCAGACAGTTGAACAAAAACAACACACCCTTCGGTTTTTGTACAACCGAGAAGTTCATTTTGCAATCAACTACTGCATAGACGAAACGTGTGCATGACGTAAACGTGAAAAAGAAATGGTGTTTGTAACTAAAAAATTACTAGGAAGAACCTCTAACGAGAACGCGATAATCCGCGTAACACACCCGAGACAGGTTACGGGTACGAAACTCATACCAAAGGTACGGCGATAACCCGAAAAAAGCTTTGAACAGTTACACAAAAAAGTATTTTAAAAATACATAAATCATCAATAATAATATGACGTAAAATCTAAAGAGTTCGAAGAATAATAATCGCGAATTGTATCGCGTAGCAACTAACGACGTGGCGCGTACGAACTAAAGACTTATAAAGTACAAAACTAACGACTTTTAAAATCTAAAATCTAAAATCTTCCAGCATTATTTGTGCACGTTCCACCATTTTTATACACATATATTTTTTACACATTCATTGACATCTAGAGCGATACACTTAAAAAATCACATATCTTAAGCCAACTAAATCCAAGTTTTGAAATACAGCTTATGTGTTTTCCATATACAAACCCCTATTTTCATAATGTTTACAGCCACATCAATGATTTTGAAAAAGCAGATTAACCCTTTCACTCCTACGGCGCCCGAAACCGCCCGTAAAAAACGCACCTTAAATGAAAAATTTCAGCTTCAACAATTTTGATAAAGTTGACCTAAATACCAGTCTAAAATTTTAACTAGCAAACAGAACAACTTTTAAAATCAAAAAACCTGCACAAATGTCCAAAATTAGAACGAAAAAAACTTTAGACATTTTTGGAAAACCAAAAACCACTGTTTTTGACGTCATTTCCGAAAGCCAAAAATCACGCTTTTTCATCGCATCGTTTTCCATGCAATTTTTATTTCTACTCAAACAATACTCTTACACAGGATAGTTTGGTCCTAGTACTTGGCTTTTAGTGCTTTTTTTCATCAATTCCTTCCACACGGCAAGCGACAGCCCTTTTCTTCGACCCATTTCATCGCTTATCGATTTTCACTACTCACTTTCGCAATGCATTCTGGGAAAATGCCATTTTTTTCAACAGGGCAGTAGTCCGCCCCCACATTTCAAGAATTTTTTATAAGTGTCGAGCCACTAGGTCCTACTGCCTAAATATCAGCTACAGAGCATTCCCCACAAGCCAAATATAAAATAAAATGCCTCAGTAGGTCCTGGCTTTTCATCGTTTCAGAGCTCATAGGATAATCGCGCCAAAAATTCTAACTCGTACGAATGTACATGATCTACGAACTTTTGACGGTAAAATCCCTTGCATACTCTCAGTTCTTCGAGATCATGCTGATTTAAGCTGTCTTAGGGCTTCATGATGCCCTCCAGCACTCCATAGATGAACAAAATGGCTCTCAAAATCTCTGGTTTTCGAAAATAGTCGAAAACAAGGAAGCCGAATTCCAAGAAGAACGCCTTCAAGCGGGAACTAATTATGCAGCCAGTAAACGTCATCCCTCATTTACATAAAACACTGACTGTCAATCAAAACTCCAAATATGGTCTTGCTAGGGCTTGGAGAACGTTTACGTCCACAATCAAACAGCCAGTGTGGCGAACTCGTGGATACTAGAAAAGAATTGACGAATGAACTATTGTTCTCTTAGATTTGGCTTACTTGCAAAATTTCGAGAAATGAACAAATGCTTGAAAATAAGTTTCCATAAGAAGTTAACTCATTTCCCTGAGCTTGAAGGACAATGAAACTTTAATTCTATTTAGCCTCAGGAAGGGAATAAGCTATTGTTGATCAAATAACACGAAAAAATAGAAGGCTAATGGAAGAATTATTTACTAAATTGCAGAATTTCTAATCAAATCACCCACCCATAGGCACTTGTTTACGATCAAGTCTCACCCCTCCTTACATGGGACGTATATTGATAGGTGCATAATATTCGAAAATATAAGAGAATAGTAGGGGGGGAAATAAAAAATGAGTGGCTAACCTACCCTCTCTCTGCTCTGCAGTCCCAGAGGGAAGGTATTTGAGCAAAGTATCGGAATAACAGTTTTATGGCAAACATGAGGTCTGGAATTTTATCCAAAACAGAACAATATAGTTCTTGTTTAAGTTTCCTGGTTTTTTTTTTTGTTTTTTTTTTTTTCATATTTGATCAGCAAGTGGTTCTCCACGATGGAGAATTTAAATTTTTAAAGAATTTATAAATGTCTCTGGTCAAAGGCCCCCATCTCCTTTCTAAAAATAGCCGAGGTTTAAAAAATGCAACAAATCAATGCCTGCAAAAATTGTGTTAAAAATTTAAGTTGGAGTGTTTTTTGGTGCAAAGTACTTTTTCGAAATTTGTAGATTTAGTGTTGCCACGGTAATGCTGTAAAAAGTTCCCGTTCATTCCAAAGGTAATGAGCATTCTGACAAGGACAATGGATAACAACAATTTAATATGAAATATCAATATAAAACAATGTGTGGTTTTTACAATCTTCTATCTGTTTATATTCAGTTTATATTCATGTCATAACAAGAGTTGCATTCTCTTGTCATTGAATTTTACACCTAAGTTATAGAATCATAAAACTCAAATTGTACAAAAAACCCACACTGGTTGTTTTTATCTTATCGTATTAAACATGCTTAGGCATGATGTGTTAAATATATTTCAAGTGTAAATTTTATTTCTTTTATTTATGGTTATTGGCAAAAAAAACACAACTTCTTTTTATAGTTTTACTGAATTTAGGTAAGTGAAGTTTTCTGTTCAAACAAGAATAGTTTTAAAATAAAATAAATCTTTATATTTTGGCGAACTATTAGCTTACTTGTAGAGACCTGTAGATGGCTCTGTTGTTCAATGTCTTCGACTTTATATGCTCCCAAAATGTAAACCGAGTTCACTTCACTGTGATAGGATCTATTTTAAAGGTCTTCAAAGAAATCTTCCACCATTTCAAAGAAAGTTTGAATGAAAGGAAGCGCCTCAAACTGCTGCTATACCCAAGCAATTATAAACATCTTGTCGCCTCGAACCGTCCCTTAAAATATCTAAATGGGCTACCTGTGTAGTACCAGTCCTTTCGCATTCGCATTTGCGCATATGAAAAAGGTCGAGATCTAAACGAGCTGAAATGGAGCTGAGATCTTTGCGTCCCACATGAGCAAAGCAAACAACGAGTTACTCGTATAAATATGGTGCAATATGCTGCCATATTATAATAGAGTTTGTCTTCCTTCGTGACACTTCTTAGAATACGAAAAAAGAATTCGTAAAGCAGTAGTACTCAGTCGTGTCGTAGATGAAGCGATTTGTAAGCATTTCAATATCGCTCTAGTAAAAAGGAATCGTTTAGATATCAATCAACTAACGGTTCAAATAGTGAGCGAGTGACCGAGTAACACATTTGCATATTCAGACCCCTCACAATAACTCGTTTCTACGCTTCCCATATCCACGAGTTAAAAACACTGAAAATCCTCCAGGAGTCAAAAGGGTTAACAAAGCACTAAACCAATACGACATTTAACTGACCTTGATCACAATGTTGTCCTTCCCAACCAGGAACACAGGTGCAAGCGTAACTTCCTGCAGTATTTGTGCATGTTCCACCATTTTGGCATGGACTTTGATCACATTCATTGATATCTGTTGGCAGACCGTGCGGACACACAATAATAATCAAAGAGTATTTTCACAATGAAACGTTGCCTTCTATAAAGACCAACAACGATTCAAACTACAACCATCACATCAACAACAACAAAAACCCGAGAAAAACAAAGCACTAAACCAATACGACATTTAACTGACCTTGATCACAATGTTGTCCTTCCCAACCAGGAACACAGGTGCAAGCGTAACTTCCTGCAGTATTTGTGCATGTTCCACCATTTTGGCATGGACTTTGATCACATTCATTGATATCTGTTGGCAGACCGTGCGGACACACAATAATAATCAAAGAGTATTTTCACAATGAAACGCTGCCTTCTATAAAGACCAACAACGATTCAAACTACAACCATCACATCAACAACAACAAAAACCCGAGAAAAACAAAGCACTAAACCAATACGACATTTAACTGACCTTGATCACAATGTTGTCCTTCCCAACCAGGAACACAGGTGCAAGCGTAACTTCCTGCAGTATTTGTGCATGTTCCACCATTTTGGCATGGACTTTGATCACATTCATTGATATCTGTTGGCAGACCGTGCGGACACACAATAATAATCAAAGAGTATTTTCACAATGAAACGTTGCCTTCTATAAAGACCAACAACGATTCAAACTACAACCATCACATCAACAACAACAAAAACCCGAGAAAAACAAAGCACTAAACCAATACGACATTTAACTGACCTTGATCACAATGTTGTCCTTCCCAACCAGGAACACAGGTGCAAGCGTAACTTCCTGCAGTATTTGTGCATGTTCCACCATTTTGGCATGGACTTTGATCACATTCATTGATATCTGTTGGCAGACCGTGCGGACACACAATAATAATCAAAGAGTATTTTCACAATGAAACGTTGCCTTCTATAAAGACCAACAACGATTCAAACTACAACCATCACATCAACAACAACAAAAACCCGAGAAAAACAAAGCACTAAACCAATACGACATTTAACTGACCTTGATCACAATGTTGTCCTTCCCAACCAGGATCACAGGTGCAAGCGTAACTTCCTGCAGTATTTGTGCATGTTCCACCATTTTGGCATGGACTTTGATCACATTCATTGATATCTGTTGGCAGACCGTGCGGACACACAATAATAATCAAAGAGTATTTTCACAATGAAACGCTGCCTTCTATAAAGACCAACAACGATTCAAACTACAACCATCACATCAACAACAACAAAAACCCGAGAAAAACAAAGCACTAAACCAATACGACATTTAACTGACCTTGATCACAATGTTGTCCTTCCCAACCAGGAACACAGGTGCAAGCGTAACTTCCTGCAGTATTTGTGCATGTTCCACCATTTTGGCATGGACTTTGATCACATTCATTGATATCTGTTGGCAGACCGTGCGGACACACAATAATAATCAAAGAGTATTTTCACAATGAAACGTTGCCTTCTATAAAGACCAACAACGATTCAAACTACAACCATCACATCAACAACAACAAAAACCCGAGAAAAACAAAGCACTAAACCAATACGACATTTAACTGACCTTGATCACAATGTTGTCCTTCCCAACCAGGAATACAGGTGCAAGCGTAACTTCCTGCAGTATTTGTGCATGTTCCACCATTTTGGCATGGACTTTGATCACATTCATTGATATCTGTTGGCAGACCGTGCAGACACACAATAATAATCAAAGAGTATTTTCACAATGAAACGCTGCCTTCTATAAAGACCAACAACGATTCAAACTACAACCATCACATCAACAACAACAAAAACCCGAGAAAAACAAAGCACTAAACCAATACGACATTTAACTGACCTTGATCACAATGTTGTCCTTCCCAACCAGGAACACAGGTGCAAGCGTAACTTCCTGCAGTATTTGTGCATGTTCCACCATTTTGGCATGGACTTTGATCACATTCATTGATATCTGTTGGCAGACCGTGCGGACACACAATAATAATCAAAGAGTATTTTCACAATGAAACGTTGCCTTCTATAAAGACCAACAACGATTCAAACTACAACCATCACATCAACAACAACAAAAACCCGAGAAAAACAAAGCACTAAACCAATACGACATTTAACTGACCTTGATCACAATGTTGTCCTTCCCAACCAGGAACACAGGTGCAAGCGTAACTTCCTGCAGTATTTGTGCATGTTCCACCATTTTGGCATGGACTTTGATCACATTCATTGATATCTGTTGGCAGACCGTGCGGACACACGATAATAATCAAAGAGTATTTTCACAATGAAACGCTGCCTTCTATAAAGACCAACAACGATTCAAACTACAACCATCACATCAACAACAACAAAAACCCGAGAAAAACAAAGCACTAAACCAATACGACATTTAACTGACCTTGATCACAATGTTGTCCTTCCCAACCAGGAACACAGGTGCAAGCGTAACTTCCTGCAGTATTTGTGCATGTTCCACCATTTTGGCATGGACTTTGATCACATTCATTGATATCTGTTGGCAGACCGTGCGGACACACAATAATAATCAAAGAGTATTTTCACAATGAAACGTTGCCTTCTATAAAGACCAACAACGATTCAAACTACAACCATCACATCAACAACAACAAAAACCCGAGAAAAACAAAGCACTAAACCAATACGACATTTAACTGACCTTGATCACAATGTTGTCCTTCCCAACCAGGAACACAGGTGCAAGCGTAACTTCCTGCAGTATTTGTGCATGTTCCACCATTTTGGCATGGACTTTGATCACATTCATTGATATCTGTTGGCAGACCGTGCGGACACACAATAATAATCAAAGAGTATTTTCACAATGAAACGCTGCCTTCTATAAAGACCAACAACGATTCAAACTACAACCATCACATCAACAACAACAAAAACCCGAGAAAAACAAAGCACTAAACCAATACGACATTTAACTGACCTTGATCACAATGTTGTCCTTCCCAACCAGGAACACAGGTGCAAGCGTAACTTCCTGCAGTATTTGTGCATGTTCCACCATTTTGGCATGGACTTTGATCACATTCATTGATATCTGTTGGCAGACCGTGCGGACACACAATAATAATCAAAGAGTATTTTCACAATGAAACGTTGCCTTCTATAAAGACCAACAACGATTCAAACTACAACCATCACATCAACAACAACAAAAACCCGAGAAAAACAAAGCACTAAACCAATACGACATTTAACTGACCTTGATCACAATGTTGTCCTTCCCAACCAGGAACACAGGTGCAAGCGTAACTTCCTGCAGTATTTGTGCATGTTCCACCATTTTGGCATGGACTTTGATCACATTCATTGATATCTGTTGGCAGACCGTGCGGACACACAATAATAATCAAAGAGTATTTTCACAATGAAACGCTGCCTTCTATAAAGACAAACAACGATTCAAACTACAACCATCACATCAACAACAACAAAAACCCGAGAAAAACAAAGCACTAAACCAATACGACATTTAACTGACCTTGATCACAATGTTGTCCTTCCCAACCAGGAACACAGGTGCAAGCGTAACTTCCTGCAGTATTTGTGCATGTTCCACCATTTTGGCATGGACTTTGATCACATTCATTGATATCTGTTGGCAGACCGTGCGGACACACAATAATAATCAAAGAGTATTTTCACAATGAAACGTTGCCTTCTATAAAGACCAACAACGATTCAAACTACAACCATCACATCAACAACAACAAAAACCCGAGAAAAACAAAGCACTAAACCAATACGACATTTAACTGACCTTGATCACAATGTTGTCCTTCCCAACCAGGAACACAGGTGCAAGCGTAACTTCCTGCAGTATTTGTGCATGTTCCACCATTTTGGCATGGACTTTGATCACATTCATTGATATCTGTTGGCAGACCGTGCGGACACACAATAATAATCAAAGAGTATTTTCACAATGAAACGCTGCCTTCTATAAAGACCAACAACGATTCAAACTACAACCATCACATCAACAACAACAAAAACCCGAGAAAAACAAAGCACTAAACCAATACGACATTTAACTGACCTTGATCACAATGTTGTCCTTCCCAACCAGGAACACAGGTGCAAGCGTAACTTCCTGCAGTATTTGTGCATGTTCCACCATTTTGGCATGGACTTTGATCACATTCATTGATATCTGTTGGCAGACCGTGCGGACACACAATAATAATCAAAGAGTATTTTCACAATGAAACGTTGCCTTCTATAAAGACCAACAACGATTCAAACTACAACCATCACATCAACAACAACAAAAACCCGAGAAAAACAAAGCACTAAACCAATACGACATTTAACTGACCTTGATCACAATGTTGTCCTTCCCAACCAGGAACACAGGTGCAAGCGTAACTTCCTGCAGTATTTGTGCATGTTCCACCATTTTGGCATGGACTTTGATCACATTCATTGATATCTGTTGGCAGACCGTGCGGACACACAATAATAATCAAAGAGTATTTTCACAATGAAACGTTGCCTTCTATAAAGACCAACAACGATTCAAACTACAACCATCACATCAACAACAACAAAAACCCGAGAAAAACAAAGCACTAAACCAATACGACATTTAACTGACCTTGATCACAATGTTGTCCTTCCCAACCAGGATCACAGGTGCAAGCGTAACTTCCTGCAGTATTTGTGCATGTTCCACCATTTTGGCATGGACTTTGATCACATTCATTGATATCTGTTGGCAGACCGTGCGGACACACAATAATAATCAAAGAGTATTTTCACAATGAAACGCTGCCTTCTATAAAGACCAACAACGATTCAAACTACAACCATCACATCAACAACAACAAAAACCCGAGAAAAACAAAGCACTAAACCAATACGACATTTAACTGACCTTGATCACAATGTTGTCCTTCCCAACCAGGAACACAGGTGCAAGCGTAACTTCCTGCAGTATTTGTGCATGTTCCACCATTTTGGCATGGACTTTGATCACATTCATTGATATCTGTTGGCAGACCGTGCGGACACACAATAATAATCAAAGAGTATTTTCACAATGAAACGTTGCCTTCTATAAAGACCAACAACGATTCAAACTACAACCATCACATCAACAACAACAAAAACCCGAGAAAAACAAAGCACTAAACCAATACGACATTTAACTGACCTTGATCACAATGTTGTCCTTCCCAACCAGGAATACAGGTGCAAGCGTAACTTCCTGCAGTATTTGTGCATGTTCCACCATTTTGGCATGGACTTTGATCACATTCATTGATATCTGTTGGCAGACCGTGCAGACACACAATAATAATCAAAGAGTATTTTCACAATGAAACGCTGCCTTCTATAAAGCCCAACAACGATTCAAACTACAACCATCACATCAACAACAACAAAAACCCGAGAAAAACAAAGCACTAAACCAATACGACATTTAACTGACCTTGATCACAATGTTGTCCTTCCCAACCAGGAACACAGGTGCAAGCGTAACTTCCTGCAGTATTTGTGCATGTTCCACCATTTTGGCATGGACTTTGATCACATTCATTGATATCTGTTGGCAGACCGTGCGGACACACAATAATAATCAAAGAGTATTTTCACAATGAAACGTTGCCTTCTATAAAGACCAACAACGATTCAAACTACAACCATCACATCAACAACAACAAAAACCCGAGAAAAACAAAGCACTAAACCAATACGACATTTAACTGACCTTGATCACAATGTTGTCCTTCCCAACCAGGAACACAGGTGCAAGCGTAACTTCCTGCAGTATTTGTGCATGTTCCACCATTTTGGCATGGACTTTGATCACATTCATTGATATCTGTTGGCAGACCGTGCGGACACACGATAATAATCAAAGAGTATTTTCACAATGAAACGCTGCCTTCTATAAAGACCAACAACGATTCAAACTACAACCATCACATCAACAACAACAAAAACCCGAGAAAAACAAAGCACTAAACCAATACGACATTTAACTGACCTTGATCACAATGTTGTCCTTCCCAACCAGGAACACAGGTGCAAGCGTAACTTCCTGCAGTATTTGTGCATGTTCCACCATTTTGGCATGGACTTTGATCACATTCATTGATATCTGTTGGCAGACCGTGCGGACACACAATAATAATCAAAGAGTATTTTCACAATGAAACGTTGCCTTCTATAAAGACCAACAACGATTCAAACTACAACCATCACATCAACAACAACAAAAACCCGAGAAAAACAAAGCACTAAACCAATACGACATTTAACTGACCTTGATCACAATGTTGTCCTTCCCAACCAGGAACACAGGTGCAAGCGTAACTTCCTGCAGTATTTGTGCATGTTCCACCATTTTGGCATGGACTTTGATCACATTCATTGATATCTGTTGGCAGACCGTGCGGACACACAATAATAATCAAAGAGTATTTTCACAATGAAACGCTGCCTTCTATAAAGACCAACAACGATTCAAACTACAACCATCACATCAACAACAACAAAAACCCGAGAAAAACAAAGCACTAAACCAATACGACATTTAACTGACCTTGATCACAATGTTGTCCTTCCCAACCAGGAACACAGGTGCAAGCGTAACTTCCTGCAGTATTTGTGCATGTTCCACCATTTTGGCATGGACTTTGATCACATTCATTGATATCTGTTGGCAGACCGTGCGGACACACAATAATAATCAAAGAGTATTTTCACAATGAAACGTTGCCTTCTATAAAGACCAACAACGATTCAAACTACAACCATCACATCAACAACAACAAAAACCCGAGAAAAACAAAGCACTAAACCAATACGACATTTAACTGACCTTGATCACAATGTTGTCCTTCCCAACCAGGAACACAGGTGCAAGCGTAACTTCCTGCAGTATTTGTGCATGTTCCACCATTTTGGCATGGACTTTGATCACATTCATTGATATCTGTTGGCAGACCGTGCGGACACACAATAATAATCAAAGAGTATTTTCACAATGAAACGCTGCCTTCTATAAAGACCAACAACGATTCAAACTACAACCATCACATCAACAACAACAAAAACCCGAGAAAAACAAAGCACTAAACCAATACGACATTTAACTGACCTTGATCACAATGTTGTCCTTCCCAACCAGGAACACAGGTGCAAGCGTAACTTCCTGCAGTATTTGTGCATGTTCCACCATTTTGGCATGGACTTTGATCACATTCATTGATATCTGTTGGCAGACCGTGCGGACACACAATAATAATCAAAGAGTATTTTCACAATGAAACGTTGCCTTCTATAAAGACCAACAACGATTCAAACTACAACCATCACATCAACAACAACAAAAACCCGAGAAAAACAAAGCACTAAACCAATACGACATTTAACTGACCTTGATCACAATGTTGTCCTTCCCAACCAGGAACACAGGTGCAAGCGTAACTTCCTGCAGTATTTGTGCATGTTCCACCATTTTGGCATGGACTTTGATCACATTCATTGATATCTGTTGGCAGACCGTGCGGACACACAATAATAATCAAAGAGTATTTTCACAATGAAACGTTGCCTTCTATAAAGACCAACAACGATTCAAACTACAACCATCACATCAACAACAACAAAAACCCGAGAAAAACAAAGCACTAAACCAATACGACATTTAACTGACCTTGATCACAATGTTGTCCTTCCCAACCAGGAACACAGGTGCAAGCGTAACTTCCTGCAGTATTTGTGCATGTTCCACCATTTTGGCATGGACTTTGATCACATTCATTGATATCTGTTGGCAGACCGTGCGGACACACAATAATAATCAAAGAGTATTTTCACAATGAAACGTTGCCTTCTATAAAGACCAACAACGATTCAAACTACAACCATCACATCAACAACAACAAAAACCCGAGAAAAACAAAGCACTAAACCAATACGACATTTAACTGACCTTGATCACAATGTTGTCCTTCCCAACCAGGAACACAGGTGCAAGCGTAACTTCCTGCAGTATTTGTGCATGTTCCACCATTTTGGCATGGACTTTGATCACATTCATTGATATCTGTTGGCAGACCGTGCGGACACACAATAATAATCAAAGAGTATTTTCACAATGAAACGTTGCCTTCTATAAAGACCAACAACGATTCAAACTACAACCATCACATCAACAACAACAAAAACCCGAGAAAAACAAAGCACTAAACCAATACGACATTTAACTGACCTTGATCACAATGTTGTCCTTCCCAACCAGGAACACAGGTGCAAGCGTAACTTCCTGCAGTATTTGTGCATGTTCCACCATTTTGGCATGGACTTTGATCACATTCATTGATATCTGTTGGCAGACCGTGCGGACACACAATAATAATCAAAGAGTATTTTCACAATGAAACGTTGCCTTCTATAAAGACCAACAACGATTCAAACTACAACCATCACATCAACAACAACAAAAACCCGAGAAAAACAAAGCACTAAACCAATACGACATTTAACTGACCTTGATCACAATGTTGTCCTTCCCAACCAGGAACACAGGTGCAAGCGTAACTTCCTGCAGTATTTGTGCATGTTCCACCATTTTGGCATGGACTTTGATCACATTCATTGATATCTGTTGGCAGACCGTGCGGACACACGATAATAATCAAAGAGTATTTTCACAATGAAACGCTGCCTTCTATAAAGACCAACAACGATTCAAACTACAACCATCACATCAACAACAACAAAAACCCGAGAAAAACAAAGCACTAAACCAATACGACATTTAACTGACCTTGATCACAATGTTGTCCTTCCCAACCAGGAACACAGGTGCAAGCGTAACTTCCTGCAGTATTTGTGCATGTTCCACCATTTTGGCATGGACTTTGATCACATTCATTGATATCTGTTGGCAGACCGTGCGGACACACAATAATAATCAAAGAGTATTTTCACAATGAAACGTTGCCTTCTATAAAGACCAACAACGATTCAAACTACAACCATCACATCAACAACAACAAAAACCCGAGAAAAACAAAGCACTAAACCAATACGACATTTAACTGACCTTGATCACAATGTTGTCCTTCCCAACCAGGAACACAGGTGCAAGCGTAACTTCCTGCAGTATTTGTGCATGTTCCACCATTTTGGCATGGACTTTGATCACATTCATTGATATCTGTTGGCAGACCGTGCGGACACACAATAATAATCAAAGAGTATTTTCACAATGAAACGCTGCCTTCTATAAAGACCAACAACGATTCAAACTACAACTATCACATCAACAACAACAAAAACCCGAGAAAAACAAAGCACTAAACCAATACGACATTTAACTGACCTTGATCACAATGTTGTCCTTCCCAACCAGGAACACAGGTGCAAGCGTAACTTCCTGCAGTATTTGTGCATGTTCCACCATTTTGGCATGGACTTTGATCACATTCATTGATATCTGTTGGCAGACCGTGCGGACACACAATAATAATCAAAGAGTATTTTCACAATGAAACGTTGCCTTCTATAAAGACCAACAACGATTCAAACTACAACCATCACATCAACAACAACAAAAACCCGAGAAAAACAAAGCACTAAACCAATACGACATTTAACTGACCTTGATCACAATGTTGTCCTTCCCAACCAGGAACACAGGTGCAAGCGTAACTTCCTGCAGTATTTGTGCATGTTCCACCATTTTGGCATGGACTTTGATCACATTCATTGATATCTGTTGGCAGACCGTGCGGACACACAATAATAATCAAAGAGTATTTTCACAATGAAACGTTGCCTTCTATAAAGACCAACAACGATTCAAACTACAACCATCACATCAACAACAACAAAAACTCGAGAAAAACAAAGCACTAAACCAATACGACATTTAACTGACCTTGATCACAATGTTGTCCTTCCCAACCAGGAACACAGGTGCAAGCGTAACTTCCTGCAGTATTTGTGCATGTTCCACCATTTTGGCATGGACTTTGATCACATTCATTGATATCTGTTGGCAGACCGTGCGGACACACAATAATAATCAAAGAGTATTTTCACAATGAAACGTTGCCTTCTATAAAGACCAACAACGATTCAAACTACAACCATCACATCAACAACAACAAAAACCCGAGAAAAACAAAGCACTAAACCAATACGACATTTAACTGACCTTGATCACAATGTTGTCCTTCCCAACCAGGAACACAGGTGCAAGCGTAACTTCCTGCAGTATTTGTGCATGTTCCACCATTTTGGCATGGACTTTGATCACATTCATTGATATCTGTTGGCAGACCGTGCGGACACACAATAATAATCAAAGAGTATTTTCACAATGAAACGCTGCCTTCTATCAAGACCAACAACGATTCAAACTACAACCATCACATCAACAACAACAAAAACCCGAGAAAAACAAAGCACTAAACCAATACGACATTTAACTGACCTTGATCACAATGTTGTCCTTCCCAACCAGGATCACAGGTGCAAGCGTAACTTCCTGCAGTATTTGTGCATGTTCCACCATTTTGGCATGGACTTTGATCACATTCATTGATATCTGTTGGCAGACCGTGCGGACACACAATAATAATCAAAGAGTATTTTCACAATGAAACGTTGCCTTCTATAAAGACCAACAACGATTCAAACTACAACCATCACATCAACAACAACAAAAACCCGAGAAAAACAAAGCACTAAACCAATACGACATTTAACTGACCTTGATCACAATGTTGTCCTTCCCAACCAGGAACACAGGTGCAAGCGTAACTTCCTGCAGTATTTGTGCATGTTCCACCATTTTGGCATGGACTTTGATCACATTCATTGATATCTGTTGGCAGACCGTGCGGACACACAATAATAATCAAAGAGTATTTTCACAATGAAACGTTGCCTTCTATCAAGACGAACAACGATTCAAACTACAACCATCACATCAACAACAACAAAAACCCGAGAAAAACAAAGCACTAAACCAATACGACATTTAACTGACCTTGATCACAATGTTGTCCTTCCCAACCAGGAACACAGGTGCAAGCGTAACTTCCTGCAGTATTTGTGCATGTTCCACCATTTTGGCATGGACTTTGATCACATTCATTGATATCTGTTGGCAGACCGTGCGGACACACAATAATAATCAAAGAGTATTTTCACAATGAAACGCTGCCTTCTATAAAGACCAACAACGATTCAAACTACAACCATCACATCAACAACAACAAAAACCCGAGAAAAACAAAGCACTAAACCAATACGACATTTAACTGACCTTGACCACAATGTTGTCCTTCCCAACCAGGATCACAGGTGCAAGCGTAACTTCCTGCAGTATTTGTGCATGTTCCACCATTTTGGCATGGACTTTGATCACATTCATTGATATCTGTTGGCAGACCGTGCGGACACACAATAATAATCAAAGAGTATTTTCACAATGAAACGTTGCCTTCTATAAAGACCAACAACGATTCAAACTACAACCATCACATCAACAACAACAAAAACCCGAGAAAAACAAAGCACTAAACCAATACGACATTTAACTGACCTTGATCACAATGTTGTCCTTCCCAACCAGGAACACAGGTGCAAGCGTAACTTCCTGCAGTATTTGTGCATGTTCCACCATTTTGGCATGGACTTTGATCACATTCATTGATATCTGTTGGCAGACCGTGCGGACACACAATAATAATCAAAGAGTATTTTCACAATGAAACGCTGCCTTCTATAAAGACCAACAACGATTCAAACTACAACCATCACATCAACAACAACAAAAACCCGAGAAAAACAAAGCACTAAACCAATACGACATTTAACTGACCTTGATCACAATGTTGTCCTTCCCAACCAGGAACACAGGTGCAAGCGTAACTTCCTGCAGTATTTGTGCATGTTCCACCATTTTGGCATGGACTTTGATCACATTCATTGATATCTGTTGGCAGACCGTGCGGACACACAATAATAATCAAAGAGTATTTTCACAATGAAACGTTGCCTTCTATCAAGACCAACAACGATTCAAACTACAACCATCACATCAACAACAACAAAAACCCGAGAAAAACAAAGCACTAAACCAATACGACATTTAACTGACCTTGATCACAATGTTGTCCTTCCCAACCAGGAACACAGGTGCAAGCGTAACTTCCTGCAGTATTTGTGCATGTTCCACCATTTTGGCATGGACTTTGATCACATTCATTGATATCTGTTGGCAGACCGTGCGGACACACAATAATAATCAAAGAGTATTTTCACAATGAAACGTTGCCTTCTATAAAGACCAACAACGATTCAAACTACAACCATCACATCAACAACAACAAAAACCCGAGAAAAACAAAGCACTAAACCAATACGACATTTAACTGACCTTGATCACAATGTTGTCCTTCCCAACCAGGAACACAGGTGCAAGCGTAACTTCCTGCAGTATTTGTGCATGTTCCACCATTTTGGCATGGACTTTGATCACATTCATTGATATCTGTTGGCAGACCGTGCGGACACACAATAATAATCAAAGAGTATTTTCACAATGAAACGTTGCCTTCTATAAAGACCAACAACGATTCAAACTACAACCATCACATCAACAACAACAAAAACCCGAGAAAAACAAAGCACTAAACCAATACGACATTTAACTGACCTTGATCACAATGTTGTCCTTCCCAACCAGGAACACATGTGCAAGCGTAACTTCCTGCAGTATTTGTGCATATTCCACCATTTTGGCATGGACTTTGATCACATTCATTGATATCTGTTGGCAGACCGTGCGGACACACAATAATAATCAAAGAGTATTTTCACAATGAAACGTTGCCTTCTATAAAGACCAACAACGATTCAAACTACAACCATAACATCAACAACAACAAAAACCCGAGAAAAACAAAGCACTAAACCAATACGACATTTAACTGACCTTGATCACAATGTTGTCCTTCCCAACCAGGAACACAGGTGCAAGCGTAACTTCCTGCAGTATTTGTGCATGTTCCACCATTTTGGCATGGACTTTGATCACATTCATTGATATCTGTTGGCAGACCGTGCGGACACACAATAATAATGAAAGAGTATTTTCACAATGAAACGCTGCCTTCTATAAAGACCAACAACGATTCAAACTACAACCATCACATCAACAACAACAAAAACCCGAGAAAAACAAAGCACTAAACCAATACGACATTTAACTGACCTTGATCACAATGTTGTCCTTCCCAACCAGGATCACAGGTGCAAGCGTAACTTCCTGCAGTATTTGTGCATGTTCCACCATTTTGGCATGGACTTTGATCACATTCATTGATATCTGTTGGCAGACCGTGCGGACACACAATAATAATCAAAGAGTATTTTCACAATGAAACGTTGCCTTCTATAAAGACCAACAACGATTCAAACTACAACCATCACATCAACAACAACAAAAACCCGAGAAAAACAAAGCACTAAACCAATACGACATTTAACTGACCTTGATCACAATGTTGTCCTTCCCAACCAGGAACACATGTGCAAGCGTAACTTCCTGCAGTATTTGTGCATATTCCACCATTTTGGCATGGACTTTGATCACATTCATTGATATCTGTTGGCAGACCGTGCGGACACACAATAATAATCAAAGAGTATTTTCACAATGAAACGTTGCCTTCTATAAAGACCAACAACGATTCAAACTACAACCATCACATCAACAACAACAAAAACCCGAGAAAAACAAAGCACTAAACCAATACGACATTTAACTGACCTTGATCACAATGTTGTCCTTCCCAACCAGGAACACAGGTGCAAGCGTAACTTCCTGCAGTATTTGTGCATGTTCCACCATTTTGGCATGGACTTTGATCACATTCATTGATATCTGTTGGCAGACCGTGCGGACACACAATAATAATCAAAGAGTATTTTCACAATGAAACGCTGCCTTCTATAAAGACCAACAACGATTCAAACTACAACCATCACATCAACAACAACAAAAACCCGAGAAAAACAAAGCACTAAACCAATACGACATTTAACTGACCTTGATCACAATGTTGTCCTTCCCAACCAGGATCACAGGTGCAAGCGTAACTTCCTGCAGTATTTGTGCATGTTCCACCATTTTGGCATGGACTTTGATCACATTCATTGATATCTGTTGGCAGACCGTGCGGACACACAATAATAATCAAAGAGTATTTTCACAATGAAACGCTGCCTTCTATAAAGACCAACAACGATTCAAACTACAACCATCACATCAACAACAACAAAAACCCGAGAAAAACAAAGCACTAAACCAATACGACATTTAACTGACCTTGATCACAATGTTGTCCTTCCCAACCAGGAACACAGGTGCAAGCGTAACTTCCTGCAGTATTTGTGCATGTTCCACCATTTTGGCATGGACTTTGATCACATTCATTGATATCTGTTGGCAGACCGTGCGGACACACAATAATAATCAAAGAGTATTTTCACAATGAAACGTTGCCTTCTATCAAGACCAACAACGATTCAAACTACAACCATCACATCAACAACAACAAAAACCCGAGAAAAACAAAGCACTAAACCAATACGACATTTAACTGACCTTGATCACAATGTTGTCCTTCCCAACCAGGAACACAGGTGCAAGCGTAACTTCCTGCAGTATTTGTGCATGTTCCACCATTTTGGCATGGACTTTGATCACATTCATTGATATCTGTTGGCAGACCGTGCGGACACACAATAATAATCAAAGAGTATTTTCACAATGAAACGTTGCCTTCTATAAAGACCAACAACGATTCAAACTACAACCATCACATCAACAACAACAAAAACCCGAGAAAAACAAAGCACTAAACCAATACGACATTTAACTGACCTTGATCACAATGTTGTCCTTCCCAACCAGGAACACATGTGCAAGCGTAACTTCCTGCAGTATTTGTGCATGTTCCACCATTTTGGCATGGACTTTGATCACATTCATTGATATCTGTTGGCAGACCGTGCGGACACACAATAATAATCAAAGAGTATTTTCACAATGAAACGTTGCCTTCTATAAAGACCAACAACGATTCAAACTACAACCATCACATCAACAACAACAAAAACCCGAGAAAAACAAAGCACTAAACCAATACGACATTTAACTGACCTTGATCACAATGTTGTCCTTCCCAACCAGGAACACAGGTGCAAGCGTAACTTCCTGCAGTATTTGTGCATGTTCCACCATTTTGGCATGGACTTTGATCACATTCATTGATATCTGTTGGCAGACCGTGCGGACACACAATAATAATCAAAGAGTATTTTCACAATGAAACGTTGCCTTCTATAAAGACCAACAACGATTCAAACTACAACCATCACATCAACAACAACAAAAACCCGAGAAAAACAAAGCACTAAACCAATACGACATTTAACTGACCTTGATCACAATGTTGTCCTTCCCAACCAGGATCACAGGTGCAAGCGTAACTTCCTGCAGTATTTGTGCATGTTCCACCATTTTGGCATGGACTTTGATCACATTCATTGATATCTGTTGGCAGACCGTGCGGACACACAATAATAATCAAAGAGTATTTTCACAATGAAACGCTGCCTTCTATCAAGACCAACAACGATTCAAACTACAACCATCACATCAACAACAACAAAAACCCGAGAAAAACAAAGCACTAAACCAATACGACATTTAACTGACCTTGATCACAATGTTGTCCTTCCCAACCAGGAACACAGGTGCAAGCGTAACTTCCTGCAGTATTTGTGCATGTTCCACCATTTTGGCATGGACTTTGATCACATTCATTGATATCTGTTGGCAGACCGTGCGGACACACAATAATAATCAAAGAGTATTTTCACAATGAAACGTTGCCTTCTATAAAGACCAACAACGATTCAAACTACAACCATCACATCAACAACAACAAAAACCCGAGAAAAACAAAGCACTAAACCAATACGACATTTAACTGACCTTGATCACAATGTTGTCCTTCCCAACCAGGAACACATGTGCAAGCGTAACTTCCTGCAGTATTTGTGCATGTTCCACCATTTTGGCATGGACTTTGATCACATTCATTGATATCTGTTGGCAGACCGTGCGGACACACAATAATAATCAAAGAGTATTTTCACAATGAAACGTTGCCTTCTATAAAGACCAACAACGATTCAAACTACAACCATCACATCAACAACAACAAAAACCCGAGAAAAACAAAGCACTAAACCAATACGACATTTAACTGACCTTGATCACAATGTTGTCCTTCCCAACCAGGAACACAGGTGCAAGCGTAACTTCCTGCAGTATTTGTGCATGTTCCACCATTTTGGCATGGACTTTGATCACATTCATTGATATCTGTTGGCAGACCGTGCGGACACACAATAATAATCAAAGAGTATTTTCACAATGAAACGCTGCCTTCTATAAAGACCAACAACGATTCAAACTACAACCATCACATCAACAACAACAAAAACCCGAGAAAAACAAAGCACTAAACCAATACGACATTTAACTGACCTTGATCACAATGTTGTCCTTCCCAACCAGGATCACAGGTGCAAGCGTAACTTCCTGCAGTATTTGTGCATGTTCCACCATTTTGGCATGGACTTTGATCACATTCATTGATATCTGTTGGCAGACCGTGCGGACACACAATAATAATCAAAGAGTATTTTCACAATGAAACGTTGCCTTCTATAAAGACCAACAACGATTCAAACTACAACCATCACATCAACAACAACAAAAACCCGAGAAAAACAAAGCACTAAACCAATACGACATTTAACTGACCTTGATCACAATGTTGTCCTTCCCAACCAGGAACACAGGTGCAAGCGTAACTTCCTGCAGTATTTGTGCATGTTCCACCATTTTGGCATGGACTTTGATCACATTCATTGATATCTGTTGGCAGACCGTGCGGACACACAATAATAATCAAAGAGTATTTTCACAATGAAACGTTGCCTTCTATAAAGACCAACAACGATTCAAACTACAACCATCACATCAACAACAACAAAAACCCGAGAAAAACAAAGCACTAAACCAATACGACATTTAACTGACCTTGATCACAATGTTGTCCTTCCCAACCAGGAACACAGGTGCAAGCGTAACTTCCTGCAGTATTTGTGCATGTTCCACCATTTTGGCATGGACTTTGATCACATTCATTGATATCTGTTGGCAGACCGTGCGGACACACAATAATAATCAAAGAGTATTTTCACAATGAAACGTTGCCTTCTATAAAGACCAACAACGATTCAAACTACAACCATCACATCAACAACAACAAAAACCCGAGAAAAACAAAGCACTAAACCAATACGACATTTAACTGACCTTGATCACAATGTTGTCCTTCCCAACCAGGAACACAGGTGCAAGCGTAACTTCCTGCAGTATTTGTGCATGTTCCACCATTTTGGCATGGACTTTGATCACATTCATTGATATCTGTTGGCAGACCGTGCGGACACACAATAATAATCAAAGAGTATTTTCACAATGAAACGTTGCCTTCTATAAAGACCAACAACGATTCAAACTACAACCATCACATCAACAACAACAAAAACCCGAGAAAAACAAAGCACTAAACCAATACGACATTTAACTGACCTTGATCACAATGTTGTCCTTCCCAACCAGGAACACAGGTGCAAGCGTAACTTCCTGCAGTATTTGTGCATGTTCCACCATTTTGGCATGGACTTTGATCACATTCATTGATATCTGTTGGCAGACCGTGCGGACACACAATAATAATCAAAGAGTATTTTCACAATGAAACGTTGCCTTCTATCAAGACCAACAACGATTCAAACTACAACCATCACATCAACAACAACAAAAACCCGAGAAAAACAAAGCACTAAACCAATACGACATTTAACTGACCTTGATCACAATGTTGTCCTTCCCAACCAGGAACACAGGTGCAAGCGTAACTTCCTGCAGTATTTGTGCATGTTCCACCATTTTGGCATGGACTTTGATCACATTCATTGATATCTGTTGGCAGACCGTGCGGACACACAATAATAATCAAAGAGTATTTTCACAATGAAACGTTGCCTTCTATAAAGACCAACAACGATTCAAACTACAACCATCACATCTACAACAACAAAAACCCGAGAAAAACAAAGCACTAAACCAATACGACATTTAACTGACCTTGATCACAATGTTGTCCTTCCCAACCAGGAACACAGGTGCAAGCGTAACTTCCTGCAGTATTTGTGCATGTTCCACCATTTTGGCATGGACTTTGATCACATTCATTGATATCTGTTGGCAGACCGTGCGGACACACAATAATAATCAAAGAGTATTTTCACAATGAAACGCTGCCTTCTATAAAGACCAACAACGATTCAAACTACAACCATCACATCAACAACAACAAAAACCCGAGAAAAACAAAGCACTAAACCAATACGACATTTAACTGACCTTGATCACAATGTTGTCCTTCCCAACCAGGATCACAGGTGCAAGCGTAACTTCCTGCAGTATTTGTGCATGTTCCACCATTTTGGCATGGACTTTGATCACATTCATTGATATCTGTTGGCAGACCGTGCGGACACACAATAATAATCAAAGAGTATTTTCACAATGAAACGTTGCCTTCTATCAAGACCAACAACGATTCAAACTACAACCATGACATCAACAACAACAAAAACCCGAGAAAAACAAAGCACTAAACCAATACGACATTTAACTGACCTTGATCACAATGTTGTCCTTCCCAACCAGGAACACAGGTGCAAGCGTAACTTCCTGCAGTATTTGTGCATGTTCCACCATTTTGGCATGGACTTTGATCACATTCATTGATATCTGTTGGCAGACCGTGCGGACACACAATAATAATCAAAGAGTATTTTCACAATGAAACGTTGCCTTCTATAAAGACCAACAACGATTCAAACTACAACCATGACATCAACAACAACAAAAACCCGAGAAAAACAAAGCACTAAACCAATACGACATTTAACTGACCTTGATCACAATGTTGTCCTTCCCAACCAGGAACACAGGTGCAAGCGTAACTTCCTGCAGTATTTGTGCATGTTCCACCATTTTGGCATGGACTTTGATCACATTCATTGATATCTGTTGGCAGACCGTGCGGACACACAATAATAATCAAAGAGTATTTTCACAATGAAACGTTGCCTTCTATAAAGACCAACAACGATTCAAACTACAACCATCACATCAACAACAACAAAAACCCGAGAAAAACAAAGCACTAAACCAATACGACATTTAACTGACCTTGATCACAATGTTGTCCTTCCCAACCAGGAACACAGGTGCAAGCGTAACTTCCTGCAGTATTTGTGCATGTTCCACCATTTTGGCATGGACTTTGATCACATTCATTGATATCTGTTGGCAGACCGTGCGGACACACAATAATAATCAAAGAGTATTTTCACAATGAAACGTTGCCTTCTATAAAGACCAACAACGATTCAAACTACAACCATCACATCAACAACAACAAAAACCCGAGAAAAACAAAGCACTAAACCAATACGACATTTAACTGACCTTGATCACAATGTTGTCCTTCCCAACCAGGAACACAGGTGCAAGCGTAACTTCCTGCAGTATTTGTGCATGTTCCACCATTTTGGCATGGACTTTGATCACATTCATTGATATCTGTTGGCAGACCGTGCGGACACACAATAATAATCAAAGAGTATTTTCACAATGAAACGTTGCCTTCTATCAAGACCAACAACGATTCAAACTACAACCATCACATCAACAACAACAAAAACCCGAGAAAAACAAAGCACTAAACCAATACGACATTTAACTGACCTTGATCACAATGTTGTCCTTCCCAACCAGGAACACAGGTGCAAGCGTAACTTCCTGCAGTATTTGTGCATGTTCCACCATTTTGGCATGGACTTTGATCACATTCATTGATATCTGTTGGCAGACCGTGCGGACACACAATAATAATCAAAGAGTATTTTCACAATGAAACGTTGCCTTCTATAAAGACCAACAACGATTCAAACTACAACCATCACATCAACAACAACAAAAACCCGAGAAAAACAAAGCACTAAACCAATACGACATTTAACTGACCTTGATCACAATGTTGTCCTTCCCAACCAGGAACACAGGTGCAAGCGTAACTTCCTGCAGTATTTGTGCATGTTCCACCATTTTGGCATGGACTTTGATCACATTCATTGATATCTGTTGGCAGACCGTGCGGACACACAATAATAATCAAAGAGTATTTTCACAATGAAACGTTGCCTTCTATCAAGACCAACAACGATTCAAACTACAACCATCACATCAACAACAACAAAAACCCGAGAAAAACAAAGCACTAAACCAATACGACATTTAACTGACCTTGATCACAATGTTGTCCTTCCCAACCAGGAACACAGGTGCAAGCGTAACTTCCTGCAGTATTTGTGCATGTTCCACCATTTTGGCATGGACTTTGATCACATTCATTGATATCTGTTGGCAGACCGTGCGGACACACAATAATAATCAAAGAGTATTTTCACAATGAAACGTTGCCTTCTATAAAGACCAACAACGATTCAAACTACAACCATCACATCTACAACAACAAAAACCCGAGAAAAACAAAGCACTAAACCAATACGACATTTAACTGACCTTGATCACAATGTTGTCCTTCCCAACCAGGAACACAGGTGCAAGCGTAACTTCCTGCAGTATTTGTGCATGTTCCACCATTTTGGCATGGACTTTGATCACATTCATTGATATCTGTTGGCAGACCGTGCGGACACACAATAATAATCAAAGAGTATTTTCACAATGAAACGCTGCCTTCTATAAAGACCAACAACGATTCAAACTACAACCATCACATCAACAACAACAAAAACCCGAGAAAAACAAAGCACTAAACCAATACGACATTTAACTGACCTTGATCACAATGTTGTCCTTCCCAACCAGGATCACAGGTGCAAGCGTAACTTCCTGCAGTATTTGTGCATGTTCCACCATTTTGGCATGGACTTTGATCACATTCATTGATATCTGTTGGCAGACCGTGCGGACACACAATAATAATCAAAGAGTATTTTCACAATGAAACGTTGCCTTCTATCAAGACCAACAACGATTCAAACTACAACCATCACATCAACAACAACAAAAACCCGAGAAAAACAAAGCACTAAACCAATACGACATTTAACTGACCTTGATCACAATGTTGTCCTTCCCAACCAGGAACACAGGTGCAAGCGTAACTTCCTGCAGTATTTGTGCATGTTCCACCATTTTGGCATGGACTTTGATCACATTCATTGATATCTGTTGGCAGACCGTGCGGACACACAATAATAATCAAAGAGTATTTTCACAATGAAACGTTGCCTTCTATAAAGACCAACAACGATTCAAACTACAACCATGACATCAACAACAACAAAAACCCGAGAAAAACAAAGCACTAAACCAATACGACATTTAACTGACCTTGATCACAATGTTGTCCTTCCCAACCAGGATCACAGGTGCAAGCGTAACTTCCTGCAGTATTTGTGCATGTTCCACCATTTTGGCATGGACTTTGATCACATTCATTGATATCTGTTGGCAGACCGTGCGGACACACAATAATAATCAAAGAGTATTTTCACAATGAAACGTTGCCTTCTATAAAGACCAACAACGATTCAAACTACAACCATCACATCAACAAAAACAAAAACCCGAGAAAAACAAAGCACTAAACCAATACGACATTTAACTGACCTTGATCACAATGTTGTCCTTCCCAACCAGGAACACAGGTGCAAGCGTAACTTCCTGCAGTATTTGTGCATGTTCCACCATTTTGGCATGGACTTTGATCACATTCATTGATATCTGTTGGCAGACCGTGCGGACACACAATAATAATCAAAGAGTATTTTCACAATGAAACGTTGCCTTCTATAAAGACCAACAACGATTCAAACTACAACCATCACATCAACAACAACAAAAACCCGAGAAAAACAAAGCACTAAACCAATACGACATTTAACTGACCTTGATCACAATGTTGTCCTTCCCAACCAGGAACACAGGTGCAAGCGTAACTTCCTGCAGTATTTGTGCATGTTCCACCATTTTGGCATGGACTTTGATCACATTCATTGATATCTGTTGGCAGACCGTGCGGACACACAATAATAATCAAAGAGTATTTTCACAATGAAACGTTGCCTTCTATCAAGACCAACAACGATTCAAACTACAACCATCACATCAACAACAACAAAAACCCGAGAAAAACAAAGCACTAAACCAATACGACATTTAACTGACCTTGATCACAATGTTGTCCTTCCCAACCAGGAACACAGGTGCAAGCGTAACTTCCTGCAGTATTTGTGCATGTTCCACCATTTTGGCATGGACTTTGATCACATTCATTGATATCTGTTGGCAGACCGTGCGGACACACAATAATAATCAAAGAGTATTTTCACAATGAAACGTTGCCTTCTATAAAGACCAACAACGATTCAAACTACAACCATCACATCAACAACAACAAAAACCCGAGAAAAACAAAGCACTAAACCAATACGACATTTAACTGACCTTGATCACAATGTTGTCCTTCCCAACCAGGAACACAGGTGCAAGCGTAACTTCCTGCAGTATTTGTGCATGTTCCACCATTTTGGCATGGACTTTGATCACATTCATTGATATCTGTTGGCAGACCGTGCGGACACACAATAATAATCAAAGAGTATTTTCACAATGAAACGTTGCCTTCTATAAAGACCAACAACGATTCAAACTACAACCATCACATCAACAACAACAAAAACCCGAGAAAAACAAAGCACTAAACCAATACGACATTTAACTGACCTTGATCACAATGTTGTCCTTCCCAACCAGGATCACAGGTGCAAGCGTAACTTCCTGCAGTATTTGTGCATGTTCCACCATTTTGGCATGGACTTTGATCACATTCATTGATATCTGTTGGCAGACCGTGCGGACACACAATAATAATCAAAGAGTATTTTCACAATGAAACGTTGCCTTCTATCAAGACGAACAACGATTCAAACTACAACCATCACATCAACAACAACAAAAACCCGAGAAAAACAAAGCACTAAACCAATACGACATTTAACTGACCTTGATCACAATGTTGTCCTTCCCAACCAGGAACACAGGTGCAAGCGTAACTTCCTGCAGTATTTGTGCATGTTCCACCATTTTGGCATGGACTTTGATCACATTCATTGATATCTGTTGGCAGACCGTGCGGACACACAATAATAATCAAAGAGTATTTTCACAATGAAACGTTGCCTCCTATAAAGACCAACAACGATTCAAACTACAACCATCACATCAACAACAACAAAAACCCGAGAAAAACAAAGCACTAAACCAATACGACATTTAACTGACCTTGATCACAATGTTGTCCTTCCCAACCAGGAACACAGGTGCAAGCGTAACTTCCTGCAGTATTTGTGCATGTTCCACCATTTTGGCATGGACTTTGATCACATTCATTGATATCTGTTGGCAGACCGTGCGGACACACAATAATAATCAAAGAGTATTTTCACAATGAAACGTTGCCTTCTATAAAGACCAACAACGATTCAAACTACAACCATCACATCAACAACAACAAAAACCCGAGAAAAACAAAGCACTAAACCAATACGACATTTAACTGACCTTGATCACAATGTTGTCCTTCCCAACCAGGAACACAGGTGCAAGCGTAACTTCCTGCAGTATTTGTGCATGTTCCACCATTTTGGCATGGACTTTGATCACATTCATTGATATCTGTTGGCAGACCGTGCGGACACACAATAATAATCAAAGAGTATTTTCACAATGAAACGTTGCCTTCTATCAAGACCAACAACGATTCAAACTACAACCATGACATCAACAACAACAAAAACCCGAGAAAAACAAAGCACTAAACCAATACGACATTTAACTGACCTTGATCACAATGTTGTCCTTCCCAACCAGGAACACAGGTGCAAGCGTAACTTCCTGCAGTATTTGTGCATGTTCCACCATTTTGGCATGGACTTTGATCACATTCATTGATATCTGTTGGCAGACCGTGCGGACACACAATAATAATCAAAGAGTATTTTCACAATGAAACGTTGCCTTCTATCAAGACCAACAACGATTCAAACTACAACCATCACATCAACAACAACAAAAACCCGAGAAAAACAAAGCACTAAACCAATACGACATTTAACTGACCTTGATCACAATGTTGTCCTTCCCAACCAGGAACACAGGTGCAAGCGTAACTTCCTGCAGTATTTGTGCATGTTCCACCATTTTGGCATGGACTTTGATCACATTCATTGATATCTGTTGGCAGACCGTGCGGACACACAATAATAATCAAAGAGTATTTTCACAATGAAACGCTGCCTTCTATAAAGACCAACAACGATTCAAACTACAACCATCACATCAACAACAACAAAAACCCGAGAAAAACAAAGCACTAAACCAATACGACATTTAACTGACCTTGATCACAATGTTGTCCTTCCCAACCAGGATCACAGGTGCAAGCGTAACTTCCTGCAGTATTTGTGCATGTTCCACCATTTTGGCATGGACTTTGATCACATTCATTGATATCTGTTGGCAGACCGTGCGGACACACAATAATAATCAAAGAGTATTTTCACAATGAAACGTTGCCTTCTATAAAGACCAACAACGATTCAAACTACAACCATCACATCAACAACAACAAAAACCCGAGAAAAACAAAGCACTAAACCAATACGACATTTAACTGACCTTGATCACAATGTTGTCCTTCCCAACCAGGAACACAGGTGCAAGCGTAACTTCCTGCAGTATTTGTGCATGTTCCACCATTTTGGCATGGACTTTGATCACATTCATTGATATCTGTTGGCAGACCGTGCGGACACACAATAATAATCAAAGAGTATTTTCACAATGAAACGTTGCCTTCTATCAAGACCAACAACGATTCAAACTACAACCATCACATCAACAACAACAAAAACCCGAGAAAAACAAAGCACTAAACCAATACGACATTTAACTGACCTTGATCACAATGTTGTCCTTCCCAACAAGGAACACAGGTGCAAGCGTAACTTCCTGCAGTATTTGTGCATGTTCCACCATTTTGGCATGGACTTTGATCACATTCATTGATATCTGTTGGCAGACCGTGCGGACACACAATAATAATCAAAGAGTATTTTCACAATGAAACGTTGCCTTCTATAAAGACCAACAACGATTCAAACTACAACCATCACATCAACAACAACAAAAACCCGAGAAAAACAAAGCACTAAACCAATACGACATTTAACTGACCTTGATCACAATGTTGTCCTTCCCAACCAGGAACACAGGTGCAAGCGTAACTTCCTGCAGTATTTGTGCATGTTCCACCATTTTGGCATGGACTTTGATCACATTCATTGATATCTGTTGGCAGACCGTGCGGACACACAATAATAATCAAAGAGTATTTTCACAATGAAACGTTGCCTTCTATAAAGACCAACAACGATTCAAACTACAACCATCACATCAACAACAACAAAAACCCGAGAAAAACAAAGCACTAAACCAATACGACATTTAACTGACCTTGATCACAATGTTGTCCTTCCCAACCAGGAACACATGTGCAAGCGTAACTTCCTGCAGTATTTGTGCATGTTCCACCATTTTGGCATGGACTTTGATCACATTCATTGATATCTGTTGGCAGACCGTGCGGACACACAATAATAATCAAAGAGTATTTTCACAATGAAACGTTGCCTTCTATAAAGACCAACAACGATTCAAACTACAACCATCACATCAACAACAACAAAAACCCGAGAAAAACAAAGCACTAAACCAATACGACATTTAACTGACCTTGATCACAATGTTGTCCTTCCCAACCAGGAACACAGGTGCAAGCGTAACTTCCTGCAGTATTTGTGCATGTTCCACCATTTTGGCATGGACTTTGATCACATTCATTGATATCTGTTGGCAGACCGTGCGGACACACAATAATAATCAAAGAGTATTTTCACAATGAAACGCTGCCTTCTATAAAGACCAACAACGATTCAAACTACAACCATCACATCAACAACAACAAAAACCCGAGAAAAACAAAGCACTAAACCAATACGACATTTAACTGACCTTGATCACAATGTTGTCCTTCCCAACCAGGATCACAGGTGCAAGCGTAACTTCCTGCAGTATTTGTGCATGTTCCACCATTTTGGCATGGACTTTGATCACATTCATTGATATCTGTTGGCAGACCGTGCGGACACACAATAATAATCAAAGAGTATTTTCACAATGAAACGTTGCCTTCTATAAAGACCAACAACGATTCAAACTACAACCATCACATCAACAACAACAAAAACCCGAGAAAAACAAAGCACTAAACCAATACGACATTTAACTGACCTTGATCACAATGTTGTCCTTCCCAACCAGGAACACAGGTGCAAGCGTAACTTCCTGCAGTATTTGTGCATGTTCCACCATTTTGGCATGGACTTTGATCACATTCATTGATATCTGTTGGCAGACCGTGCGGACACACAATAATAATCAAAGAGTATTTTCACAATGAAACGCTGCCTTCTATAAAGACCAACAACGATTCAAACTACAACCATCACATCAACAACAACAAAAACCCGAGAAAAACAAAGCACTAAACCAATACGACATTTAACTGACCTTGATCACAATGTTGTCCTTCCCAACCAGGATCACAGGTGCAAGCGTAACTTCCTGCAGTATTTGTGCATGTTCCACCATTTTGGCATGGACTTTGATCACATTCATTGATATCTGTTGGCAGACCGTGCGGACACACAATAATAATCAAAGAGTATTTTCACAATGAAACGTTGCCTTCTATAAAGACCAACAACGATTCAAACTACAACCATCACATCAACAACAACAAAAACCCGAGAAAAACAAAGCACTAAACCAATACGACATTTAACTGACCTTGATCACAATGTTGTCCTTCCCAACCAGGAACACAGGTGCAAGCGTAACTTCCTGCAGTATTTGTGCATGTTCCACCATTTTGGCATGGACTTTGATCACATTCATTGATATCTGTTGGCAGACCGTGCGGACACACAATAATAATCAAAGAGTATTTTCACAATGAAACGCTGCCTTCTATAAAGACCAACAACGATTCAAACTACAACCATCACATCAACAACAACAAAAACCCGAGAAAAACAAAGCACTAAACCAATACGACATTTAACTGACCTTGATCACAATGTTGTCCTTCCCAACCAGGATCACAGGTGCAAGCGTAACTTCCTGCAGTATTTGTGCATGTTCCACCATTTTGGCATGGACTTTGATCACATTCATTGATATCTGTTGGCAGACCGTGCGGACACACAATAATAATCAAAGAGTATTTTCACAATGAAACGTTGCCTTCTATAAAGACCAACAACGATTCAAACTACAACCATCACATCAACAACAACAAAAACCCGAGAAAAACAAAGCACTAAACCAATACGACATTTAACTGACCTTGATCACAATGTTGTCCTTCCCAACCAGGAACACAGGTGCAAGCGTAACTTCCTGCAGTATTTGTGCATGTTCCACCATTTTGGCATGGACTTTGATCACATTCATTGATATCTGTTGGCAGACCGTGCGGACACACAATAATAATCAAAGAGTATTTTCACAATGAAACGTTGCCTTCTATAAAGACCAACAACGATTCAAACTACAACCATGACATCAACAACAACAAAAACCCGAGAAAAACAAAGCACTAAACCAATACGACATTTAACTGACCTTGATCACAATGTTGTCCTTCCCAACCAGGAACACAGGTGCAAGCGTAACTTCCTGCAGTATTTGTGCATGTTCCACCATTTTGGCATGGACTTTGATCACATTCATTGATATCTGTTGGCAGACCGTGCGGACACACAATAATAATCAAAGAGTATTTTCACAATGAAACGCTGCCTTCTATCAAGACGAACAACGATTCAAACTACAACCATGACATCAACAACAACAAAAACCCGAGAAAAACAAAGCACTAAACCAATACGACATTTAACTGACCTTGATCACAATGTTGTCCTTCCCAACCAGGAACACAGGTGCAAGCGTAACTTCCTGCAGTATTTGTGCATGTTCCACCATTTTGGCATGGACTTTGATCACATTCATTGATATCTGTTGGCAGACCGTGCGGACACACAATAATAATCAAAGAGTATTTTCACAATGAAACGTTGCCTTCTATAAAGACCAACAACGATTCAAACTACAACCATGACATCAACAACAACAAAAACCCGAGAAAAACAAAGCACTAAACCAATACGACATTTAACTGACCTTGATCACAATGTTGTCCTTCCCAACCAGGAACACAGGTGCAAGCGTAACTTCCTGCAGTATTTGTGCATGTTCCACCATTTTGGCATGGACTTTGATCACATTCATTGATATCTGTTGGCAGACCGTGCGGACACACAATAATAATCAAAGAGTATTTTCACAATGAAACGTTGCCTTCTATAAAGACCAACAACGATTCAAACTACAACCATCACATCAACAACAACAAAAACCCGAGAAAAACAAAGCACTAAACCAATACGACATTTAACTGACCTTGATCACAATGTTGTCCTTCCCAACCAGGAACACAGGTGCAAGCGTAACTTCCTGCAGTATTTGTGCATGTTCCACCATTTTGGCATGGACTTTGATCACATTCATTGATATCTGTTGGCAGACCGTGCGGACACACAATAATAATCAAAGAGTATTTTCACAATGAAACGTTGCCTTCTATTAAGACCAACAACGATTCAAACTACAACCATCACATCAACAACAACAAAAACCCGAGAAAAACAAAGCACTAAACCAATACGACATTTAACTGACCTTGATCACAATGTTGTCCTTCCCAACCAGGAACACAGGTGCAAGCGTAACTTCCTGCAGTATTTGTGCATGTTCCACCATTTTGGCATGGACTTTGATCACATTCATTGATATCTGTTGGCAGACCGTGCGGACACACAATAATAATCAAAGAGTATTTTCACAATGAAACGTTGCCTTCTATAAAGACCAACAACGATTCAAACTACAACCATCACATCAACAACAACAAAAACCCGAGAAAAACAAAGCACTAAACCAATACGACATTTAACTGACCTTGATCACAATGTTGTCCTTCCCAACCAGGAACACAGGTGCAAGCGTAACTTCCTGCAGTATTTGTGCATGTTCCACCATTTTGGCATGGACTTTGATCACATTCATTGATATCTGTTGGCAGACCGTGCGGACACACAATAATAATCAAAGAGTATTTTCACAATGAAACGCTGCCTTCTATAAAGACCAACAACGATTCAAACTACAACCATGACATCAACAACAACAAAAACCCGAGAAAAACAAAGCACTAAACCAATACGACATTTAACTGACCTTGATCACAATGTTGTCCTTCCCAACCAGGATCACAGGTGCAAGCGTAACTTCCTGCAGTATTTGTGCATGTTCCACCATTTTGGCATGGACTTTGATCACATTCATTGATATCTGTTGGCAGACCGTGCGGACACACAATAATAATCAAAGAGTATTTTCACAATGAAACGTTGCCTTCTATAAAGACCAACAACGATTCAAACTACAACCATCACATCAACAACAACAAAAACCCGAGAAAAACAAAGCACTAAACCAATACGACATTTAACTGACCTTGATCACAATGTTGTCCTTCCCAACCAGGAACACAGGTGCAAGCGTAACTTCCTGCAGTATTTGTGCATGTTCCACCATTTTGGCATGGACTTTGATCACATTCATTGATATCTGTTGGCAGACCGTGCGGACACACAATAATAATCAAAGAGTATTTTCACAATGAAACGTTGCCTTCTATAAAGACCAACAACGATTCAAACTACAACCATCACATCAACAACAACAAAAACCCGAGAAAAACAAAGCACTAAACCAATACGACATTTAACTGACCTTGATCACAATGTTGTCCTTCCCAACCAGGAACACAGGTGCAAGCGTAACTTCCTGCAGTATTTGTGCATGTTCCACCATTTTGGCATGGACTTTGATCACATTCATTGATATCTGTTGGCAGACCGTGCGGACACACAATAATAATCAAAGAGTATTTTCACAATGAAACGTTGCCTTCTATAAAGACCAACAACGATTCAAACTACAACCATCACATCAACAACAACAAAAACCCGAGAAAAACAAAGCACTAAACCAATACGACATTTAACTGACCTTGATCACAATGTTGTCCTTCCCAACCAGGAACACAGGTGCAAGCGTAACTTCCTGCAGTATTTGTGCATGTTCCACCATTTTGGCATGGACTTTGATCACATTCATTGATATCTGTTGGCAGACCGTGCGGACACACAATAATAATCAAAGAGTATTTTCACAATGAAACGCTGCCTTCTATAAAGACCAACAACGATTCAAACTACAACCATCACATCAACAACAACAAAAACCCGAGAAAAACAAAGCACTAAACCAATACGACATTTAACTGACCTTGATCACAATGTTGTCCTTCCCAACCAGGATCACAGGTGCAAGCGTAACTTCCTGCAGTATTTGTGCATGTTCCACCATTTTGGCATGGACTTTGATCACATTCATTGATATCTGTTGGCAGACCGTGCGGACACACAATAATAATCAAAGAGTATTTTCACAATGAAACGTTGCCTTCTATAAAGACCAACAACGATTCAAACTACAACCATCACATCAACAACAACAAAAACCCGAGAAAAACAAAGCACTAAACCAATACGACATTTAACTGACCTTGATCACAATGTTGTCCTTCCCAACCAGGAACACAGGTGCAAGCGTAACTTCCTGCAGTATTTGTGCATGTTCCACCATTTTGGCATGGACTTTGATCACATTCATTGATATCTGTTGGCAGACCGTGCGGACACACAATAATAATCAAAGAGTATTTTCACAATGAAACGTTGCCTTCTATAAAGACCAACAACGATTCAAACTACAACCATCACATCAACAACAACAAAAACCCGAGAAAAACAAAGCACTAAACCAATACGACATTTAACTGACCTTGATCACAATGTTGTCCTTCCCAACCAGGAACACAGGTGCAAGCGTAACTTCCTGCAGTATTTGTGCATGTTCCACCATTTTGGCATGGACTTTGATCACATTCATTGATATCTGTTGGCAGACCGTGCGGACACACAATAATAATCAAAGAGTATTTTCACAATGAAACGTTGCCTTCTATAAAGACCAACAACGATTCAAACTACAACCATCACATCAACAACAACAAAAACCCGAGAAAAACAAAGCACTAAACCAATACGACATTTAACTGACCTTGATCACAATGTTGTCCTTCCCAACCAGGAACACAGGTGCAAGCGTAACTTCCTGCAGTATTTGTGCATGTTCCACCATTTTGGCATGGACTTTGATCACATTCATTGATATCTGTTGGCAGACCGTGCGGACACACAATAATAATCAAAGAGTATTTTCACAATGAAACGCTGCCTTCTATAAAGACCAACAACGATTCAAACTACAACCATCACATCAACAACAACAAAAACCCGAGAAAAACAAAGCACTAAACCAATACGACATTTAACTGACCTTGATCACAATGTTGTCCTTCCCAACCAGGAACACAGGTGCAAGCGTAACTTCCTGCAGTATTTGTGCATGTTCCACCATTTTGGCATGGACTTTGATCACATTCATTGATATCTGTTGGCAGACCGTGCGGACACACAATAATAATCAAAGAGTATTTTCACAATGAAACGTTGCCTTCTATAAAGACCAACAACGATTCAAACTACAACCATCACATCAACAACAACAAAAACCCGAGAAAAACAAAGCACTAAACCAATACGACATTTAACTGACCTTGATCACAATGTTGTCCTTCCCAACCAGGAACACAGGTGCAAGCGTAACTTCCTGCAGTATTTGTGCATGTTCCACCATTTTGGCATGGACTTTGATCACATTCATTGATATCTGTTGGCAGACCGTGCGGACACACAATAATAATCAAAGAGTATTTTCACAATGAAACGTTGCCTTCTATAAAGACCAACAACGATTCAAACTACAACCATCACATCAACAACAACAAAAACCCGAGAAAAACAAAGCACTAAACCAATACGACATTTAACTGACCTTGATCACAATGTTGTCCTTCCCAACCAGGAACACAGGTGCAAGCGTAACTTCCTGCAGTATTTGTGCATGTTCCACCATTTTGGCATGGACTTTGATCACATTCATTGATATCTGTTGGCAGACCGTGCGGACACACAATAATAATCAAAGAGTATTTTCACAATGAAACGTTGCCTTCTATAAAGACCAACAACGATTCAAACTACAACCATCACATCAACAACAACAAAAACCCGAGAAAAACAAAGCACTAAACCAATACGACATTTAACTGACCTTGATCACAATGTTGTCCTTCCCAACCAGGAACACAGGTGCAAGCGTAACTTCCTGCAGTATTTGTGCATGTTCCACCATTTTGGCATGGACTTTGATCACATTCATTGATATCTGTTGGCAGACCGTGCGGACACACAATAATAATCAAAGAGTATTTTCACAATGAAACGTTGCCTTCTATAAAGACCAACAACGATTCAAACTACAACCATCACATCAACAACAACAAAAACCCGAGAAAAACAAAGCACTAAACCAATACGACATTTAACTGACCTTGATCACAATGTTGTCCTTCCCAACCAGGAACACAGGTGCAAGCGTAACTTCCTGCAGTATTTGTGCATGTTCCACCATTTTGGCATGGACTTTGATCACATTCATTGATATCTGTTGGCAGACCGTGCGGACACACAATAATAATCAAAGAGTATTTTCACAATGAAACGTTGCCTTCTATAAAGACCAACAACGATTCAAACTACAACCATCACATCAACAACAACAAAAACCCGAGAAAAACAAAGCACTAAACCAATACGACATTTAACTGACCTTGATCACAATGTTGTCCTTCCCAACCAGGAACACAGGTGCAAGCGTAACTTCCTGCAGTATTTGTGCATGTTCCACCATTTTGGCATGGACTTTGATCACATTCATTGATATCTGTTGGCAGACCGTGCGGACACACAATAATAATCAAAGAGTATTTTCACAATGAAACGTTGCCTTCTATAAAGACCAACAACGATTCAAACTACAACCATCACATCAACAACAACAAAAACCCGAGAAAAACAAAGCACTAAACCAATACGACATTTAACTGACCTTGATCACAATGTTGTCCTTCCCAACCAGGAACACAGGTGCAAGCGTAACTTCCTGCAGTATTTGTGCATGTTCCACCATTTTGGCATGGACTTTGATCACATTCATTGATATCTGTTGGCAGACCGTGCGGACACACAATAATAATCAAAGAGTATTTTCACAATGAAACGTTGCCTTCTATAAAGACCAACAACGATTCAAACTACAACCATCACATCAACAACAACAAAAACCCGAGAAAAACAAAGCACTAAACCAATACGACATTTAACTGACCTTGATCACAATGTTGTCCTTCCCAACCAGGAACACAGGTGCAAGCGTAACTTCCTGCAGTATTTGTGCATGTTCCACCATTTTGGCATGGACTTTGATCACATTCATTGATATCTGTTGGCAGACCGTGCGGACACACAATAATAATCAAAGAGTATTTTCACAATGAAACGTTGCCTTCTATTAAGACCAACAACGATTCAAACTACAACCATCACATCAACAACAACAAAAACCCGAGAAAAACAAAGCACTAAACCAATACGACATTTAACTGACCTTGATCACAATGTTGTCCTTCCCAACCAGGAACACAGGTGCAAGCGTAACTTCCTGCAGTATTTGTGCATGTTCCACCATTTTGGCATGGACTTTGATCACATTCATTGATATCTGTTGGCAGACCGTGCGGACACAATAATAATCAAAGAGTATTTTCACAATGAAACGCTGCCTTCTATAAAGACCAACAACGATTCAAACTACAACCATGTTATCAACATCAACAAAAACCCGAGAAAAACAAAGCACTAAACCAATACGACATTTAACTGACCTTGATCACAATGTTGTCCTTCCCAACCAGGAACACAGGTGCAAGCGTAACTTCCTGCAGTATTTGTGCATGTTCCACCATTTTGGCATGGACTTTGATCACATTCATTGATATCTGTTGGCAGACCGTGCGGACACACAATAATAATCAAAGAGTATTTTCACAATGAAACGCTGCCTTCTATAAAGACCAACAACGATTCAAACTACAACCATCACATCAACAACAACAAAAACCCGAGAAAAACAAAGCACTAAACCAATACGACATTTAACTGACCTTGATCACAATGTTGTCCTTCCCAACCAGGAACACAGGTGCAAGCGTAACTTCCTGCAGTATTTGTGCATGTTCCACCATTTTGGCATGGACTTTGATCACATTCATTGATATCTGATGGCAGACCGTGCGGACACACAATAATAATCAAAGAGTATTTTCACAATGAAACGTTGCCTTCTATAAAGACCAACAACGATTCAAACTACAACCATCACATCAACAACAACAAAAACCCGAGAAAAACAAAGCACTAAACCAATACGACATTTAACTGACCTTGATCACAATGTTGTCCTTCCCAACCAGGAACACAGGTGCAAGCGTAACTTCCTGCAGTATTTGTGCATGTTCCACCATTTTGGCATGGACTTTGATCACATTCATTGATATCTGTTGGCAGACCGTGCGGACACACAATAATAATCAAAGAGTATTTTCACAATGAAACGTTGCCTTCTATAAAGACCAACAACGATTCAAACTACAACCATCACATCAACAACAACAAAAACCCGAGAAAAACAAAGCACTAAACCAATACGACATTTAACTGACCTTGATCACAATGTTGTCCTTCCCAACCAGGAACACAGGTGCAAGCGTAACTTCCTGCAGTATTTGTGCATGTTCCACCATTTTGGCATGGACTTTGATCACATTCATTGATATCTGTTGGCAGACCGTGCGGACACACAATAATAATCAAAGAGTATTTTCACAATGAAACGTTGCCTTCTATAAAGACCAACAACGATTCAAACTACAACCATCACAGCAACAACAACAAAAACCCGAGAAAAACAAAGCACTAAACCAATACGACATTTAACTGACCTTGATCACAATGTTGTCCTTCCCAACCAGGAACACAGGTGCAAGCGTAACTTCCTGCAGTATTTGTGCATGTTCCACCATTTTGGCATGGACTTTGATCACATTCATTGATATCTGTTGGCAGACCGTGCGGACACACAATAATAATCAAAGAGTATTTTCACAATGAAACGTTGCCTTCTATAAAGACCAACAACGATTCAAACTACAACCATCACAGCAACAACAACAAAAACCCGAGAAAAACAAAGCACTAAACCAATACGACATTTAACTGACCTTGATCACAATGTTGTCCTTCCCAACCAGGAACACAGGTGCAAGCGTAACTTCCTGCAGTATTTGCGCATGTTCCACCGTTTTGACATGGATTTTTCTCACATTCATTGATATCTGTTGGCAAACCGTGCGGATGCATTTTTAATAATGAAAGAGTATTTTTACAATGAAACGTTGACTTCTAGATTAACAATGATTACAACTACAACCATGACATCCAAAACAAACAAAAAAACACGAGATAAAGAAAGCATAATACCCAATGGGAGATGTAACTCACCTTGATCACAATGTTGTCCTTCCCAACCAGGAACACAGGTGCAAGCGTAACTTCCAGCAGTATTTGCGCACGTTCCACCGTTTTGACATGGATGTTTTTCACATTCATTGATATCTGGAGCAAAATGATTTAGATACACTTCTAAAGACACAGGGCTTAATAATGCAAAATAAAAGCCAAATATTCGCAATGCAATTTTTTAATTCTTTTATTTATACCCTGAAAAAAATTACAGTTTTTGCTTACCAAATTCAGTGCAGGACTAGCTAAAAGTTTGTTATCAAATTAATGGTTTTAGGTTTTATTTGGGGGCAAAACTAAAGAACGTTGAGAAAATCTTTAATATTAATGAATTGAGATCAGACCTAAGAAACTAATGCTAAGGACCAGGGCCCCCATTGAAATCAGCGTGCTGAAGGGGTTATACTGGCTAAACATGAAGTTTAAAGTTAGAAATAATATATATGTATATATATCCACAATTGAAACAGAGACCCCAGATGTGACAGGCGCAATAAAGTACAATGTTATGCCTCCCTTAATTCCATAAGGACGTTTACAGGCATTGTTCGTGCACATCTGTTCTGCGCATATGGTGTGACAGCACGCATGCGTGACCTATGTTTTTCAAGATCAAAGTCAGTCACACTCGCAGCGAAAACGATTTCGATTGGCTATATCTCAAAAACAATAATGATGATCCCCATTTTTTTATTTTAGTATATGATAAAGAATTACATAAGCTGTCAGTGTTCCAAATTTGAAGAAAAAAATAGGGGAAAATCATAACGAAAACACGTATTCGGATGAAAAATGTAACCAATATTACGGCCAAAGTGTCAGCAAATGGTGCATGGTGGCTGTAAATTTGAACCAAAACTACAAGTTATTTGTATGCATTCATAAATATTTACACGTAATATTTACACGTAATATTTACACGTAATATTTCCACTTAGTTTTTCAACAACAAAATTGACAAAAAAAGGCGGCACTTTGATATCATCTCACTCCTAAACGAGAACAGTGACCCATATTTTTTATTTGCTCATGGAACTTCTATGATGGACTTACATGCGAAGTTTGAAGAAAAAAACATGGGAAAGTTTTTTGCCCATGAACGTCCTTAAATCATGTTCCTCCAACAAGAACTTATGGTGAGATTACTATAACCCACTCACAGAGCAAGAACCAATCAAAATGTAGAAAGAAAACAATGCATATCAATTTAGGTTATGCATGAGTCAATTTAAACCCCCCCCCCCCCCCACCCCGGGACAAGGTGGATATAAGTAAGTAGGGGAATGTAGGGGATTTGAGGCCATATTCATCCCCCAGGGGGTCAGGGCTGGATAGCTTTGGTATCTTGTCCGTCCCCAGGGTAGGTGGGGATTCGTTAAGAGCCTGCAGATGTTAAGCCAGCGGTAGTTCATCTCAGTGATGGAAAAACATGGCGTCATCTGAAAAGGTGAGTTCTTTGTGATTGCAAATAAAAATCCTTTGTCTTTTCATTGAAATGTTGACCATCCAAGCTTGAAACTGTTCAATATATACTGTTTAAGAGCTCGTGTTTGCTTTTCTTTCAGAATGAGGAATAACAAAGTCTCATGCTTGATGGACCCTGGAAAAACCGTTTCTTCCATTTGTGCATGCATTTTTTCATCTTTTAAAAGTTTGCATGCTGTAATTTTTGAAGTTCTGACTGCTCTCATTACTTTATATTGCTTTTTTGTCCCCAGGTTGTGGGGGCTTTGAAGCTAAAAAAAAGCCCCAGGGTCAGGGAAATTTTCCTCATTCGATAGCATGCTTTTTAGAAATCCCCAACTTGTCCCGGGGTGGGGGGAGGTCGGGGTTTACATTGACTCATGCATTAGCCAATCAGAGGCTATCAAAATAAATAGTATTTCAACAATGAGTCTATCAAATACAACAAAATTATTCCGATTCCCATGAGAAAAAGAGGATCATATAAACAGTCAACTTGTCCTGTTCAGGTTTCTGATTGGCTTGACAACCCAAAGTTGGAAAGTATTGTTTTCATTCTACCTTTCAATTGGTTCTCAGGTCCGCACTGTCTAAGGGACTGGTCATAAAGTAAAGGGGGTGGGGGGCAAAAACAGGTAGGCTATCTATAAAATGGAACATCTAACATTTAATATCTATACAATTTTGCTTCAAAACTCAGGGTTGGTCATCACTTTTTCAACTGCATTTTAATATAGGCCAAGAAAATACTCATTCAATTCTAGTTTGCCCCCCCCTGACAACCCCTCGATTTATGACCAGTCTCTAAGTCCCCCTGTTATAGTATGCACATTATGATTAAACACAACACAACCATAGCAGCAAAACCAACAACAAAAATTGCTATCAAGAAAACATAAAACCCAAGATGTAACTGACCTTGATCACAATGTTGTCCTTCCCAACCAGGAACACAGGTACAAGTGTAACTTCCTGCAGTATTTGTGCATGTTCCACCATTTTGGCATGGATTTATCTCACATTCATTGATATCTAGTGGGAAACCATATAGATCACTAATTTTAACAACCAAATGTTTTCAACTTAATTAATCTAAAATCCAATTTTTCAAAATGAAATTCACCTGTATCATGGCAATAATAACTGTGATCATCATTAAATGACAACCATTGCAAGTGACAATGGCAAAAACACAGAAAATGAAATTAACATCAAAACCAATACAACATGTAGTATAACTGACCTTGATCACAATTTTGTCCTTGCCAACCAGGATCACAGGTGCAAGCGTAACTTCCTGCAGTATTTGTGCATGTTCCACCATTTTGGCATGGACTTTGATCACATTCATTGATATCTGTTGGCAAACATGTGGAAACACTTTTAAGTACACAGGACTTTTCACCCATACCCTGAAACACCCTCATGATCAGTTTGGGCTAAACCCAAGTCAGAGCAGGGATAGCTCACAGATTGAATTGGAATTAAGAGTTGTTTTTTTTTTTGGTAAATGGATGAAGGAAGGAAGGAAGGAAGGAAGAAAGGAAGGAAGGAAGGAAGGAAGGAAGGAAGGAAGGAAGGAAGGAAGGAAGGAAGGAAGGAAGGAAGACCCAAGAGGTGAGAGGCAAGGGTAGACCACACTACTATGCCTCCATCATCAATAACCATAAGTTATAACTGATATGATCACAACCAATGCAACAACAAGAGCAACAAAAAGTTGATATTTTTACAGTGAAATTTGTGTCTCCTAAAACATCTCTAATGACAAATTAGATATCTACCCAGGGGGTGGATACTTCCTATAATTGACAATATGGGGATGCTTTGCCTTAAAGGGGTATCTTTTTCAGGCTGCAGGTAAAGAAAAGAGGTAGAAATTTGTGAATTTCAGAATAGGAAAGGGTAGGGAATTTGCTTAGGTATAGAATGGGAAAGGGGTACCTTTTCAGGCAAAACAGGTACCTCTTCACTGAAATTTGGTAATTTGGAAATTTGGTGCCCCCCCCCCCCCCCCCCCCCGGGCATATCTACAACCACAGCAACACTAACAAAGGCTTCATTTTTTCATTTTTCTTGAAAAACTAAACAATGCAAAACGTAATGCGAAACAGGTATTTTTTATATACAGCTATTCAAAAAAAAAACGTTGAATACTGCATACCGCATACTGAATAGTGCATTCCAAGACCGAAATGCATTTTGGGTCATGAAATATTGTCTAAAGTAAAATAAATAATAATTATTTATTTTATTTCTAGTGCATTCCATCCGAAACAATATACTAGCTTCATATAGAGAGCAAATCGCTGTATATTTACCATCGCCAGAAAACTCGAATGGACATGCGCAGTTGGAGCGTGGCACTTAGAATTTTCTCGGCTTGAATTTTACTCCCTTCTTAGAGAAAATGTATGGCGAATAATTTTGAATCTCTTCATGAATAAAAATATCTGTATTTACACAGGCTTCCGGGTATCTGGATAAGTTCTCATAAACGTAAAGTTTGTTTAGAAGCTACTTATGGGTCATAACATTGTATTTTCGGGTCGGTTTTGCGAATTTTGTAAACCAACAGTTTTGGACGCCATGTATAGGACGTCAGTTAGTGGAAGGGATGAATATATCTGCACTTTATCTAAATTTTCTATCCCTACATGTGCGTATTAAACCTTGCCGCCTATGTATTTCACGAGTTGAAATAGCAGACCATTGCTCATCAAAATATTTTGATAAATTCCTCTCGATACAGGCTCGGTTTTTACGATTTAAACTATGGCATAAATGACGTCTTCACAAGTGCAGTATCCTCCATAGAAAGTGCTTTAGTTGATGTGAAAATCGAGGAAAACTACTTGCTATCTGCTTTTTCGAAGCAGCCATCTTAGAAGTTGAACAACTAACCTTCAAGCTTTAATAAAATTAATAAATCAGAACCAAAACTTTAAATTACAATTCGGTTTGACAACAACAAAAATACAGGGATTTCGAGTGCCCATTTTAGTGAAGAAGACCGGAAGTGTGCAAAGTCACTCAACTATTTTTGTCTCAAAATCATGGTCAAGGATACGCATAGCTCTATCTTAAATCTTGTTTGAAGGATTGGACTTTCGTCAATATTTCTGCCAAGTTTCAAATGGTTTGGCCACAAACTCATTTCGGTTTTTCATCTCTCAATATTTGCAGTCATTAGACTTCGAATCTCTGAAAAGAAACACTTCCGGCGCGACATAAACAAAAGATTTCGTATTCATAGCAGGCGTTATTTTTTTTTACTGAAAATGACTGAAAAATCAAGGAAAGATAGGAAAGATTCTTATATAATAATAATACGGTGTTCGGGACATTTTTGTGGAATAATCTTGGTAAGCTTGTATGATAAATTAACGTTTATCAGTAAATGAGGAAAACAAAGAATTATTCAATAAGCTAACTTTATGATTAACTTCGTGATTCTACAGTCGTAGACGATCTTTCTCTCACCACTGCCGAAAATTTACGTCTTTAAATGAATATTTCGACTTCCCAAACTGATCCGCTTCCTCTTGGTCTTTTAGAATGTTTTGCTAGCAAAATATCTGCCGTAGATAAATAATTTAAAGCAGCGAACAAACCTTTATGTTCGATGCTAAGTTGTGATGTATGAACCGATTACAATTGAGATAAGACAATAAGAATGATTGGCATTTATTTTGCATGATTCTAATTTTGCATAATATAGTGCCCGCCCACTTTGGTTCGGAATTTCTGGCGATGCTTTTAATTTCAAATCAATGAGACCCACAATGCCCTTTGGTCTTGGAATGCACTATTCAGTATTCAACGTTTTTTGAAATAGCTGTATTAAAACTTAAGCTTACCTGCTTACTGTATTTGTCTGATCTCCGTTTAAGCTCAATAGTCTTGCAGGCATAGCTTATTTATTGGGAAACTCATATAAGACTTGATGTGCATATTCATAGTTGTTTTGAAAGTGATACTGACAGTAGCAAATCAGCTCCCAAAATTCTCATTTTACTGCAGTAATATTCGGGCGCCATCTTGAATTCCTTACGTCAAAATAACCCCCGTCAACACAGGAAACCCAAAGCAACAAACGGGTGAAGTTTCGAAAAAGCTAGGTTACTCTTCAAGTTTAGGTACCGCATCAGAAACCTAGTATTTTTCTTATGTCATCGGGGTATGATTTATCTGTCTCTCCAAGCAAAGTGTGTTGTTGTTTTGGAATTTTGGAACGAAAAAGATGCCTAAATACTGCGTCGTTACCATTAGTACTTTCTTCTAATCGTCGCTTAGATTCTTTGAGAGCTGTCAAAGCAATCACCCCGAGGACCTCATTGGCCCTGTCTCGCAGTGGCGCGGCCGTGATATTTATTGGGGATTTTTCAAAACGCGCCTTCCTTTTGATCCCTTAGGGAGCATTCATTTTTTAGGAAGGGGGGGAGGTTGCGGAGGAACTAGAGTATTCAAATAGAAAAAAATGCTAGCCCCCATGGTGAGGAATTGAATATTTCGATAACCCCCCCCCACTTCCAAATATAAAAATTTTCTTGCCCCCCCCCCCTCTAGAAAAAGACTTTTAAAAAAACTGTATTGTTATTCATGACCCCCCCTCATTCAACATTCAAAAAAAATGTGACCCCCCTTTTTTATCTAGTAATTTTTTAATGACCCCCCCCCCCCCCCTAATTTCTCCGCCCCCTACTAAAAAATGAATGCTCCCTTAACTGAGTATTTTTGATGTTTCATCCTAACATTATGTAAATTCGAAACCACATCCACAATAACCCTAAAGATTCCTTGGTTTTAGCTCTATTTCCGTTTTAAAAACGAATTTTTACTCCAACACATTCAAAATTTTATTTATGTGTCGTTTTGCAACAAAATAGTTCTAAACAAAAACTAGGATCTTGAAAAAGGAATTCAGACTCTGAAGACCCTGAATTCGATTTCAAAAAAATTCTAGAGACACGAGAGAACAGAATGACAAACAAATACGTTCTAAGGGGTTATTAAGGCACTAGAACCCAGTCCCCCGCGGACACGAACGGTTATTTTGGCTCAAGATTCTTTACACTTAATCCTACAAAAACATATATTGATGATCATAAATATTTATTTGAAATAGGTTTGGTCCTACCTATTAGGAACACTTTAAGTTTTCCCTGCTTGTAAGACACAAGGATAGGTGGTCACGCTGTTTCGTAACCGCTCTGCGTCACGTTTGTCATGCACTATGTATTCTTCCTCGAAAAATTGAACTGAAAGCTCCGCTTTTAGGCAGTGCCTAAATTTATTTAGTATAAATACAAAGGTGATTATACAAAATCGCGCGCTCTGATTGGTTTTCTATCTCGGATTATCAGCCGATAATCACCTTTTCGGACAAAATGGCTGTCAGCGTGACCGTCGCGCTTTTAAAAAATAAAATATTTTCACTTTCAATGTTGTTTCCTTCTTTCTTTTTTGAAATAATCACCTTTTTATACTAAAACAGTTATTCACCTCAGGCTCAGTGATTATCGATGAATATTTACCTCGCAGCTCGAAGACTCGCCGCTCGGTAAATATTCATCGATAATCACTTCGCCTTCGGCGAATAACTGCTAAATATTCTACCTTTTTATAATAAAAAAGACTAAACCTGCCAGACTATTGATCTTAAATGGAGACTAGACAAATACGGTTAGCAAGTCTTAAAGATTAGGTTTTAATTTGTAAAAAACATCACGTTCCATCACGTTCCGCATCGCTATTCGCATTGTTTCGTTTCCCAATAAGACGCCCAACAAAAACAAAGCTCAAAGAAATATAAGTGGCTACTAGATGTAACTGACCTTGATCACAATGCTGTCCCTGCCAACCAGGATCACAGGTGCAGGTATAGCTCCCAGCAGTATTTGCACATGTTCCGCCATTTTGACATGGACTTTTTACGCATTCATTGATATCTACAGCGATAGATAGTGTACGTCTTTTACAAATGTCTAGATATTTATTGACCCTTGGTCCTTCACTTTCGTACCGAAAGGTGTTGTGTAGAATACAAACAGATGTAGCTAACAACAACGATTACAACTACAACTATAATAACAACGATAATAAAAGCCAAAGATCAAGAAAACATAAAAAACTAAACAAGATGTAACTGACCTTGATCACAACGTTGTCCCTCCCAACCAGGAACACAGGTGCAGTTGTAACTTCCTGCAGTATTTGTGCATGTTCCACCATTTTGGCATGGATTTGTCGCACATTCGTTGACATCTGTTGGCAAACCGTGTAGACACACGATTTAATTAAAGCAATAATATTTTTTTTCTTATCTAAAAACAATTGATCTGATCAAGAAAACATAAAAACCATATGAGATGTAACTGACCTTGATCACAATGTTGTCCTTGCCAACCAGGATCACAGGTGCACGTATAGCTCCCTGCAGTATTTGTGCATGTTCCACCATTTTGGCATGGACTTTGATCACATTCATTGATATCTGTTGGCAGACCGTGCGGACACACAATAATAATCAAAGAGTATTTTCACAATGAAACGCTGCCTTCTATAAAGACCAACAACGATTCAAACTACAACCATGACATCAACAACAACAAAAACCCGAGAAAAACAAAGCACTAAACCAATACGACATTTAACTGACCTTGATCACAATGTTGTCCTTCCCAACCAGGAACACAGGTGCAATTGTAACTTCCTGCAGTATTTGTGCATGTTCCACCATTTTGGCATGGATTTGTCGCACATTCGTTGATATCTGGTGGTAGAATCGTTATTGACTGATTTCAAACTAACGAGAACTACTATTTTTTCGAAAGCAGAATTTTAAAAATCTTTATTCTTAGTTTACAAAATGTATAATAAAACAATTATTGAATTCGGTTTTCGCATGATATCGTAAAAACCAAGACATCGTCCGTTTTATCCATCTCAGTATATGGCTTCGGCAGATAACACGGCCTTGGTCTTGATAATTTACGATATCATGCTCAACCTCATCCAAAAATTGTTTATAACTGCTTTTCTTTGAGTTTGCGTAGCGCGTTTAATATTCAATGAAATCTCAACAAAGTATACATTTTCTGAAAGCATATTTAACAAGGATTACAAATTTGTTAGTTATTTTAGGAAATAAAATTGCATTTCGGAGAAACAGTGCATTTTTCTTGATCACGTGATCTATATATATGATGCTTAAGGTACACAGATTTGAAGTGGACGGATCAATTGTTTATGACATCTTATTCTCAATATTAGCGAGCCTTCAAAAGTGTCAAATATTTACCAACAAAGTATAGTTAAGTAGGGACTTGTCCCGTGTGACTACGGGTGCCAGATTCGCCTCCTCGTTTGGATTAAAACTAAAGCTTTATTTTGTTTCCAACGGTCGAATAAATCTGCTTCGGTACGGCTGACCTTTCAGGTAGTAATAAACATCTAGCTCCGATTTCAATCTCGTGATGTTTGTCTGTTTAATATTAAGGACCGATCGTGGGTCACTCGGAATTAAACGGTAACGTACTTCACGAGGTCCCGAAGGAGAGAAGAGGAACAGTTCTCCCTTTTAGACAAATCCTGGCAGAGAAAATGGGAGACTGCCGGTCCAGGCCGTTTTCTTGGTTGCGCATGCGTTTGGTAACTTAGCAGCCCCGTCATAATAAGTACCGTGGACTCAAAAAATGTTAAGCGGTGTTCTACATTTGCTCAAGCTTATTACCTATACCGGTTAAAACCGGTTTATAAACCTGTTTGGCTCGTCCATGATTGTTGACGGCAGTATATCAAAGAAAACGACCTGGACCGGCAGTGTTTTCCATTTTCTCTGACAGGATTCGTCTACATGGGAGACTCTGCTAGCAGGGAAAGAGCAGAGCAGAAAAGAACAGCGCAACTTTTGGCAAAATAATATAGTAATATTGGATAATTAATCCATACCAGTACAGGTGATTCCTTGGCCTATGTCAAATACGTCATTTCCGGTAGAACTTTTATAGCCTAGTAGACATTTGCATTGGTATTTTGCGAATAAGGCTGGATTGATGCATTCCGATTTCTCAGGACAGTCATTCTTTATGACACATTGGTTCCCTAATAAGTATAAAATATTAGCATTAGACATTTGATGTACCTTAATCATAAGTATAATTACTGGAAATTAACGCGGCTTAAATTCACGCAAATTCAGCCAAAAAATTCTTCAAATTTTAAGAAAATTAACCCCAAAGACAATCCGAATTGTTTGTTTAAATGAAATTAACATGATGCACAAAAAGACAATATGTGACAACAACACAAAGTAACAAGTTTATTTTAGCGATTTTTTTCTGAAAAACGCTTATGCTATAACATTGTGTCGAACGGACGTCAAATTGAAAGACAACAGACCTATAAATACCTTGGTGTGCGTGTTGATGAATTCCTTACATGGGAATCTCATGTGCAAAATATTTCTAAGAAAGTAGCGAAGGCACTTGGGGTCTTAAGAACATTACGACCGTTTGTACCTATGGATATCTTGATTTCTGTGTATAATTCCTTAATATTACCCTACTTTGACTATTGTAGTTCAATCTGGGATTCTATTGGGAAGGGCTTAGAAAACGAAGTACAAAGGCTTCAAAATAGAGCTGCTAGGATCATAACCGGCTCGAGTTATGAAGTTGCGTTAACATCCTGATCAGTTAAATAAGAGAGTACAATTATTTAATATTAATTCTTACCTTTTAGACGGAGTTCTCGATAATCAATCACCAAATCAAAAGGATCCTTGCGAAAATCTGAAGAAAAACGATATTTGAGGGCGTCTTAATACAAAACACAAACCGTACAATGTTCCTGTAACGTTAGGGGGAAGAAGCCATGGGCGTACGTTCATCATCATCATCATCGTCATCATCATCATCGTCATCATCATCATCATCATCATGCATCATCATCATCATCTTCATCATCATTATCATGAATCACATCGTCTTCGTCATCATCATCATCATTATCCCCATCATCATCATCACCATCATTATCCCCATCATCATCATCATCATCATCATAGTTATCATCATCATCATCATCGTTATCATCATCATCATCATCATCATTATCATCATCATCACCACCACCACCATCATGTATCATCGTCAAGCATCATCCTCATCATCATCGTTATCATCAACATCATTATCATGAATCATCATCATCGTCGTTGTCATTGTCGTCGTCGTCGTCATCATCATCATCACGACGACTACGAAATCAACAAAAACAACTTTATAGGGTAGCACATAACAGTTTTTACACTGAAAAACCTGTGCCCCTCCATTCTATCCAGCCCAATCAAACTTTCTGTGTATGTTTTAATAGGAAAATGGTTGGGAGTTAAGATAAAGATAAAAATTCTTAAAACTTTAAAAATTGCTTTGGTCGCTGCTTGTACCTTACAGGGGTGTAGCCAGGGCCCGCCTCCTCCACCATGTTGGCCGTTTTAGATGAATATTGGTAATAATATTTCTCAAAGGAGTTGATTTTTGAAAATCAGTCAAAATAAACAGTTGTAATTTGAATCGATTATTCTTTATTTATTCTCCTATTGGTCTTACTTAATTTTGATACAAAACAACACTTACTCATATATCCGTAGAATTCCGCGCCCATGCACATATGTAATTGGTACTCCTTCATGACAAACCTGATGGTTTGTACTGTGCGATCGTTCATCCCAACACTATAGTATTGATAACTTGAACCTGTTTTTGTATAGTCCTATTAAACAAAAATAATTTATTAAGCAATATATTAAAAATAAGGTTGGCAGCAGTCGATCTTTAAATGTGGTAGTTAAGCATTGACAACTATCGAGGACAGCGTCGCCGAAACAATGACGCGAGCATGCTTTCAAAACGTCTTATTTTTTTCATGCAATCGCATCTTTCTCGGCGTTGTCTTTCTGGCTCTCGGAAGTGAAAAAGCACCAACGCTCTAGAAATAATGATTATTGTTGAATGTTTGAAACACGTAAATGCATGATGACAACAAAAACGCTTTTTCTAATAATTACGTTTTTTTCAAACTTTCTCAAAAGATTGATTTTTACCTGTTGTTTTAGGAAATTGAAAGAAAAATATAGAGTCCCGTACAAAATTTGTGTTTTTCCCCCTGTAGAAGTTCAAAACCTGCATTGTTCCTCAATGAAATTCCGAAGTTTATTTCGCGGTTTTGCGCAGTTTTTGAGCGCGCGCAAATCGTGGGCTCAAGTTGAACGTTCAAAAGTAGTCAGTCACCTTAAGGCAATGGGCTCGCGCAAATTTAACCGATAGATTTTCCTATAATTTTGTCTCGGATTTTCTTTAATAGTTCTCCAAATTTACTTTTTTTTTAACTCTTACAGTAAAATCTCATTCTTCGTTTATTTACTAAAAAAAATGCGCAGAAAGATGCGCGCGAGTGCGCGAGCCCATTGCCTTAAGATATTAAAAAGTAGAGCATTTAATTTCGTAATAGTGCCTTTTTTTAATTTAAAAATACTTTTCATAAAATAATAGGATTTGAGATTACTTACCTTATGATATGTTCCATCGAGGTACATGGAAAATTTTGTAGCATATTCACTATTAACAGTTCCCGTAACGGCAAATCCACAAAAAATGAAACGCAAAGGAAACGTATACTGCAGCCATTCTCCGACGTTGTTGGCTTTGGCACACCAACACATAGGTTCATGCAAACGTGCTGTATTTGTACTATACCTGCTATCATAATTGCTTGACGCAGTTATAAAAGTTGAATTAAAAAGCTGATATACAGTATCGTAATGTATTCCAAGAGCGGGAGCTTTATCACAACCTATAGAAAGGATTAAAAAGAATACAAGAGACACGGGTAAAAAAACGCACTGGGCATGCTCGGAAGTTCGTCGTGTTTACGAAGAAAACCATCATATTGGAGAGACACGAGTGAAAAGCGCAATACCCATGCTCGGAAGCTCGGCAGAAAATTCATAGACGAGTCGTGTTTACGAAGAAAAACTTTGAAATTTTTGATGTCTTGTATTATGCGAATTTCTTTGGTATTCTTTGACCAGGGAAAGAAAGCAACTAAAGTAATGTGTCCAGAAAAATCAACCACTAACTATCCACGAACGGCCTTAATCTTAGAGATTTACTAAACGCCGGTAAATCTCCAATGGTTTTCTTTGTAAACACGACGAACTTCCGAGCATGCGCAGTGCGTTTTTCACTCGTATCCATTAGAGATTTACAAGAACATAAGCACATTTACAGTTTGCTTACTTGGTTGGCTGACTGAAACTTGTCCTGAATTTATAGCTTTGATAGTCGTAGGTGCGTATACCAGGCGGTTGTTTTCACTTATTGCCAATGGTAATAGAACGTTGGACCCTACGGAAAGCTTCTCCAAGATCGGTGGTTTATTGATGATCAAGTTGTCTTCTTCAATTTGTACAGTGGAAGTGATGCCTTCCTCTATAACGTTAACTTTACCACCAGTTACGCCACTTGTACTTGCCAATCTGAATACCCGATAATCAGTGTGGTCTTTCCGAACCAAAACGTCGTATTTCGAATGAACTTCTGTATTTAAAAGTGGTCATACAAAAATATTAGAAATAATAAGCATAATAATTAACCTTAATATCGGTCTTAAGGTAATTCCGTAGTAATAGATCCGAACATAGAATTTTAATAAAACTTCGCACAGTCATTAAGTTAATGCTACTTATTCCAAAAATGAAATAAAAAAGTGGGGTCAACGTGCTCGTTTTGGCGCTAGATGACGGCAATTTATGGCATTTTTGGGGTCGTGCGAAAGAAATTTTCGAATCATGAGAATCAAACAAAAGGTCCCACCACTTTCAGGAAGTCATTGCTAACATTAAACTATTTGCGTTATTCTTTCTTTTATGAAGCAAAGCAACAGTTGGATGCCGAAAATTTTCCGGAAAATGCAGTCGTTGTAAAAAGCAGGGACTTTTCAACTTCGATGTTCTCCCTAATATCGATCTGGAAACAGTTTTCCGCAGTATGTTTTTGAGAATATCTCGAAAACTGGACATGGAATTTTGTTTAAATTAAGATATACTATGGTAAACCTATTCCTTATTGATTTACCGAAATAAAAAAGATAGGTCACCGTGCTCGTTTTCGCGCTACAGCTCGCTAAAATACGAATTTTGTCCTCGAAATGTAGTGATCTAGAAAGGACTAGGGAGAGTTTATACACAAAAAAATATAAAAAAGACTGTGATATCTTTCTAAATTTATACAGAACTCTCATATCAATGCCAGATACCTTCGACTGATAATTTCGTGGTTGTTTTGATTTGTTTTCTGTATTTTGTGTATTTTTAACAAACCGTTTTTACCACCCGGCCGCCATCTTGAAATTGTAATAATAGCCAATGTGCACGAGCTCGCGCTGGCTAAAATCGGGCGCAGTAGCACGTGCGCAATGCAAAACTACGGAATTACCTTAACTGAGAGTAAGACCCAGTTTAGACGTCGAATTACACATTTGCCGAATCTAATATAAATGAGCAAAACATATTGTTTGAATACAATTGTATTAGATTCAGCACACGTGAAATTCCTGGGCCGTAGCAAGTCTTGAAAAAAGGGGGCACAAAGCACGACAAATGAAATTTAATTTCATACTTGCTTTACTTTTCTGGGAAAAACTAGAGAGGGCTCAAGGCCCCAACCAACCCCCTTGATACGGCCCTGAATTCCACGTCTAAACCGGGCCTAAGATAGTTATTATTATCCTATAGACGACCCCTTCCAGCACGCCGGATGCAGTCCAATTTGGAGGACAAAACAATAGGTTTTCAATTCTTAGGAGATTGAACTTCTTTTGGTTTGTCCTCCAAATTGAGCTCCTTTGACGCCACGTGGAAGGGAAAGGTTTCATTTTTGAAACATTGGAAGTAATTTAAAAGTTTTGTGTTAACTGTAACTGAAAAAAAATAAACTGTTAGTCGTGAAGAAAGCAAAATTATAACTGTTAGCCGTAAAAGCCACCACCGCGCCACGTACGTCTTTTGAAATTACAAACAATTTTTTTAACGATATCTCTCGTGGTATTTATGCCACGGATTGTCCTGAATTCAAGATGGTGGATCGAGAAAGAAGAAAATTGTTCTTTGTCTTTAGCGATGTTTTTAGTTATCAAAATTATGAAAGTTTCCTTTAGAACGTTCTGAATGAACGTTGTGAAATGAAGTTGTGGCACACAGTTACTACATCATATTAGAGTTCCAGAAATGAAATAAAAAATGGGGGTCACCGTACTCATTTCAGAGCTACAACTCGAGCAAAATCGACTATTTCAATTGCATCTTGCCTCGTTTGGATTCAAATTTTATGAAACTTTTTCTGACGTCAGATTTGTTTCTTTATGACATGGACAAAATAAAATAATTATGAAAAAAGATCCTACACAGGATTTATAAAGGGTTGAAGTCGCGCGTCGCTGTCAAAATGCGTGAACATCGATCTCGTGAAGGGGTGTTTTTGTAAATTAGCTGTCATTCTTTTCCATGTGATGTCACTTTTTTCATTTTAACAGATCTCTATAGTAGCTTGTTTTGAAGAAAAAGAAAAATGGGTGTCACCGTTCTTGTTTCGGAGATATTAAGTCGTAAAGTTTGAACATTTAACCGCCATTTTGAATAACGCGCAGGGACTGGGCACAACTATGCATCAAATTCGGTAAAAAAGACCTTTTTTCGTACAATACTGCAGCTTTTTTTAGTTGAAAAAATGGCATATATCACTATATGACATAAACTATAGTAGTATACATTTAAAGAAAATTGGAGTATGAGTGATTTTTAATGTTATCCAAATAGACCTCGCTCAATTGAAAAGCTCTCGCGTACGCTCAGACTCTTGGCAAATGGCAAGACAAGAACCAAGGCAATATTGTTATAGTTTGAACTATTTTCTAGCTTTCTATTTATGTGTCTCCCATCTTCTCTGCTAGGATTCGTTTACAAGGGAGACTCTTCTAGCTGGGAACCCTATATTTCACTGACACACTAAACTGAAACTTTCCTGACCTTTTTACGATAATCGACAAAATGTGAAACGTCAGTTAACAAGCAAAACATTCTTCAGAATTAGTAAAAAAAATCAAAAAAATGTCCAAGAGGTAGACAAATAAAAGAATTTGTCTTTGATGAGAATGTTTGGCAAAATATAGTTATTCGCGCAAATGGTCTATTTTTTCATGCTTCTTAACCAAAGACACTTGCCTGCACATGTAATTCCAAGGCCAGGATTGATCATGACATCTCCAGTTGTACTTTGAAGACCAGGTTGGCATTGGCATTGATACTTTCCAAATAGCCTGGGGTTGGTGCATTCTGTTGTTGGGAGGCAGTCGTTCTCCATGCCAGCACATTGATTTCCTTAAAGAAAACATTATAAATTCTGAGTTGTTCTAAGGTCTTCTAAGAGCACAGAATCTCTACAATTAAGAAAACCTTTTACCTGAAAAACTGAGATTTTTGTCAGTAAAGATAAAGCGCGACAGACCTTTTCGTGACGTCTTCAAAATAAAAAAATGAAGTTGCGCGCGTTATAATCGCCCCTCAACCTTACATTCCATGACAAATTACCTCTTATACGAAGCTTTTTGTAGTCAAGCACAAAGTTTCCTAGATCTATAGTTAAATCTGTTAACAAAAATAATTTTAGAAAACGTTAACCACAAATTGACCAAACAAACCTGAAGCAGCAAACACAACATGAGTATAATCAATTTTACTGAAGTACAAAGAAAAGCCACAAATGACTAAAGTACTTACCTCTAAATCCATAAATCTCAATACACATGCACATGCGCTTAGCATATTCGCCCTTAGTGACAAACTTCACCGTTCGAATTGTTTTATTGTTTATGCCAATATGATAATATTGGTCATCCTTGCTCAACTGAGTATAGTCCTGCGAATGTGTCAGAAGAATATTTATTTTTCCATTTCAAAGTCAAATTCTTTGAAATAGGAAACCAACACCTCAAAAGGAAATTATAGTTCGGTGATTTAAGGGAACAACACCTCTACCCACCTCTAACCTGACAAAACCTAAGCAAGGTACTCTTGTACCTTATTACAAAGCAATGTGTGTGTGGATTTCTATATCGTAAGGATATATAGGTAGGTTTGTAAAAAGACTAAAACTCGTCAGATTGCTTTGTACATAGACAAGGAACAGCAGTAAGAGACACATGCAAAAATTTGAAAGCCAACTGCATAAATTACTTGATCTATTCTTGCGAAATAGAAAACCACATTCATTTCTTTGTAATAGTATACTAGAGTACTTTTCTTCGGCTTCCCCGTGCTCTACCAGTCGTCCTTTACAATTCCCTGTGCCATCTTGACCAACATTGACCTCGCACTGATAGAGATGATAATTGTCCAAGATTTTAAAAAAGGCTCTATCATTGCAAGCTCACCGTTTGTCTCGCTTCCATGCAAAGGCATGGCTACCTTTCAAGATGGCGCAGGGAACTTTGAAGGGGACTATAATTATACACCGATTCCGAACATGGCGGACATACGCAGTTTTCCTGGATCGAGGAGGCGAAAACGAGGCTATAGTCAGTCGTCTGTGACCTGTGGAAAGCTGGCTTTTCCTTTTTCCCTGACATCACTAAAAACGATTCTTAATGGATGTAAACACCATGTAAACACAATGTAACACCAGTAACAAAGATGAAGCTTGCACACAGATAATGAATTACTGACTAGCCTCGTTTTCACCCCCTCGATCCAGGCCGTCCGTTTGTGTCCGCCATGTTCGGAATCGGTGTATACAGCAAAACAAAAACCATCATTAATTACTTTTCATTGTGAAGCCTGACAACGTACGTGTCACGCATAAAAGCTCTACAGGAAACCCTTAATTTAATATTGGGGAAAGGGCAAAGGTAGTTTAGGCAAAATTTAGACGTCGAATTTCACATATGACGAATCTAGTGTAAATGAACTCAAACAATACGGATCAAATTTGGAACGTAAAATTCGACGAATAAACCAGCTGTACTAAAGCATAAGAGCGAAAATGATTGATGTTGTAATTCGAGCGGACCTTCCCCAAAAGTATTACCACATTTAATATATTCGCATACTTCTAAGCACAGGCTTTTTTTCTGCCAAACGAGTTTTTACAAGCATTATTTGGTAAAACCAGACAGTTTGGCATCAAATGTGTCTGTTTAACGTACGAAATCACGAGCATAAAAGTATTTCGACTTTCGCAAAGTCGTCTGTCTCCGTCCGCTCTAGTTAACTCGCGCGGAATAAAGCACAGGCAGCCCAACCTTTACCAAAATCACAAGCGCTGGACAAAAATATTTTCCATCTTACTTCCCGCCAATTTTAGCGACCAAAAACGCAATACACTCATATACTGCCAGTATAAATAAGACCCATATCTGACTTTTTCTTCACTGGACTCTGAAGATGACTTCCGCACAGGTTGTCGAAACGTCAGTCACATCAAACAGTCCTTCTCAGGACTACATCCACCCGGATGATCATTATACAAATATTGTCTCTTCGAGAAATATTGTTACTTCGAAAAATATTTTTAATACTTACCGCATGAAAAACGTTATCGATATACAAAGAGAAAGTCTTAGCATATTCCTCATTCCCATTTCCTCTCATCCGGAATCCACAAAACATAAAAGGTACTGGAACTGTTATTTGCAGCCATTCATCGGCAATGTTCTGATTGGGGCACCAGCAATTTTGGTCATAAAAACGTGCTTTATCTGCACTATGTTGATCATCATATATGCTAGAAGCTGTCATATAGTGTCCTTCAAGTTTTGCATATACCTGGGTATAGTATAATCCAAGAGCAGGAGGGAAGGTAGCTGGATCACAACCTGGAAAAAAATGGAAAATTAATACGAAGTTTCGCAGGATTCTTTAAAGTGCAAACAGTATAACCGTGAAACTTTAGTTATACTAAATTGTACAATTCTATGCCAATTCTATTGTTTTCTGTTGTTTGATTAGCACTATTTTATCGCACACCATAGAAAATACCAATGCGTAGGTTCAACGCGCAGTGCATGATGGGAAGGACGAGTGAAACACCGACGAATATACAACGGCCTCCCTCCTTTCTAATTGGCTGTATTTTTTATGGTGTGAGATAAATTGATTTAGAAAAAACCTACTAGTGGTCTATCACCAATCGAACCCAGTGATTGGCTGAACTACTAGCGAAAAGCGCCGGTTTTGAAAACCAAAATATATATATATATATATTTAAAGCAAAATCCAAAACTTTTTGCATCCTTTTATTGGACGGATTAGTAGGTTTTCACTAAAACAATTAGACCTCTCGGCTTCATGGCCTACGAGTCAATAGCCCATTCGGCCTTCGGCCTCATGGACTATTGACTCATAGACCATTCGGACTCGAGGACTAATTGTTAAATATTCTACAACGACTACTTTTCTTACTTACTTGGATAGTCTAGTGAAGCTACTCCAGAGGTTACTGATTTCACTGTCGTGTCGGCGTATACAGGGAAGTTGTTGACGCTATTCGAAATAGGAGCTATCACCTTGAATCCTGGAACTAGCTTCTCGAGGATTGGTGGTTTATGAAAGATTAATTCATCTTCTCTTCTGAGAAATGTATACTGTCGTAGATATTTTCTCTTGACCAAAACAAAACCTTCCCTTATTCCCGTGCTATACGCTAAACGGTATACACGATGATAGGAGTATTTTTGCGCCCACAAAAGATTAAATTCAAGAGCTGTTGAAATCAAAAGAAAGTTCTCAATGAGTAAGTGATTCAATCGGTGCGCATCCACATAGGCTATTTAAGAAACGAGCAAGGGACTGGGGACGAGTTTTGAATTTTAATCTAATTAGGAAAGAGATATAGACATAGAAGCCCTGAAAAGTGTCAACAATTTACAAAGAATGTATGCCGGTTTGGGGGGACGCTTGTCTCCTATAACCATATAACCATAAACTCTGAAGACCCTGAATTCGATTGCAATAGATTCTAGAGACACGAGAGAACAGAATGACTAACAAATACGTTCTAAGTTTTCATTAAGGCGCTAGAACCTAGTCCCGCGCAGACATGAACGGTTATTTTGGCTCAAGATTCTTTACACTTAATCCTACAAAAACATATTTTGATGACCATAAATATTTATTTGAAATAGGTTTGGTGCTATATATTAGGGACACTTTAAGTTCTGATCACAGTTGCAAGTATAGTTCCCAGCAGTATTTGCACATGTTCCGCCATTTTGACATGGACGTTTTACGCATTCATTGAATCCACAGCGATAGATGGTGTACGTATATTTTTTAACAAATGTCTAGATATTTATTGACCCTTGGTCCTTCACTTTCGTACTGAAAGGTGTTGTGTAGAATACAAACAGATGTAGATAACAACAACGATTACAACTACAACCATCATAATAACAACGATAATAAAAGCCAAAGATCAAGAAAACATAAAAACCTAAACAAGATGTAACTGACCTTGATCACAACGTTGTCCTTCCCAATCAGGATAACAGGTGCAATTGTAACTTCCTGCAGTATTTGTGCATGTTCCACCATTTTGGCATGGATTTGTCGCACATTCGTTGATATCTGGTGGTAGAACCGAAATTGACTGATTTCAAACTAACGAGAACTACTATTTTTCGAAAGCACAATTTCAAAAATCTTTATTCTTAGTTTACAAAATGTACAATAAAACAATTATTGAATTCGGTTTTCGCATTATATCGTAAAAATCAAGACATCGGCCGTTTTATCCGCCTCAGCGTATGGCTTCGGCAGATAACACGGCCTTGGTCTTGATAATTTACGATATCATATTCAACCTCATCCAAAAATTGTTTATTACTGGTTTTCTTTGAGTTTGCATAGCGCGTTTAATATTCAATGAAATCTCAACAAAGTATACATTTTCTGAAAGTATATTTAACAAGGATTACATATTTGTTAGTTATTTTAGGAAATAAAATTGCATTTTGGAGAAACAGTGCATTTTTCTTGATCACGTGATCTCGGTACACAGATTTGAAATGGACGGATCAATTGTTTATGGCATGTTATTCTCAATATTGGTAAGTCTGGCAAATTTGAACGTGTTTCGTTAAAAAGAACTAGAGCAACGAGCCTTCAAAAGTGTCAAATATTTACAAAGAAAATATAGTTAAGTAGGGACACTTGTCCCGTGTGACTTTCACTACTAGCAGAGTCTCCCTTTTAGACAAATCCTGGCAGAGAAAATGGGAGACTGCCGGTCCAGGCCGTTTTCTTGGTTGCGCATGCGTTTGGTAACTTAGCAGCCCCCTCATAATAAGTACCGTGGACTCAAAAAATGTTAAGCGGTGTTCTACATTTGCTCAAGCTTATTACCTATATCCGGTTAAAACCGGTTTATAAACCTGTTTGGCTCGTCCATGATTGTTGACGGCAGTATATCAAAGAAAACGACCTGGACCGGCAGTGTTTCCCATTATCTCTGACAGGATTCGTCTACATGGGAGACTCTGCTAGCAGGGAAAGAGCAGAGCAGAAAAGAACAGCGCAACTATTGGCAAAATAATATAGTAATATTGGATAATTAATCCATACCAGTACAGGTGATTCCTTGGCCTATGTCAAATACGTCATTTCCGGTAGAACTTTCATAGCCTGATAGACATTTGCATTGGTATTTTGCGAATAAGGCTGGATTGATGCATTCCGAACTCTCAGGACAGTCATTCTTTATGACACATTGGTTCCCTAATAAGTATAAAATATTAGCATTAGACATTTGATGTACCTTAATCATAAGTATAATTACTGGAAATTAACACGGCTTAAATTCACGCAAATTCAGCCAAAAAATACAAATTTTACATTGCCAGAAAACCGCGCCGCTACCCATGTCACGCATGGTTAACCCGGCTCAGAAGAAAATACGGCCGGCGAAAAGTTATGAGAAATGTATGGGTTTAAAACAAAAAGTGTCTAAAATATAGCCTGTGTGTTGGCGGATCAAAAATGTCTGCATCACAATTTGTAATTCATTTATAGGACATTATAACCTGCAAGAAAAATATTACTTTAATCTAAATTTGAGGTTTCCTTTTTAAATTTCAAAATGACTCCTAGAGAAATCGCACTGAAAGCAGAGGTTTGTATGAGAACGGAAAAATAAACGAAAGTTAAATTAGTTTGTAATTCGCCGAAACAGAGAATAGACGACAAAAGAAATAAATGTCTGCATTCAGAATTATTGTTTAATTATTTGAGCACCAACTCGAAACTAAGTCTCGGCTCTAGGATAAAATCCGAGGTTTCCTTTCGATTGCTGAACAATAACAGCAGTTAAACAGTTTAAAAATACCTCCATGTTTCCACGTTAAAGTTCGCAAAATGCCCTGACTTCGGGGCTTGATATCTTCGCAAAGAATAAGCCAAATCTCATAGTTGAAACGCCATTTTGAAGAGCAACTCTCGATCGGGGCACACAATAGCATATTTGGTCCGAATATCCAGTGGGACCCGCAGAAAATAGCGCCCAAAAGGTATGTACCATCGCAGGAAGGTCCGTAAGCCCGCGAATGAATCAGAAATGTCAGCGGTCTTTACTAAACTTGCGGGAACTTTTGAAAAACGTGCGAGTTTCTACTAAAAAAATCTAAGATAAAGTCGAGATGGGCCTTAATCTTGATTCCCTTGTTTAAATATCTTCGATAGAGTAGGGTTTCCACTTATTAAACGCATGCGCAATGCGCACATTGAATACCGCTGACCGCACTTGCATGTCGCGGTTTTCTGGCGATGAAGAAAATTAACCCCAAAGACAATCCGAATTGTTTGTTTAAATGAAATTAACACGATGCACAAAAAGACAATATGTGACAACAACACAAAGTAACAAGTTTATTTCAACGATTTTTTTCTGAAAAACGCTTCTGCTATAACATTGTGTCGAACGGACGTCAAATTGAAAGACAACAGACCTATAAATACCTTGGTGTGCATGTTAATGAATTCCTTACATGGGAATCTCATGTGCAAAATATCTCTAAGAAAGTAGCGAAGGCACTTGGGGTCTTAAGAACATTACGACCGTTCGTACCTATGGATATCTTGATTTCTGTGTATAATTCCTTAATATTACCCTACTTTGACTATTGTAGTTCAATCTGGGGTTCTATTGGAAAAGGCTTAGAAAACGAAGTACAAAGACCGCGTAATTGAAGTTCAATTATCACTTTATTATATCCATTATGAAATCATACTAGATAGACACTAAATTTTCTAAATTTGTGTAAGTAGCTGTTAAAATCATTCATTTTGTGTCTTTTTGTAACAAAAAATTGCAGTCAAACTTGAAAAAAGCTACATTTTATGTTCCTTATTTGCTGTAATCTGATTGGCTGATTAGATACAATCCTGTATTCTGATTGGTTACCTTTTCTAGTGTTGCATTGTGATTGGCTGACAAAAAGATGTGATTCGGACTCAAAATAGTGCGATTCGGACTCGAAATAGTGCGATTCGTGCTTGAATCAATCTACTGAGAGCCAATCAGATTACAGGACTTGCGATTACAAATCACACTCCCGCTACGCGGTCGTGTGATTTTGTTATCGCGTGTTTCATATCAGACCAAATTGCACTCCACTTAGTTCAAATACCATTATTAATTCTTACCTTTTAGACGGAGTTCTCGATAATCAATAACCAAATCAAAAGGATCCTTGCGAAAATCTGAAGAAAAACGATATTTGAGGGCATCTTAATACAAAACACAAACCGTACAATGTTCCGGTAACGTCAGGGGGAAGAAGCCATGGGCGTACGGTCCTCGTCCTCGTCCTCGTCCTCGTCCTCGTCCTCGTCCTCGTCCTCGTCCTCGTCCTCGTCCTCGTCCTCGTCCTCGTCCTCGTCCTCGTCCTCGTCCTCGTCCTCGTCCTCGTCCTCGTCCTCGTCCTCGTCCTCGTCCTCGTCCTCGTCCTCGTCCTCGTCCTCGTCCTCGTCCTCGTCCTCGTCCTCGTCCTCGTCCTCGTCCTCGTCCTCGTCCTCGTCCTCGTCCTCGTCCTCGTCCTCGTCCTCGTCCTCGTCCTCGTCCTCGTCCTCGTCCTCGTCCTCGTCCTCGTCCTCGTCCTCGTCCTCGTCCTCGTCCTCGTCCTCGTCCTCGTCCTCGTCCTCGTCCTCGTCCTCGTCCTCGTCCTCGTCCTCGTCCTCGTCCTCGTCATCGTCATCGTCATCGTCATCGTCATCGTCATCGTCATCGTCATCTTGCATCATCATCGTCATCGTCATCGTCATTATCATGCATCATCATCGTCCTCGTCATCATCATCATTATCATCATGCATCATCATCATCATCATCATCATCATCATCATCGTCATCATCGTCATTACAATCATCATCATCATCGTCATGTATCATCATTTTTCATCATCATCATCCTCATCATCATCATCATTATCATGCATCATGCATCATGCATCATCATCGTCATCATCATCATCATCATCATCATCATCATCATGCATCATGCATCATGCATCATGCATCATGCATCATGCATCATGCATCATGCATCATGCATCATGCATCATCATCGTCATCGTCATCATCATCATCATCATCATCATAATCATCATAACGATGACAACAACAAAAACAACTTTATAGAGTAGCACATAACAGTTTTTACACTGAATAACCTGTGCCCCTCCATTCTATCCAGCCCAATGAAACTTTCTGTGTATGTTTTAATAGGAAAATGGTTGGGAGTTAAGATAAACATAAAAAATCTTAAAACTTTTAAATTTGCTTTGGTCGCTGCTTGTACCTTACAGGGGTGTAGCCAGGGCCCCCATCCCCCACATGTTGGCCGTTTTAGATGAATATTGGCAATAATATTTGTCAAAGGAGTTGATTTTTGAAACTCAGTCAAAATAAACAGTTGTAATTTGGATCGATTATTCTTTATTTATTCTCCTATTGGACTTACTTAATTTTGATACAAAACAACACTTACTCATATATCCGTAGAATTCCGCGCCCATGCACATATGTAATTGGTACTCCTTCATGACAAACCTGATGGTTTGTACTGTGCGATCGTTCATCCCAACACTATAGTATTGATAACTTGTACCTGTTTTTGTATAGTCCTATTAAACAAAAATAAGTTAATAACCAATGTATTAAGAATAACGTTGGCAGCAGTCGATTTTTAAACGCTGGTAGTTAAGCATTGACAACCATCGAGGACAGCGACGCCGAAACAATGACGCGAGCATGGTTTCGAAACGTCTTATTTCTTCATGCAATCGCGTCTTTCTCGGCGTTGTCTTTCTGGCCCTCGGAAGTGAAAAAGCACCAACGCTCTAGAAATAATGATTATTGTTGAGTGTTTGAAACACGCACATTCTTAGCTAACTTCGCTATGAAAATATTTAGCGAGTGAGCGCAGGTCCATTTCCGAACGAGTTAGTAACATAAAGGCCCGTTCACACGGGCGATTTTTACGGCGATTTGAGGTGCGATTTTTATGGCGATTTGAGGTGCGATTTTTATGGCGATTTGAGGTGCGATTTTTATGGCGATTTGAGGTGCGATTTTTATGGCGATTTGAGGTGCGATTTTTATGGCGATTTGAGGTGCGATTTTTATGGCGATTTGAGGTGCGATTTTTATGGCGATTTGAGATGCGATTTTTATGGCGATTTGAGGTGCGACTTTTATAGCGATTTGAGGTGCGATTTTTATGGCGATCTGAGGTGCGACTTTTATAGCGATTTGAGGTGCGATCTTTATGGCGATTTGAGGTGCGATTTTTGCCGCGATTTTGTGCGCCGGACTTTTACTGCAGGTGTTTTGAACATGTTCAAATTGAAGTACGCTTTAGCTGCGATTTTTTGTCGCCGTTAATGCCCGTTTACACTAGCAATTTTATCACGCAACTATGGCCAGAAATGGGAGACTGTCAGCAGTTGACACCGCGGGCGCATAGTGGCTAGCGGTGCATAAATTGCAAGGAAAACCAATATGGCGCAGTCCAAAAGATTTTTAGTTTCTCCGGGGTTTTATGCTCAATTACATAATGCTCATTTTGAATTTGAAGGTGCGAACAGAAAAAAAAATTCCAGGAACCAGAAAAAACATGGAGAATATTATCATAAATATAGCCCTACTTCAATCGTTTTTGGAACCAATTTAATGTTCTGCTGTGGTATCCATTTTTACAGGGTTCATAGTATGGCTTTCGAACTTTAGTTTAAGACGTAGAATTCCCACAAAAGACAAGGTCGTGCAAGAGATATGGATTTTTAAAGTGACACATTTTGGCTATAATCGACAAAGATACAGTGAAGCATGAAGGGATATTTGTGCGTATTATATCCTTCAATGGAACCAATTTATCGTCAACTGACTTCAGTGAAATTTTGTTTGTGTATAAAAAGTCAACTTTGTCAAACTTTTAGAGGTAGAACGAGTTCAAAACTTTAAAGAAGAAGGTAAAGAGAGACTTTATTAGTTTTCTCCCGTACATTTTCTGCATTCCGCTATTTTCAATTTCCCGGGAAATTAACTTTATATGCGCAAGCTCCTCGCCATTTTGTATCTCATTTCTGGCCATGTTATGCGGCAATTTCAATGGCGATTTTATCGCGACCCAAATCGCAACGAGTTGCATTAAATTTCGATCATGTTTGAATTGGCAGCGACGTAGCTGCGATCTATCGCCGTGAAATCGCCATAAAATCGCCGCTCAAGTCGCACGACAAAGTTGCTAGTGTAAACGGGCCTTTACAACGCGCCTCAAAATAGTCGAAATAATCGCCCGTCTGAATGGGCCTTAAGATATTAAAAAGTAGAGAATTTATTTTTATAATTGTGACTTTTTTAAATTTAAAAATACTTTTCATAAAATAATAGGATTTGAGATTACTTACCTTATGATATGTTCCATCCACGTACATGGAAAATTTTGTAGCATATTCTTTCAAAACAGTTCCCGTAACGGCAAATCCACAAAGAATGAAACGCGAAGGAAACGTATACTGCAGCCATTCTCCGACGTTGTTGGCTTTGGCACACCAACACATAGGTTCATGCAAACGTGCTGTATTTGTACTATACCTGCTATCATAATTGCTTGACGCAGTTATAAAAGTTGAATTAAAAAGCTGATATACAGTATCGTAATGTATTCCAAGAGCGGGAGCTTTATCACAACCTATAGAAAGGATTAAAAACAATGCAAGAGACACGGATAAAAAAACGCACTGCGCATGCTCGGAAGTTTTTCGTGTTTGTATAGATAATCGCATGGTTTCGAGTGGACTTTGGGCTGGGCTGGGCTGGGCTGGGCTGGGCTGGGCTGGGCTGGGCTGGGCTGGGCTGGGCTGGGCTGGGCTGGGCTGGGCTGGGCTGGGCTGGGCTGGGCTGGGCTGGGCTGGGCTGGGCTGGGCTGGGCTGGGCTGGGCTGGGCTGGGCTGGGCTGGGCTGGGCTGGGCTGGGCTGGGCTGGGCTGGGCTGGGCTGGGCTGGGCTGGGCTGGGCTGGGCTGGGCTGGGCTGGGCTGGGCTGGGCTGGGCTGGGCTGGGCTGGGCTGGGCTGGGCTGGGCTGGGCTGGGCTGGGCTGGGCTGGGCTGGGCTGGGCTCAATAGTTAAATTTTATCGATTAAATTTGCTTACTTGGTTGGTTGACTGAAACTTGTCCTGAATTTATAGCTTTGATAGTCGTAGGTGCGTATACCAGGCGGTTTTTTCCACTTATTGCCAATGGTGATAGAACGTTGGACCCTACAGAGAGCTTCTCCAAGATTGGTGGTTTGTTGATGATCAAGTTGTCTTCTTCAATTTGTACAGTGGAAGTGGTGCCTTCCTCTATAACGTTAACTTTACCACCAGTTACGCCACTTGTACTTGCCAATCTGAATACCCGATAATCAGTGTGGTCTTTCCGAACCAAAACGTCGTATTTCGAATGAACTTCTGTATTTAAAAGTGGTCATACAAAAAATATTAGAAATAATAAGCATGATGATTATCCATAATATCGGTCTTAACTGAAAGTAAGGGCCTGTTTAGATGTCGAATTTCATATTTGTCGAATCTAATGCAAATGAGCAAAACCTATTGTTTGAATTACATTTGTATTAGATTCAGCACATGTGAAATTCCAGGGCCGTAGCAAGTCTTGAAAAAAGGGGGCACAAAGCACGACAAATGAAATTTAATTTCATACTTGCTTTACTTTTCTGGGAAAAACTAGAGAGGGCTCAAGGCCTCCAACCAACCCCCTTGGTACGGCCCTGAATTCCACGTCTAAACCGGGCCTAAGATAGTTATTATTATCCTATAGACGACCCCCTCCAGCACGCCGGAATGCAGTCCAATTTGGAGAACAAACCATAGGTTTCCAATTCTCAGGAGATTTAAATTTTTTTGGGTTTGTCCTCCAAATTGAGCTGCTTTGACGTCATGTCAAAGGGGAATGTTTCACTTTTGAAACATTGGAAGGAATGCAAAAGTTTTTTATTAACTGTAACTGAACAAAAATAACCGTTAGTCGTAAAAAAGGCAAAATTATAACCGTTAGCCGTAAATGCAACCACCGCGCCACGGACGGCTTTTGAAATTACAAACAATTTTCAAACGATATCTCTCGTGGTATTTATGCCAAATATCACTACAAATCATGCTATTGCTATACTAATTTGAGACTTGAATATAGATTTTCACATGCTGTGATTGGTCGAGCAACCAGTGATTACAAGACATTATTAAATATTCAACATATTTTCCCGTTTCTGATTGGCCGTTTCTGATTGGTCTACTAATTTTTCAAAACAATCATTGATTGACCAAATTTGGAAAGAAACGTCATTCACCCAATTTTTTTTAAATCATATCATCCCTCTATAATTCCATATAAGCAACTATGGTATTATTTTCAAAATTTTCATCATGTCCAAATTAAAGGTTAATTTGAATCGTTTTCGTTCGCATTTTTCTTAACAAAAATGAAGCTGTCCTATTACTAGTAATTGACTCTCTCAGCCTATCAAAACTCGAGTAAAACAATAGCAATTAACTTTTAACCAATCACCTTACACTTGTCGGCTTTGTTTTCTTTGTCCTGGATTCAAGATGGCGGATCGAGAAAGAAAAAAATTGTTCTTTGTCTTTAACGATGTTTTTAGTTATCAAAATTATGAAAATTTCCTTAACGACGTTCTGAATGAACGTTGTGAAATGAAGTTGTGGCACACAGTTACTACATCATATTAGAGTTCCAAAAATGAAATAAAAAATGGGGGTCACCGTATTCATTTCAGAGCTACAACTCGAGCAAAATCTACTATTTCGAAGAAACAAGCGCGCGTTCTATTGCATCTTGCCTCGTTTGTTAAAACAGGATTCAAATTTTATGAAACTTTTCCTGACGTCAGATTTGTTTCTTTATGACATGAACAAAATAAAATAATTATGAAAAATGATCCTACACAGGATTTATAAAGGGTTGAAGTCGCGCGTCGTCGTCAAAATGCGTGAACATCGATTTCGTGAAGGGGTGTTTTTTTTTCTGTTAATACCACATCTATAAAAAATACTCGATTCTGATTGGCTGACGAACTGTGAAATTTTTCTTAATACTGTGCAATTAATTAATTGCACACATCCGGGAACTTCGCGCGTAATTAATTACACACATCCGGGAACTTTGCTTTCGGAAACTCTCAGAAACTCGTATTTTTTTATAGATTTGGTATTAACAGGAAATTACACCTATGTTCTCGAAGAATTAATGAAAAATGCCGCTTGTATTTGATGAAAGTGAATTAATACCACTCGTGCTACGCACTCGTGGTATTAATTCACTTTCATCAAATACGCGCGGTATTTTTCATTAATTCTTCTCGAACGGTGTAATTTCCTATACAAATTAGCTGTCATTCTTTTCAATGTGATGTCACTTTTTTCATTTTGACATATATTGTAGATCTCTATAGTAGCATGTTTTTAAGAAAAAGAAAAATGGGTGTCACCGTTCTTGTTTCGGAGATATTATGTCGTAAAGTTTGAACATTTGGTAGCCATTTTGAATAACGCGCAGAGACTGGGCACAACTATACATCATGTTCGGTAAAAAAGACCTTTCTTCGTACAATACTGCAGTTTTTTTTAGGTGAAAAAATGACACATATCACAATTATGGACAAAAAACATAGTAGTATACATTTAAAGAAAATTGAAGTATGAGTGATTTTTAATATGTTATCAAAATAGACCAGGCGTTCCTCGCTTATTTTAAAAGCTCCCGCGAAGGCTCAGAAAGGATGCGCAGTAACAATACCCGCGAACGTCGTTAACAAGGAGCTGCATGAATCTTTTACTAGGCTCCCAGTGATTTTTAATGTTATTAAAATAGACCTCGCTTATTTGAAAAGCTCTGGCGCGCGCTCAGAAAGGATGCGCGATAACAATGCCCGCGAACGTCGTTAACAAGGAACTGCAAGACTCCCAGAAGTATCTTTACACAAAAAGGTAACGATGGATGATAATAGCGGAGCACCATACTTAAGAAAAAATGGTAATCCATCGAGTTGATTTTTCATGGCTTGATTTGTCAATACATACATACATACATACATACATACATACATACATACATACATACATACATACATACATACATACATACATACATACATACATACATACATACATACATACATACATACATACATACATACATTGTTGGATAGTTTGTCTTTTTTACTGCATTCTCGATTTTTCTCATCTTTTTCTTCATTACTTGTGAACCAAAAAAGCGATATTTGAAGCTTTGAAGTTTTGTTTTTGATCCCATTTCATGAAAAAATTCTAAGACTTAGTAAAAAGACTTGGTTCTTTGAAAAAAAAAAATTGACGGCCAGCGAACCTCACGCGAAGTCAAAACAAGATTCCAGTTTCATAATCATATGAATATTTTGACCTTTTGATAGATAATTTATTTTAATGTTGAATGAAATATGAAAAATGAATACATATCACACCAAATATTTGCTATTTATCGGGCTTTTCCAGCTATTACTATTACACAATCGCAAAAATGATTAGCTTGTTTTTTTTTTACGGATAAGCTTATGTTTTTGTAAGATATTTCGCTCGATAATAAAGTTAAGAATAAATCTGAAAAAAAAAACTTTTCAAAGACCAACTTACTAACAAAGAAAATTATTATCTTGCATTAATGAATATGTCTCTTTTTACATGTGAAGTTCAAGTGAATGTAAGCTTAAGCTTATCATAATAAGCTTATATATTTTTCGACAATTTTCAGTGTAGTTCACTTTCCACCTAAAAAACTTACAACTTTGATTACTAAGATATGCTGAATAAAATCCTTTGTTCTATACATGTATTCATATGTTCTACAATCTATAATTATTATTCTTGGAATTGAAAAGTTTTCTAATGCTTTTGAAGGCTTAAAATAATGGTTTTTCTTTTAATTTTTCCTCCTGGATTCTGGTAAAGTCAAACGAAGTGGTAACGCTATAACCAGCGTTATGCCGCGTCACACAATTGTCACGCTTTTAGCACTAAATATACTATTTATGGGAGCTCCGCTTTTAGGCAGTGCCTACTATATATTATTATATCTATATATTATTTGACTGCTCGAGTGTTTACCTGCTTGTGGAAACCGTAAAATCTGGCAAAACAAAATGCACCTTAAACTCCAAAAAGTCGAAAAGTACTAGAGTGTCCGACTGTTGGCAAATGGCAAGACAAGAAGCAAGGCAATACTGTTATATTTAAACTATTTTCTAACTTTTTATTTATGTGTCTCCCATCTTCTCTGCCAGGATTCGTCTACAAGGGAGAGTCTCCCAACAGGGAACCCTATATTCCACTGTCACACTAAACTGAAACTTTACTGACCTTTTTACGATTATCGACAAAATGTGAAATGTCAGTTAACAAGCAAAACATTCTTCAGAATTAAAAAAAAAAAATCAAAAAAATGTCCAAGAGGTAGACAAATAAAAGAATTTGTCTTTGATGATGAATGTTTTACAAAATATAGTTATTAGCGCAAATGGTCTATTTTTCATGCTTCTTAACCAAAGACACTTGCCTGCACATGTAATTCCAAGGCCAGTATTGATAATGACATCTCCAGTTGTACTTTGAAGACCAGGTTGGCATTGGCATTGATACTTTCCAAATAGCCTGGGGTTGGTGCATTCTGTTGTTGGGAGGCAGTCGTTCTCCATGCCAGCACATTGATTTCCTTAAAGAAAACATTATAAGTTTTGAGTTGTTTTAAGGTCTTCTAAGAGCACGGGAGAGTGTAATAGTGATAGCCGTAGCAATAGTGAATTCGCCCTTCACCTCTTGGAATCATAATTCACCACTCGAAGGTAAACTTTGTATCTTCGCTCCACCCTGTAATATCCTCTATATATTTTGCTAATCGCTTAATCTTTGTATGATGAAAAATCTCTACAATTAAGAAAACCTTTTACCTGAAAAACTGAGATTTTTGTCAGTAAAGATAAAGCGCCACAGACCTTTTCGTGACATCATCAAAATTGAAGTTGCCGTGTTGCGCATGCTCGCGCGTGCCATAATCGCCCCTCAACCACACATTCCATGACAAATTACCTCTTATACGGAGATTCTTGTAGTCAAGCACAAAGTTTCCTAGATCTATAGTTAAATCTGTTAACAAAAATAATTTTAGAAAACGTTAACCACAAATTGACCAAACAAACCTGAAGCACCAGACACAACATGAGTATAATCAATTTTACCGACGTACAAATAAAAGCCACAAATGACTAAAGTACTTACCTCTAAATCCATAAATCTCAATACACATGCACATGCGCTTAGCATATTCGCCCTTAGTGACAAACTTCAACGTTCCAATTGTTTTATTGTTTATGTTAATATGATGATATTGGGGATCCTTGCTCAACTGAGTATAGTCCTGCGAATGTGTCAGAAGAATATTTAGTTTTTCTATTTCAAAGTCAAAATCTTTCAAATAGAAAACCAACACCTCAAAAGGAAGTTATGATTTGGTGATTTAAGCGAACAACACATCTACCCACCTCTAACCTGACAAAACCTAAGCAAGGAACTCTTGTACCTTATTACAAAGCAATGTGTGTGGATTTCTATATCGTATGGATATGTTGGTAGGTTCGTAAAAAGACTAAAACTCGTCAGATTGCTTTGTGCATAGACAAGGAACAGCAGTAAGGGACACATGCAAAAATTTGAAAGCCAACCTCATAAATTACTTGATCTATTCTTGCGAAATAGAAAACCACATTCATTTCTTTGTAATAGAATATAAGAGTACCTTCCTTCGGCTTCCCCGTGCTCTACTCGTCGCCCTTTATAGTTCCCTGTGCCATCTTGACCAACATTGACCTCGCACTGATAGAGATGATAATTGTTCAAGGTTTTAAAAAAGGCTCTATCATTGCAAGCTCGCTGTTTGTCTCACTTCGATGCAAAGGCACGGCTACCTTTCAAGATGGTGCAGGGAACTGTGAAGGGACTATAATGATTCAGCAAAAAAACTCATCATTAATTACTTTTCATTGTGAAGCCTGACAACGTACGTGTCACGCATAAAAGCTCTACAGAAAACCCTTATTATAATATCTGGGAAAGGGCAAAGGTAGTTTAGCCAGAATTTAGACGTCGAATTTCACATATGCCGAATCTAATGCAAATGAACTCAAACAATAGGTTTTGCTTGTTGGGATTAGATTTGGTACGTAAAATTCGACGAAAAAACCAGCTGTACTAAAGCATAAGAGCGAAAAGGATTAATGTTGTAATTCGAGCGGACCTTCCCCAACTCTTACAGCGCGACGCACAAAAGTATGACCACATTTCATATATTCACATACTTCTGCCAAACGAGTTTTTACAAGCATTATTTGGTAAGACCAGACAGTATGTAGACTTTCGCAAAGTCCTCCGTCTCCGTCCGCTCTAGTTAACTCGCGCGGAATAAAGCACAGGCAGCCCAACCTGAACCAAAATCACAAGCGCTGGACGAAGGTCTTTTCCAACTTGCTTCCCGTCAATTTTATCGTACCAAAAACGGGTCGCCGAATTATGCTCGCGCTCTTGTCAAACGTACATAAATTTAGCGCTAGCTATAGAAATACACGCTATTTTTGGCGCAAAACGCAAATGAAAATCCGGCACGAGGAACAAGTCGATTCTTTCTTTCTTTCTTTCTTTCTTTCTTTCTTTCTTTCTTTCTTTCTTTCTTTCTTTCTTTCTTTCTTTCTTTCTTTCTTTCTTTCTTTCTTTCTTTCTTTCTTTCTTTCTTTCTTTCTTTCTTTCTTTCTTTCTTTCTTTCTTTCTTTCTTTCTTTCTTTCTTTCTTTCTTTCTTTCTTTCTTTCTTTCTTCTTTCTTTCTTTCTTTCTTTCTTTCTTTCTTTCTTTCTTTCTTCTTTCTTTCTTTCTTCTCTTTCTTTCTTTCTTTCTTTCTTTCTTTCTTTCTTTCTTTCTTTCTTTCTTTTCTTTCTTTCTTTCTTCTTCTTTCTCTTTCTTTCTTCTTTCTTTTCTTTCTTTCTTTCTTTCTTTCTTCTTTCTTTCTTTCTTCTTTCTTCTTTCTTTCTTTCTTTCTTTCTTTTCTTCTTTCATTCTTTTCTTTTCTTTTCATTTTTCATTCTTCTTTTTTTGTTTTTGGATCTCTTTTCAACAAAGATTAGGTCTTATTAGTTAAAATGTTTTGGGAAATTATTTACTTTTTTAATACTTACCCCATGAAAAACGTTATCGATATACAAAGAGAAAGTCTTAGCATATTCCTCATTCCCATTTCCTCTCATCCGGAATCCACAAAACATAAAAGGTACTGGAACTGTTATTTGCAGCCATTCGCCGGCAACGTTCTGTTTGGGGCACCAGCAATTTGGGTCATAAAGACGTGCTTTATCTGCACTATGTTGATCATCATATATGCTAGAAGCTGTCATATATTGTCCTTCAAGTTTTGCATATACCTGGGTATAGTATAATCCAAGAGCAGGAGGGAAGGTAGCTGGATCACAACCTGGAAAAAAATGGAAAATTAATAAGAAGTTTCGCAGGATTCTTTAAAGTGCAAACAGTATAACCGTGAAACTTTAGTTATACTAAATTGAACAATTCTATGCCAATTCTATTGTTTTCTGCTGTTTAATTAGCACTATTTTATCGCACACCATAGAAAATACCAATGCGTAGGTTCAACGCGCAGTGCATGATGGGAAGGACGAATGAAACACCGACGAATATACAACGGTTTCCCTGCTTTCTGATTGGCTGTATTTTTTATGGTGTGAGATAAATTAATAATAATAATAATAATAATAATAATAAATATATTTTATATAGCGTCAATTTTCAACGATTCACTAACGCTTTACATAAGAATATTTAAAACACATTATTGGCATATAAAAACACAGTATTACATAATAAATACTCAATATTCAATTCAATTACAACAAGTCAATAAAAACATTTTTAATAAAAGTATACATATATATATATTTTTAAATTGATATATTGTACAACAACTACTTTTCTTACTTACTTGGATAGTCTAGTGAAGCTACTCCAGAGGTTACTGATTTCACTGTCGTGTCGGCGTATACGGGTTCGTTGTTAACGCTATTCGAAATAGGAGCTATCACCTTGAATCCTGGAACAAGCTTCTCGAGGATTGGTGGTTTATGAAAGATTAATTCATCTTCTGTTCTGAGAAATGTATACTGTTGTAGATATTTTCTCTTGACCAAAACAAAACCTTCCCTTATTCCCGTGCTATACGCTAAACGGTATACACGGTGATAGGAGTAATTTTGCGCCCACAAAAGATTAAATGCAAGAGCTGTTGAAATCAAAAGAAAGTTCTCAATGAGTGAGTCAATCGGTGCGCATCCACATAGGCTATTTCAGAAACGAGCAAGGGACTGGGGAAGAGTTTTAAGTTTTAATCTAATTAGGAAAAACGTTTTGTCATTTGAAAGAACATCACAAGATTAGTAAGTCTAGTAAATTTGAAAAGGTTTGAATGAAGAAGCCCTGAAAAGTGTCAAAAAATTACGAAGAATGTATGCCAGTTAGGGGGGACGCTTGTCTCCTCTAACCATATCTTCTTTGTAAATTTTTGATACTTTTGAAAGCTAGTAAGTCAGGTTTTTTTAATTCAAACCTGTTCACATAAAAATTTCTTAAGAACATATATTTATGGGAGAGCAGATAATTCTGGGAGAAAAGCGAGAAAACAATGTTTGGCACAGGTATTCAAACTCAAGCAAAGGTAGGGATAAGGAGGAATCATAGAGAATAAATAAAGCGTAATGAGTGTGCATGTGTGTCTATGGAGGGGGGTGGGTGTTGTCTGTCTTTGCAAGCAAAGTGTGTTGTTGTTTTGGAATTTTGGAACGAAAAAGATGCCTAAATACTGCGTCGTTACCATTTTTACTTTCTTCTAATCGTCGCTTAGATTCTTTGAGAGCTGTCAAAGCAATCACCCCGAGGACATCATTGGCCCTGTCTCGTAGTGGCGCGGCCGTGATATTTAATGGGGAATTTTCAAAACGCGCATAAGATAGTTCACGAACCTTGCTACCGCGAATCCGTTTCGCGCATCTTCTTTTTGGTCACTTAACTAAGTATTTTTGATGTTTCATCCTAACATTATGTAAATTCGAAACCACATCCACAATTACCCTAAAGATTCTTTGGTTTTAGCTTTATTTCCGTTTTAAAAACGAATTTTTTCTCCAACACATTCAAAATTTTATTTGATCTTCAAAATCTTATCAGCTCCGTATGTGTCGTTTTGCAACAAAATAGTTCTAAACAAAAACTACGATCTGGGAAAAGGAATTCAAACTCTGAAGACCCTGAATTCGATTGCAATAGATTCTAGAGACACGCGAGAACAGAATGACTAACAAATACGAGATGAGCGGTTATTAAGGAACTAGAACCCAGTCCCGAGCGGACATGAACGGTTATTTTGCCTCAAGATTCTTTACACTTAATCCTACAAAAACATATTTTGATGACCATAAATATTTATTTGAAATAGGTTTGGTGTTATATATTAGGAACACTTTAAGTTATGATCACAGTTGCAAGTATAGCTCCCAGCAGTATTTGCACATGTTCCGCCATTTTGACATGGACGTTTTACGCATTCATTGATATCCACAGCGATAGATGGTGTACGTATATTTTTTTAACAAATGTCTAGATATTTATTGACCCTTGGTCCTTCACTTTCGTACCGAAAGGTGTTGTGTAGAATAAAAACAGATGTAGATAACGCCAATGATCACAACTACAACCACAGTATCAACAACAATAAAAGCCAAAGATCAAGACAAAATAAGAAACTAAACAAGATGTAACTCACCTTGATCACAATGTTGTCCTTCCCAACCAGGATCACAGGTGCAGTTGTAACTTCCTGCAGTATTTGTGCATGTTCCACCATTTTGGCATGGATTTGTCGCACATTCGTTGATATCTGTTGGCAAACCGTGTAGACACGATTTATTTAAAGGAATAATATTTTTTTACTAATCTAAAAAAGCAATTGATCTGATCAAGAAAAAAAAACCATATAAGATGTAACAGACCTTGATCGCAATGTTGTCCTTGCCAACCAGGATCACAGGTGCACGTATAGCTCCCAGCAGTATTTGTGCATGTTCCACTATTTTGACATGGACTTGTCGAACATTCATTGATATCTGTTGGCAAACCGTGTGGACATACTATTAGTAATGAAAGAGTATCTCTACAATGAGACGTCGACTGCTATAAAGGCAACGATTACAACTACAACCATGTTATCAACAACAACGCGAGATAAAAAAAAAAGAATCATACCTAATACGCGGATGCAACTCACCTTGATCACAATGCTGTCCTTGCCAACCAGGATCACAGGTGCAGGTATAGCTCCCAGCAGTATTTGTGCATGTTCCACCATTTTGACATGGATTTGTCGCACATTCATTGATATCTGTTAGCAAACCGTGTGGACATACTTTTATTAAGGTGACTGACTACTTTTGAACGTACAATTTAAGCCCCCGATGTGCGCGCGAACAAAAATTGCTCAAAACCGCATAACAACCTCCAAAATTTTATTGAGGAACCATACACGTTTCGAACTTCAACAGGGCAAAAACCCCAAATTTTGCACGGGACGCTATATTTTTCTTGGAATTTCCTAATACAACAGGTAAAAATCAATCTTTTGAGAAAGTTTGAGAAAAACGTAATTATTAGAACTTATAAAAAAAAGCGTTTTATGTGATTTTGTTCTTGTCGTTTGAGTACGATTTTCGGTTGGTTGAGCTAACAAGAAGCTGAAATTTTAGCTTATTTTAAAAACTTTAAGTATTCTTAGTCCGTCTTCAAAAATAATGTTTAAAGTAGATTCCCTGAGAAAATTGCTTTCAGAGCCTCTATAATTTTTGAGTTATGAATTTTTGTGTGCAAAGCTTGATTTCCGCCATTTTTCTTTCGAAAACTAGTCAAGATGGTCATATTCAAAATTCATTATCTCAAAAACGAGCTCGGGACACCTCATTTTTCTTTTCATTTTTGGAATCAGCATTAAATTCTGTGTAAAATATCTTTCTGAGAACATTTTGTAATTATTCGTTGCTAAAGTAGTCAGTCACCTTAATGAAAGAGTTGTATCTTTTCAATAAAAGGTCTACGTCTATAACAACAACGATTACATCTACAACCATGACATCAACAACAACTAAAATCCGAATGAAAGAAAGAATAAAAACCGATACGCGGTTGCAACTGACCTTGATCACAATGTTGTCCTTGCCAACCAGGATCACAGGTGCACGAATAGCTCCCAGCAGTATTTGTGCATGTTCCACCATTTTGGCATGGATTTGTCGCACATTCATTGATATCTGGTGGCAAACCGTATGGACACACTTTTATTAATGAAAGAGTTGTATCTTTTCCATAAAAGGTCTACGTCTATAACAACAACGATTCCAACCACAACCATAAAATCAACAACAACAAAAACCTGAGATAAACAAAGCACTAAACCAATACGACATTTAACTGACCTTGATCACAATGTTGTCCTTCCCAACCAGGATCACAGGTGCAAGCGTAATTTCCTGCAGTATTTGTGCATGTTCCACCATTTTGGCAAGGACTTGTCGAACATTCATTGATATCTGTTGGCAGACCGTGCGGACACATAATAATAATCAAAGAGTATTTTCACAATGAAACGCTGCCTTCTATAAAGACCAACAACGATTCAAACTACAACCATGACATCAACAACAACAAAAACCCGAGAAAAAGAAAGAAATGAACCAATACGAGATTTAACTGACCTTGATCACAATGTTGTCCTTCCCAACCAGGAACACAGGTGCAAGCGTAACTTCCTGCAGTATTTGTGCATGTTCCACCATTTTGGCATGGACTTGTCGAACATTCATTGATATCTGTTGGCAAACCGTTTGGACATACTATTAGTAATGAAAGAGTATCTCTACAATGAGACGTCGACTTCTATAACAACAACGATTACAACTACAACCATGTTATCAACATCAACAAAAACCCGAGATAAAGAAAGCATAATACCCAATATGAGATGTAACTGACCTTGATCACAATGCTGTCCCTGCCAACCAGGATCACAGGTGCACGTATAGCTCCCAGCAGTATTTGCGCACGTTCCACCGTTTTGACATGGACTTGTCGAACATTCATTGATATCTGGTGGGAGAAAAGTTTAAAAGCTCTTTAAGGTTTTGAACTATTGACAATAGTCCCCTTTCTCGGTTCTCTGCGCCATCTTTAAAGGTAGCCATGCCAATACATTGAAGCCTAAAGCGTTAAGAGTGGAATAATTAATGAAATTTATTTCACATTGGCATTATTGCAAAAAGAAACTCATTGCACATTGTATGAATCAAATTAGCACATAAATTTTCAGAAAAAATTAATGACATAAATTTATAGGACATAAATTCATTAATTCTTAGAAAGCCTACAGTAAAGTTTGCTGGTAAATAATAGATAAATGATAAGCTTTATGCTTTTTTGAACGACAACGTTAATTGAATTAACCATAGTCGGAAAGTCAATATGGCCGCCACTCATTATCATACTTTTTTAAATTCGTATTTCACTTGACCACTACAATACAATCATAAATTAGAATGACATTAACAAAGTTTGAGAAAAATTTTTAAATTCTTGAGAAGTTATGAGAATTTCAAGAATGTGAAAACAGCACAACGAGGCTAGTACGTAAACAGTTCACAGAACACATACGAATTTCTGTATAAATTTTGATTCGAAAGAGCTTCACTTAAAATCTGTTTATAGCACACAAAAAAAAACTTTTGAAAAATACAAATTGCTGCTTGCTCTTTCTGATGGTATGTGGTGCTTATTCTTTAAAAGTAGGTTTTATTTCTGAAAGTCGGACATATTGTCATGCGGTCTAGGTGCTACTACTTTTACAAGTTACCGCTTGAAAATAAAAGAATTTAAAAGTCGTGCGCTAACGAACTGCACGTTCGTAATTACCATCCACTTTCGTAATAAGCATACAACGCTGGGCTGCTAAGTTGTTTTGGTCCAACCAGTTAGTAGGTTTAGCGTCCAAACTTACATGCGAGCTACTTTAGTTCGATCCAAAACCCCCTCACGTGGTGCTAGTTTGATCTCGGCTCGCTTTGAACCGTTCAGACTTGGCCAGTTTGTCTTTATATCGATCTCGGATCATATCATATCTTTAATAAAGTCATCCTTATTAGTATTCTTTATTATGTGATCGGGTATAAGGTCGACGTGTATGGGCGCTCCAAATGGACCAAAGGCTAATACATTATTCATGTGTTTTTGAATTGCTCATCAAACTTCATGATGATATTATATCACCATAGAAAGTAAAAAGAAAATTGGGCAAAGCATTTGCTCGCGAACGTTCTTAAGGGTTGCCATGTTTAGATTGTCCCTAAAATCTATAACCATTATATTGACCTTGATCCAAATGAAAACAACAACAAATCAAATTATAGGTGAACATCGAAACCAATACGAGATTTATCTGACCTTGATCACAATGTTGTCCTTCCCAACCAGGAACACAGGTGCAAGCGTAACTTCCTGCAGTATTTGTGCATGTTCCACCATTTTGGCATGGACTTTGATCACATTCATTGATATCTGGTTGAAGAATTATTTACTTATAAGCTTTCAACAGCAGAAGTAATATAAAATCCAAAAATTTACAATAACATTCCTTCAATTCTTTTTATCCATTACCTGAAACACTCTCAGATTTGACTTACCAAAGTCAGTGCAGGGTGAATTGGATTAAGAAATTTAGATTTTGCTGGGGGTGGGGGGGGGGGGGAGCAGGAAAACCTACAGAAAACCCTTTCAAGGGAGATAAGTCCAAAGAAACGATCACATACGATGGTAAGGACCAGGAGCCCAATTTGAACAGCAATAGCCTGAAGGAGTAAATCTTACCTAAATACATGCAGTAAAAACCCTCATAAAAGAATCATTATTTTCCAAAGACAGCCTATGATGGTTCTTATATATTTGGTATCTACTGAGAAATCAGGCTGAGTAGGTTCTTAACAAATTCTTTAATTGACAATTCAAAAACAATTGCTGCTAATAAGGCATTTTCAAATTGATTTTTCTTTATTAGTGAGCTATTGACCTTGGAAGGTTTTACAATCACTCCTCCCCAGTCCACCTTCCCTCGCGCGGGCCTGCTACACATGCTAATTCACACCAAACATTAACAATGAACATTCCCACTTACACTTAGAACATGCTTTGTGCATGTCAGGGACCGCGCGAGGAGAGGGGCTGGTAGGGCTATGGCCAACCACTTTTTCCCTTTTCCCATACCAGTCTCTGATATTTTCCAATCTTAGGGACTTGTCAGAAATTAGCAGGGGGAGGGGGTGGAAATTTGAAATTGAGTGCCGAAAATGATGTGACCGTCAAGCAAATGGATCAATTGATAAAAGACAAGGAATCGGACCTAAGACCCGAGAGGTGAGAAGCGACGAGTACACCACTGTCACTGGCGTAGGGAGTGGGCACATGCCCCAAAAATATTTGGTAGTTAGGTAGTTGTTTGTTTGTTTATTTGTAGTTTATTTGTTGCGATTTTCCTCACTTTGGGTTATTTGCATCTCAATTATGGGGTTTATTGCAATATTTTTGCTTCGGCGTGCCCCCAGATCCTAGGTCCTCGTAACGCCCCTGACCACTGCTATGCCACCCTTAATTCCTTAGTTCGCGTGTCTCCAAAACAATAACAACAAAACTTCAAATCAAGAAAATATCAAAACCGATGTGAGATATAACTGACCTTGATCACAATGTTGTCCTTGCCAACCAGGAACACAGTTGCAAGCGTAACTTCCTGCAGTATTCATGCATGTTCCACCATTTTGACATTGAATTGCTGCACATTCATTGATATCTGTGGAGAAATGGTGTAGATACACTATTAACAATAGCAATAGAAAGGCTTTTGTAAGTAACTGAAATTCAGTTTCGAAGCGAAATTCATGTGCATCGACATTTCCATTAAAAAAATCGAAATGCATAACCACTATTATAGTACACTCAATAAAATTACTCGGTCCTAATAGACTAAATCATGATTTTCGGCGACCATTTTGAATTGGGCCAAACTCGACAAAATATATAGAAATCTGGATGAACTTTGACTTCCCGTAACTCCTCTCAGTTTTGTCGGATTTTCAAAGTTTAAACTTTTTTCAAAATATATTTTTGTTGTTATTTTTGAACTATAATATGATCATAACAAAACGATCGGCACGAGAGTCATGGAAATCATAGAAAAACGAGTGACTCGTAAATGGAAATTAAGAAACATACAAGTACATGCCTGCTGGTTATTGATATTTAAATTTTGAAAATCCAACAAAGGCTAATAGCTAAGTTCAAAGTCAAAAGTACTAAATAATATAAAACATCAGGGAAAAAATAAATGATAAAAATTGATTATAGAATTTGAAAACTATTACGAAGCTCCATAACGACTAACATCAAAACCAGCACAACCGACACAACAATTACTACAACAACAAAAAGAGTTAAGGTGACTGCCTACTTTTGAACGCTCGATTTGAGCCCACGATGAGCGCGCGCACAAAAACACGTTTTGAACTTCAACAGGGCAAAACCCTCAAATTTTGCACGGGACTCTATACTTTTTATAAGCTTAATTCAAAAAACTTCTGAAAATCTACGTTATATCAAATTTTTTCGAAAAGTTAATTTTTCTAACGCATGAAAAAATTTTTGTTTCACTTTATGACATTTTTGAGAGCACTAAAAGGGCGAAATATAACAAATCGATGTATTTCTTTGTTGATGTTTTTTTTTTTGGTTCAAAAATATCCCTTTCGTATTGTTGAATAATTCACTAGCTGGCATTTGTGCATGATAAGGACTGCAAAGAACTACTGTCTTATGAGTTGTATTTTTTTTTCTGATTACTTCTGGTGGCGCAATTTTCGCTTCAAAATCTCGCGCGTGAGCATCCATTAAATGCTGATTGTCTCGAAAACGAGCGATGGACACCCCATTTTTCTTTTCATATTCAGAATCAGGATTAAATTTCACTTTAAAACATCGTAGTTTTTTAAAAAAAATACATTTTTTTCCAAAAGTAGCCAGTCACCTTAAAGACAACAAAAAATCGATACAACATGTACATTCATGGAGATTCATCTGTACTGGTAAATACAACATAACTAACCTTGATCACAATGCTGTCCTTGCCATCCAGGATCACAGGTGCAATTGTAACTTCCTGCAGTATTTGTGCATGTTCCACCATTTTGGCATGGATTTGTCAAACATTCATTGATATCTGGTGGTAGAATCGAAATTGACTGATTTCAAACTAACGAGAACTACTATTTAGTACATTCAATAAAATATTGATTTATATCGATTCTTATTAGTTGCATTGATAACAGTACAATGAATCCTTAATAAGGTAACAGCTTACACAAATTATTATACATTTTACTCACTATCTCGCTTCTGATTGGCCGAGAGCCCTCAGCCAATCCCTGATATCGTGTGAACTCGACATGATAAATGTATTATCTGTAGGTTTTACATTCAGATAATAAATTTATCATGTCGAGTTCAAAGGTCACAATTATGAAAATGGCAATACGTTCTTCTATTTTTACGAAAGCAGAATTAAATCTTTATTCTTAGTTTACAAAATGTATAATAAAACAATTATAGAATTCGGATTTCGCATGATATCGTAATATCAAGACTTCGGCCGTTTTATCCGCCTCAGCCTATGGCTTCGGCAGATAACACGGCCTTGGTCTTCATAATTTACGATATCATGCTTAACCTCATAGACCGGCAGTGTTTCCCATTTTCTCTGACAGGATTCTACATGGGAGACTCTGCTAGCAGGGAAAGAGCAGAGCAGAAAAGAACAGCGCAACTATTGGCAAAATAATATAGTAATATTGGTTAATTAATCCATACCATTACAGGTAATTCCTTGGCCTATGTCAAATACGTCATTTCCGGTAGAACCTTCAAAGCCTGGTAGACATTTGCATTGGTATTTTGCGAATAAGGCTGGATTGATGCATTCCGAATTCTCAGGACAGTCATTCTTTATGACACATTGGTTCCCTAATAAGTATAAAATATTAGCATTAGACATTTGATGTACCTTAATCATAAGTATAATTACTGGAAATTAACGCGGCTTAAATTCACGCAAATTCAGCCAAAAAAGGTTTCAAATTGAAACAAATAACACCAAAGACAGGCCGAAATTTTTGTTTAAATAAAATAACAACGATGGACAAAAAGACAATATGTGACAACAACACAAAGTAACAACTTTATTTTAACGATTTTTTCTGAAAAACGCTTCTGCTATAACATTGGTAGTATTCGTTAACTAATTCGTTGATTAATTGTTCATTGAAAAGAAAATCGTCCTTTTTAACACTTTTGTATTCATCATCTAGTACTTGACTGTATTTGCGTGGAAATATTTATCCACTTTCTTTGTGGTCATCGAATGAAAATTTTCACTTTTTGGTGAAACTTATATGTTCCTTAAGTATAAACAGCATATTTTCTTCACAGTCAAAATTGGCGAATAAAAATCCAAACATGATAAAAAGTCTCAAGAATAAAAAATACCATCACTGATTCCTGATTTCTGTTTTTCAAAAACGGATTGGCCGCTAACATCCTGAATAAGAAAATACAATTATTTATTATTAATTCTTACCTTTTAGACGGAGTTCTCGATAATCGATCACAAAATCAAAAGGATCCTTGCGAAAATCTGAAGAAAAACGATATTTGAGGGCGTTTTAATACCAAACACAAACCGTACAATGTTCCTGTGACGTCAGGGGGAAGAAGCCATGGGCGTACCGTTCATCATCATCATCATCGTCGTCATCATCATCATGTATCATCATCATGCATCATGCATCATCATCGTCATCATTATCCCCATCATCATCATCATTATCATGCATCATCATCATCATCATTATCATGCATCCTCATCGTCATCATTATCCCCATCATCATCATCATCATCATCGTCATCATTATCACCATCATCATGATCATCATGCTCATCATCATAATCATCATCGTCATCGTCATCATCATCATCATGCATCTTCATCATGCATCATCATGCATTATTATCATCATCCTTATCATTGTCATCATCATAACGATGACAACGACTACGACGTCAACAAAAACAACTTTATAGGTTAGCACAACAGTTTTTACACTGAAAAACCTGTGCCCCTCCATTCTATCCAGCCCAAGCAAACTTTCTGTGTATATTTTAATAGGAAAATGGTTATGAGTTAGGATAAAGATAAAAAATAAAACGTTTCGCTGAACTTTTTTAAAGCTTGCTTTAGTCAAGGGAGCATGTTAAAATATTGTTTGTGTTATAATGTGACAGGCGTTCCTCGTATCTGGTTAAGAAGCGCGAAGAATCATCATGCGGTCGAACAATAGCAAAAAGGTCTATGATCGCGATCCGAGCGTGTAACTTGTGGAATGATAAGTGTTATATGATACTCGTCGCTCCAACGTCGCTCCTCGCAAAATATTCGTCGTCGAAATTTCGCGTCGGCCCGACAAGGTCGACGAGGAACGCCTGTCTTATTCGCGCTACGTAACCAAATACTATTAGGAACGCCTGTCACATTGTAGATTACTCACGCGCTAGGTAAACAAACGAATAACACGAACAAGATTTTAACGTGCTCCCTTGCTTTAGTCGCTTCTTGTACCTTACAGGGGTGTAGCCAGGGCCCCCCTCCTCCACCTTGTTCGCCGTGTTTGTTTTTTTTTTGGTTGGCCGTATTTTGGTGGCCGTTTTTTTGGTTCACGTTCTGAAAATGGTTTTTGGGCCCCCCTAAGGCAAAATCCTAGCTACGCCCTTGTTCGGTCTACTGGCAAAGTTAAAGCGCGATTTGAGACCATTAGTGAGGTTTTTATTCTATATTTTTTGAGTAACAAGAGAGTTTAGTAACAATTCAAGTCTTACTACGAAGGTTTTTTTTTGGATTTAAGATGAATATTGGTAATAATATTTGTCAAAGGAGTTGATTTTTGAAACTCAGTCAAAATAAACAGTTGTAATTTGGATCGATTATTATTTATTATCCTATTGGACTTACTTAATTTTGATACAAAACAACACTTACTCATATATCCGTAGAATTCCGCGCCCATGCACATATGTAATTGGTACTCCTTCATGACAAACTTGATGGTTTGTACTGTGCGATCGTTCATCCCAACACTATAGTATTGATAACTTGTACCTGTTTTTGTATAGTCCTATTAAACAAAAATAAGTTAATAACCAATGTATTAAGAATAACGTTGGCAGCAGTCGATTTTTAAACGCTGGTAGTTAAGCATTGACAACCATCGAGGACAGCGACGCCGAAACAATGACGCGAGCATGCTTTTAAAACGTCTTATTTTTTCATGTGTTCGCGTTTTTCTCGGCGTTGCCTTTCTGGCCCTCGCAAGTGAAAAATCACCAATGCTCTAGAAATAATGATTATTGTTCAGTGTTTGAAACACGCAAATGCATGATAACAAAAACACTTAAAACGCTTTTTCTAATAATTACGTTTTTTTCAAACTTTCTCAAAAGATTGATTTTTACCTGTTGTTTTAGGAAATTGAAAGAAAAATATAGAGTCCCGTACAAAATTTGGGTTTTTCCCCCTGTTGAAGTTTGAAATCTGTATTGTTCCTCAATAAAATTACGAAATTTATTATGCGGTTTTGCGCAGTTTTTGAGCGCGCGCACATCGTGGGCTCAAGTTGAACGTTCAAAAGTAGTCAGTCACCTTAAGATATTAAAAAGTAGAGCATTTAATTTCGTAATAGTGACTTTTTTTTAATTTAAAAATACTTTTCATAGAATAATAGGATCTGAGATTACTTACCTTATGATATGTTCCATCGAGGTACATGGAAAATTTTGTAGCATATTCACTACCTTGAGTTCCCGTAACGGCAAATCCACAAAAAATGAAACGCGAAGGAAACGTATACTGCAGCCATTCTCCGACGTTGTTGGCTTTGGCACACCAACACATAGGTTCATGCAAACGTGCTGTATTTGTACTATACCTGCTATCATAATTGCTTGACGCAGTTATAAAAGTTGAATCAAAAAGCTGATATACAGTATCGTAATGTATTCCAAGAGCGGGAGCTTTATCACAACCTATAGAAAGGATTAAAAACAATACGAGAGACAAGGGTAAAAAAACGTACTGCGCATGCTCGGAAGTTCGTCGTGTTTACGAAGAAAACCATCATATTGGAGAGACACGAGTGAAAAGTGCAATACGCATGCTCGGAAGCTCGGCAGAAAACTTCATAGACGAGTCGTGTTTGACGAAGAAAAAATATTGAAGATTTTGATGTCTTGTATAATGCGAATTTCTTTGGTATTATTTGACCAGGAAAAGAAAACAACTAAAGTAATGTGTCAGGAAAAAATAACCACTAACTATCCACGAACGGCCTTTACTTTAGAGATTTACTAAACGCCGGTAAATCTCCAATGGTTTTCTTTGTAAACATGACGAACTTCCCAGCACGCACAGTGCGTTTTTCACTCGTATCTATTGGGGGCTGGGCTGGGCTGGGCTGGGCTGGGCTGGGCTGGGCTGGGCTGGGCTGGGCTGGGCTGGGCTGGGCTGGGCTGGGCTGGGCTGGGCTGGGCTGGGCTGGGCTGGGCTGGGCTGGGCTGGGCTGGGCTGGGCTGGGCTGGGCTGGGCTGGGCTGGGCTGGGCTGGGCTGGGCTGGGCTGGGCTGGGCTGGGCTGGGCTGGGCTGGGCTGGGCTGGGCTGGGCTGGGCTGGGCTGGGCTGGGCTGGGCTGGGCTGGGCTGGGCTGGGCTGGGCTGGGCTGGGCTGGGCTGGGCTGGCTCCTCCAGATACGTCACAGCATTAACATACTAGAAGTATAAACCTTTATATCTTCAACTATTTACTTCAAGTACAATCAATACTGAAAATATCGAGTTAGGGGTTATAGGCACTTTAATTTTATCGATTAAAGTTGCTTACTTGGTTGGTTGACTGAAACTTGTCCTGAATTTATAGCTTTGATAGTCGTAGGTGCGTATACCAGGCGGTTTTTTCCACTTATTGCCAATGGTGATAGAACGTTGGACCCTACGGAAAGCTTCTCCAAGATCGGTGGTTTATTGATGATCAAGTTGTCTTCTTCAATTTGTACAGTGGAAGTGGTGCCTTCCTCTATAACGTTAACTTTACCACCAGTTACGCCACTTGTACTTGCCAATCTGAATACCCGATAATCAGTGTGGTCTTTCCGAACCAAAACGTCGTATTTCGAATGAACTTCTGTATTTAAAAGTGGTCATACAAAAATATTAGAAATGATAAGCATGATGATTATCCTTGATATCGGTCTTAACTGAGAGTAAGGGCCTGTTTAGAAGTGGAATTACACATTTGCCGAATGTAATGTAAATAACCAAAACCCATTGTTTGAATACATTTGTATTAGATTCTTGAAAAGGGGGGGGGGGGGGGGGGTGGGGGGCACAAAGCAACACGTGACCACGACAAATGAAATTTAATTTCATACTTGCTTTACTTTTCTGGGAAAAACTAGAGAGGGCTCAAGGCCCCCCAACCCATCCCCTTGCTACGGCCCTGAATTCCACGTCTAAACCGGGCCTAAGATAGTTATTATATTCCTATAGACGTCCCCTTGCAGCACGCCGGAATGTAGCTCAATTTGGTGGACAAAACAAAAGATTCCAATTGTCAGGAGATTGAACTTCTTTTGGTTTGTCCTCCAAATTGAGCGGCTTTGACGTCACGTGGAAGGAGTCTATACATTATAATCTATGCTATTTTTGATCTTACATATTCTAGTGTTTTGCAAAGGTAGTCGAACTATTAGCCAATGTGCATGAGCATGAAATTATAGCACAAAGCACTCTGAGAAAGTGAGTTCTTACGCTTTTTTGGCTCATCTAAAAATTCATGTGACAATTTTTAACTAATCACCTTACACTTGTCGGCTTTGTTTTCTTTGTCCTGGATTCAAGATGGCGGATCGAGAAAGAAGAAAATTGTTCTTTGTCTTTAACGATGTTTTTAGTTATCAAAATTATGAAAATGGACGTTCACGCAAATGAAGTTGTGATGTCATTCTTATGTAACTTGGCACACAGTTCCTACATCATATTAGAGTTTCAAAAATGAAATAGAAATTGGGGTCACCGTATTAATTTCAGAGCTACAACTCGAGCAAAATCGACTATTTCCAAGAAAACAGGGCGCGTTCAATTGCATCTTGCCTTGTTTATTAAAGCAGGGTTCAAATTTCATGAAACTTTTTCTGACGTCAGATTTGTTTCTTTATGACATGAACAAAATAAAATAATTATGAAAAAAGATCTTACACAGGATTTATACAGGGTTGAAGTCGCGCGTCGCCGTCAAAATGTGTGAGCATCGATCTCGTGAAGGGGTGTTTTTATCTTTTTTTGTAAATTAGCTGTCATTCTTTTCCATGTGATGTCATTTTTCCCATTTTGACAATGTTATCAAAATAGACCAGGCGTTCCTCGCTTATTTTAAAAGCTCCCGCGAAGGCTCAGAAAGGATGCGCAGTAACAATGCCCGCGAACGTCGTTAACAAGGAACTGCATGAATCTTTTACTAGACTCCCAGAAGTATCTTAAGAAAATTGAAGTCCCATGCTGGTGGAAACCGTAAAATCTGGTAAAAAAAATGCACCTTCACCACAAAAAAGTCGAAAAAGTACTAGAGTGGTCGACTGTTGGCAAATGGCAAGACAAGAAGCAAGGCAATATTGTTATATTTGAACTATTTTCTAACTTTTTTTTCATGTGTCTCCCATTTTCTCTGCCAGGATTCGTTTACAAGGGAGACTCTGCTAGCTGGGAACCCTATATTCCACTGTCACACTAAACTGAACATTTACTGACCTTTTACGGTTACCGACAAAATGTGAAATTTTGAATCGTTAAAAAAATCAAAAAATCTCCAAGAGGTAGACAAATAAAAGAATTTGTCTTTGATGATGAATGTTTTACAAAATATAGTTATTAGCGGAAATGGCCTATTTTTCATGCTATATATATTCAAAGATACTTGCCTGCACAAGTAATTCCAAGCCCAGTATTGATAATGACATCTCCAGTTGTACTTTGAAGACCAGGTTGGCATTGGCATTGATACTTTCCAAATAGCCTGGGGTTGGTGCATTCTGTTGTTGGGAGGCAGTCGTTCTCCATGCCAGCACATTGATTTCCTTAAAGAATACATTATAAATTCTGAGTTGTTCTAAGGTCTTCTAAGAGCACGGAATCTCTACAATTAAGAAAACCTTTTACCTGAAAAACTGAGATTTTTGTCAGTAAAGATAAAGCGCGACAGACCTTTTCGTGACGTCTTCAAAATAAAAAAATGAAGTTGCGCGCGTTATAATCGCCCCTCAACCTTACATTCCATGACAAATTACCTCTTATACGAAGCTTTTTGTAGTCAAGCACAAAGTTTCCTAGATCTATAGTTAAATCTGTTAACAAAAATAATTTTAGAAAACGTTAACCACAAATTGACCAAACAAACCTGAAGCAGCAAACACAACATGAGTATAATCAATTTTACTGAAGTACAAATAAAAGCCACAAATGACTAAAGTACTTACCTCTAAATCCGTAAATCTCAATACACATGCACATGCGCTTAGCATATTCGACCTTAGTGACAAACTTCACCGTTCGAATTGTTTTATTGTTCATGTTAATATGATAATATTGGGGATCCTTGCTCAACTGAGTATAGTCCTGCGAATGTGTCAGAAGAATATATATATTTTCCATTTCAACGTCAATATATATGAAATAGAAAAAAGAACACCTCAAAATTTAAGGGAACATCACTTCTACCCGCCTCTGACCGGACAAAAGGAAGGTACTCTTGTACCTTATTACAAAGCAATGTGTGTGGATTTCTATATCGTAAGGATATGTTGGTGGGTTTGTAAAAAGACTAAAACTCGTCAGATTTGTGTGCATAGACAAGGAACTGCGGCAAGAGACACATGCAAAAATTTGAAAGCCAACTTCATAAATTACTTGATCTATTCTTGCGAAATAGAAAACCACATTCATTTCTTTGTAATAGAATATAAGAGTACCTTCCTTCGGCTTCTCCGTGCTCTACTCGTCGCCCTTTATAGTTCCCTGTGCCATCTTGACCAACATTGACCTCGCACTGATAGAGATGATAATTATTCAAGGCACGGCTACGTTTTAAGATGGCGCAGGGAACTGTGAAGGACCCTATAATGATACAGCAAATAAATCGGAATTGTGAACTACTTTTCATTTTGTAAGCCTGACAACGTACGTGTCAAGCATAAAAGCTCTACAGAAAACCCTTATTATAATATTGGGGAAAAGGCAAAGCTATTTGAGGCCAAGTTTAGACGTCGAATTTCACATATGCCGAATCTAATGCAAATGAACTCAAACAAAACTCTTGTCTTCTCCTCTCTTCTCTTCTCTTCTCTTCTCTTCTCTTCTTTTCTTTTCTTTTCATTTTTCTTTCCTCTTTTTTTCTTTTTGGGTTTCTTTTCAACAAAAATTAGGTCTTATAAGTTAAAATGTTTTGGGAAATTATTTATTTTTTTAATACTTACCGCATGAAAAACGTTATCGATATACAAAGAGAAAGTCTTAGCATATTCCTCATTCCCATTTCCTCTCATCCGGAATCCACAAAACATAAAAGGTACTGGAACTGTTATTTGCAGCCATTCGCCGGCAACGTTCTGTTTGGGGCACCAGCAATTTGAGTCATAAAGACGTGCTTTATCTGCACTATGTTGATCATCATATATGCTAGAAGCTGTCATATATTGTCCTTCAAGTTTTGCATATACCTGGGTATAGTATAATCCAAGAGCAGGAGGGAGGGTAGCTGGATCACAACCTGTAAAAAAATGGAAAATTAATACGAAGTTTTTCCTGGATTCTTTAAAAAGGGCATAGACCTCTTTCACTAGACGTCAAAGCAACTCAATTTGGAGGACAAACAAAAGAATTTCAATCTCCTGAGAACTGGAACCTATTGTTTTGTCCTCCAAATTGAGTTACATTCTAATATGCTTTTCAAAATCAAACTCACCTTCGTTGCGAAAAGGAATTCGACCGGCTATATCTCAAAAATAACAACGTTGACCCCTATTTTTTATTTTAGTGTTAGACATTTTTGCTTTGAAACGCTGATTCAGCGTTTCAAAGCGTTTCAACATGCATTATGATCTAACTATCATTACTAATGCTGCTATTATTTCTAAACAACAAAATCATAAAATAATTTGTACATCTTTTGTTTCAACAGCACGAGACTTTGAGAAAGTCGAAAATGTTCGTTATAGCAAAAAGGTCTAAAACCAAAAATTGTCAAAAACCTCTAATAGGCAATGTGCATCAAAGCTGACAAGGCACTCTAGAAACGTGAGTAACAGGGAAATCAAAGAAACTATCAGAAAAAAAATACTGTTGTTTTCGTGCTGAAATGCTTTTTAATTTCAATAGAAAATGTCGAAGGAAAAATTATCAGATGAATTTTTAGAGGAGCCAAAAAAGCGTAAGAACTCACTTTCCCATCATGCTTTGTGCTATAATTTCATGCTCATGCACATTGGCTATAAGCCAGTTCGGAGTTTCAGAATCGTTTTCATTGCGTATGCGATTTTATCCCGAATTTTTCACCTTTTGTTTAATTAAAAACAGAAGAAGGTTTAAACAAAAGAAGGTGAGAAATTCGGAATAAAATCGCATGCGCACTGAAAACGATTCTGAAACTCCAAACTGGCTTATTAGCATATCTGAATATTCCGGAGCATGTTTATTATGTTACACGTTTCAACCAACTTGTGAGTTTCTGCTTAGAACTACCAGCTGAGTATAAAGAGAGTTCAAGCTCGATAAAGGTAGCTTTAGGCATAGTTCATGCAATAATATTATAATATTATAATTAAGTATAATAAATTGATATATTCTACAACAACTACTTTTCTTACTTACTTGGATAGTCTAGTGAAGCTACTCCAGAGGTTACTGATTTCACTGTCGTGTCGGCGTATACGTGTTCGTTGTTAACGCTATTCGAAATAGGAGCTATGACCTTGAAACCTGGAACTAGCTTCTCGAGGATTGGTGGTTTATGAAAGATCAATTCCTTTTCTTTTCTGAAAAATATATACCGTCCTAGATATTTTCTCTTGACCAAAACATAATTTCCGCTTGTTCCCGTGCTATACGATAAACGGTATACACAATGATAGGAGTATTTTTGCGCCCACAAGAGATTATAATCAACAGCTGTTGAAATCAAAAGAAAGTTCTCAATGAGTAACTGAGTCAATGATAATAATAATACTAATAATAATAATAATAATAATAATAATAATAATAATAAAATAATAATTAAATACTTTATTGACAAAGATAAATAACAATAATAATGTATCAATGAGAAATTAAAAATATACTTAATCCTAATACTAATACTCTAAAACTGAAGCTTATTATTAATATATATATTATATAGAAAAAATGGAAAAAATTGTATAAAAAGAAAAATGTATATCACTATTTATCATTATTCATATAATGATAACAATACAATAAATTTCTAAAAAAAAAATTATGACTATTTATAAAATATAATAATAATAATAATAATAATAATAATAATAATGTCTTTATTGACTAGTAAAAATACATACTAATTATTTACAGTAAATATATCTAGATAACATACAAATTATCTACAATCAATATTATGAGATCAAAAATTATGCTTCCACCCAAGAGACGCATCCCAAGGGAACATTGGCAGCGTGAGTACAGCTATGGTAGGGTGTTGCAACCTTGGGCGCACCTCGATGTGATTCATAAACCTCCCACACTTTTTTCGTTTTTGTTTCTAATCGGTCTTGGTATCTTGGTAAAGACCTCATTCTTAAACGCGGAAGCATGCCCAATATACCGCAACTTATAGAATTTTTAAGTTAATAACATCACCTAAGGGTCTGTCCCGTGTTATCTTTATTGACAAGAAACTCAAAAACTGTACGGTAAAAAGTTTTCATATGTAGTAATTTATCATTATACAAAGCTAAAGCGACTGGCAAAATATAAACGAATTCGCTGCTATGGAAAAAAAATGTGTTCAGTAAAATCAAAGTTTCGAGTTATTTTAGATTCTGCATTATTACCTAATCTTTTCATAACTTAATGGCGAAGAGGTCGTAGAACCGTATAGAACGATACAGTTTTAACAGAGTTTGAGCATTATCAGGTATGAGTCAATTCCAAAGTTGCCCATCCCCCCCCCCCCCCGGGCAACCCCCCGGGCATTTGACGTTTTGGGAAAAAATTGGTCAAATTCCCCACCATCTGGGCAAATTGAATGGTCAAATGCCCCACTGTTGAGAGCCACTGAGTGGTCAAATGCCCGCCCCTCTGGTCTGATAAAATCAAAATTTACCTAGAGTAAAAAATATGCTTCAGCAAAATATCGACGTTTGTAGTCGTGAATTTGACCTTTTTGATGAAAAATGCCATTTTATAGTTAGAACTTTTTTGTCTTATTTGATTACTGTAATATAACTTTTTTGATAAAGCGTTTTTTGTTGAAACTCAGCCAATGTAGGTCTTGACTTAATCTACAATATGTGTGGATTTGAATCTAAGCTTTAGAGTATTTAAAAAAAAATTATTTTTTGGTGTTAGCATTTTTGTGCCGAGAAAGTCCCTATTATTTTTTTTTTACTATAAAAAATATAAGGAAAAGCCGAGAATTCCCGGGAACGAGGTCCAATAGATTGAGCATGCGCAATGCGTTTGACCGCCGTGTTGGATGGCACAGTTGGTTGGTGCTCGGCCTTCGGTGCCAAAGTTCAAAGTTCGATACCCAGTGACTTCGCAGCTTTTTTTTTGTTTTCTTTCTCTTCCGTGTAGGTTTAATTAGCTTTAAATCGTTTTAAATAAAGTGTATATAGGAAAAAGAAGTTTACTAATTCGTAAATATCCTAGGTTGCCTTGAGTTTTTATAAAGCAAAATATTCAAAAATTTCAAAGCAAATTTCAGGTAACAAGGAGGAATTTTCAATTCGAGACTTCAAATATTGTAAAAATGAGACCAAATTCAAATAACAGATTTTGTCATTTCAAATAGAAAAAAAAAAAAACAATTAAGAGGTGGTACACGGACCACAAACGACTCCAAATCATAATACTTTCTTCATAAAAATAGTAAATGTCAAGTTATAAGTTACAAATGAGATGTTTTCTAACTGTTTTGTACGACTTTGTTTGGTTTCTTATTTCTTTTTGGGTTATTTTCAAGATTCTGAACTTTTGAAAATATCATCAGAAATACTGTTATTACTTCTTTTCCAGATGTTAAAATCATTAAAAGATTAGAGTTAAAGCTCTGTAGAGCTCACCGTTACAATGGTCAGGGGAAAAAACTAGCAACTTCACGTTTACCTATCCGGAGTTTTGTGAGTCCGTCGGTTGTTGTCACTTCGACGGAGAGGGAATAAAAAACTTTTTTCTCGCTTTTTTTTCCGAAGAGAAATGATTTTTTTCGATAATTTTTTAAATTTTCCACATCTTATTTTCGTATTGCGGTGAAAAACCTAAACTTTTCCTTGATTTGTGTATTTTAAAAGCAAAGGAACTGAGTTCAACTTACTCACTGCATTAGTTCATTACCCGAGCTACAAAATCAGGATAAAGTCGATAAAGTCAGTGACATTCATCAAATATCATTACGACAAACCAATAAATCACAAACCAAGGGACAGGCTTCACACACTCAATTAATTGACCTTTAAATATATGAAAAAAACAACCTTCATACCTATTTTTCGACTTAAACCTTCGTATTTTGTAAGCTTATGAAAGTTTTTAAAATATTTAAGCAAAGGAATTGAAAAAAAGTTCCACTCTTTCTTACCTTTTATCTCGTCGAAAAGCAGCAAAAAGAACAGAAAAAACCCAAAACATGTCACTGACTTCATGTTTCTTTCTTAAAGCTACATTTTGTAGCTTTCTTTATGGCATTTTTTGATAATAAACTGCTTGTTTCTTTAGCTTAGCTTTCGGTTTTCTTCGCCCACTTTTGCACAATGCTGTCGTCATTTTTCGACGCGTACGCGTTTTTTTCTACCTACTCGTTTTCCTGCGCAGCGGAAACGGAAGTGGTGAGAAATTCCCGGAACCGGAACCTTGAAAAATTGCAGGCAAAGGAAGCCCAACTGAAAGCTATGCTTATGGTTCCAAACATGGCCGCTTATGATTTACATATTTTTCTAAATTTAATGGGTCAAGAGAAATAAAACATGTCAATGGAAATAGGTTAGCATAAAAAAGGATTCTGTGAAAAATCTGGGGCCAAAAGTGATTATCTTGGGAGTTTTTATCCGTATTTCTTTTACTTACAATCGTGTAAGAATTGACTGAAAAATGTTCATTTGCATATTCTTTCAACAAATTTCATTTTTGGGGGTCAATGATTTTTTAGGATAAACAAAGGAGGCGTTGCATTTCCCCCCTTAGTTTCGAGGGGGCTGAATGGGGGGGTTGGGGGGGCTATGAAAACTTCCCTAAAAATTTGAAGGTATATAAGGGGAGGGGGGACCTCAAAAAAATTTCAGTTAAAAAGGTTATGTTTTCATTATCAGTTCTGATTCATCTTTAATAACAATGCCTTTATTTATAAATCAACACTTCTCATACCTCCCTTCCCCACCCCCATGTACATAAATTATGAACCCTCGCCAAGAAGTACTAAAATATGCAGACCGCACTGGCATTTATGCAATACCAAAAGACAACTTACAGCACAAGAGTTTATTAAGTATTATTTACATTTACAGACAACTAGTGTTTGAGATTATTTTGAAAAATAGTTTAGCTAGTCAGTACTTTACATAGTTAATACATACAATTTTCCTCAGTTCATAAATACAAAACTAGTATAACTATAAAATATTTCTATATGCTTACTGTCTCTCAGCTAGAAAGTTTCTTATATTCTGCAGCAACTCTCTTTTTACTTCATCAGGCACTAAAGCTAGAAACAAAAACAAAAAAAACAGTACTGTGAATTCTAGAAATTTGCTTTAGTTTAAGGTAAGGTAAGGTGAGGTGAGTTGAGGTGGAGGTGAGGTGGAGGTGAGGTGGAGGTGAGGTGGAGGTGAGGTGGAGGTGAGGTGGAGGTGAGGTGAGGTTGAGGTGAGGTTGAGGTGAGGTGAGGTGAGGTGAGGTGAGGTGAGGTGAGGTGAGGTGAGGTGAGGTGAGGTGAGGTGAGGTGAGGTGAGGTGAGGTGAGGTGAGGTGAGGTGAGGTGAGGTGAGGTGAGGTGAGGTGAGGTGAGGTGAGGTGAGGTGAGGTGAGGTGAGGTGAGGTGAGGTGAGGTCAACTTTATTTACACATGCTAGCCTAAATCAACAAATGCTGGCTTCCATTAGGGGCATGCCACAATAGAAATGCTTAAAATCTACATGAAAATCTATTGTAAATATAACATATTACATAAAAAATGTACACTAACTAACACTAATAGTTCAAAGAGAGAAAAAAATAAAATAAAAATTAAGGCCAAAGGAGTGATATCTACAATTTTCGTTTAAAGGATATAAGCGATTTGCAGTTTGCTTTAGTTTGGGCATAATTTGCAGGTTTACTTCCTAGAGGTGGATTTAGGGGTGGGCCAACGGGGCTGCCCCCCCCCCTAAAATATGTATTTTTTTAAACTTGGCAAAATAAAAAGTTTGCATACAGTCTTGAAGGTTTTCTCTCAGGACGAAGTTATCTGGCCCACTATTTCTTTGATTCCTGTATTCCCTGCTTTCTTCATTCTAATGATGATTCTTAGCCTTGTATTATACTATTATTAATTTCCCCCAGTGTAATATCTGATCTAGCTTGGGTACATATTATACCTTTTCTTTATTACATTGCCTTACTTTAGTTGTTTTTACCAAAGATAATACAGAATGCACCTTGCTTGTTAACCATGAAAGGACTTACATGTATAGGACAGCATTCTGTCTAAACTGTATGTACTGTTTAATAAACGAGCAGGAGTGTTTTATCGGGATTTAAGCCCGATAAAACACAATCTGCGAGTTTATTGAACAGCTTAAAAAAACCTTGAGGTGTATCTTCGCATTTTCTACTGAATTTGTGACGAATGAACCAAGTTTACCAGAGAAAATCCGAGTTAAAGTTTATGCAAATGAAGAGGATGTTTTATCAGATTTAAAACCTCCTCCACGGACAATGATTTCTATTGTGTTTTCCTCATTAAATATTCATGAGTTTTTTAAACTAGTTATACAAAGGTTCAAAGGTTCAAAGGTTTTTATTTACCACATATACACAACATACACATTGAAAAACGGAAATAAATAGGTGGAGGGTGCAAGAGAGACAACCCAAAGGGTTAAACAATGGCTTCGAGTGCCATACCGTGGAATCTCCCACGAGTCACTTGTAGTCTCTAGTATGCACACAAGCCTTTAGGCAATGTTTTACTTGGGTGTTGTATAGGCATTTGGCTGCAAGTATGCTAGCTGTAAAAGGTTCATTACTAAAAATAAAATATAGACTAACCTCTTCCTTTAGGCGTAATCTTTTTGACAAGGTCTTCTACTGTAATGTTATCCAAGCCTTTCTGTTTGATTATATCTGAAAATTATAATTTGTATTAAAATTGTAAGCTTAAATTGAAAAAAACAACAACTCTTATTGATAATGACTAGTGGTTGGTACTGTTTGGGTGTGTCAAATAACAAGCGAATGAAAAGGAAATTTAAACACCCTGTAAAATTGTTGGCAACATGATTTTACATTATTCTGCGAACCCAGACATTCCAACGGCTTTTTTGGAAATCGAAATTTGTTTTTGCGGCCGTCAATTATAACTCATTAGTTGGTACCTTTTATATTTTTGATTGGCAACAGTAAAAAACCCATTTTACAACAAGCTGTTGGAATTTCTGGGTTTGCAGAATATGTAAAACCACAGTAACTGAATGGACCTATAACACACTTGTGCGACATTATAAATATGATATTTGTTTTTTTTTGGGAAACGAAGTTTACTCTGAAATTTGTCACATCAATATTAGTAAAATTGCAAAGTTTGGCAAATATTGCCCTTAAATTTACAAAGTTATGAATTTTTGAAACTAAGAGTTTTTGTGGAAATTATTTTTGCAAAGAAATGTATGTGTCTAGACTGATAACAAGGCTTGCCGGGCATGTAATGCCTGACAACAAACATTTCTTTGCAAAATTGCTTAGTTTCAAAAATTTATAGAGTGCAAACAGTATAACCGTGAAACATTTGGCAAAACAAAATTGCACAAATTTGTAGAAATGCTATTGTTTTCTATTGTTTAATTAGAACTATGTTGTGCTATTTAGTAATTTGTAATTTACAAATATAATGTTTGCACTCTATCTTTGTTTGTTCAAGAGCATTTTTTACAAAACTTTGCAGTTTTACTATTATGGATGTAACAAAAGTGATAGTAAACTCTTTTTCCTTGTAAATCAAATATTTGATGTCACGCTAGTGTGATATTGGTCTATTAAATGCAAAAACCTGCATTAAATATTTCAGTTCACTTCTATGAGCTTCTGTTGGCAACTGCCATTCCCTGTTATGGCACGTACCGTCTCTCAGTGCTGTATAGGTCATGCCTTTGCTTGGCTGAATCATATGTGAGTTGAGTTTGTTTCAAATGTTCACTCCCTTGTCATGAGGGTTTTTCTCCAGATATTCCAGTCCGTTCTCTCTCCATAAAATCAACGTCTTGAGTGGAGAGTTGCATGGCATGTACATGTATAGTATGCTGAATGTAGTGGTGGTACATGTGAGTTAAGGACTGGGTTAAATTCTAAATCAGTACAGTAGTCCCAGTTAACTACTTTCTTTGTCAAAGATCATCTTTATTGGTGATTTCACATCTGTCTGATGAACAGTGGACTTACTCCAAGCAGACCTCTCTGAGACTCTGACAGAATCACAAGTGAAGGAAGTGGAAAAAAAGAAGCGAAGTGTCGAGAGCCATGAGAGGTTGTTCCTCTTGCAGGATTTTCATTCGCATTTCACACCAAAAATGACGCACATTTCTCTAGCTTGTGCTAGGTTTTCATACATTTACAAAGAGCACAAGGATAATTCAGTGACCCATTTTTGGGCCACTAAAATTGGTGGGAAACAAGTTGGAAAAGTTCTTCCTCCAGTGGAAAGTTCCAGCGTGTGTGATCCTGGTTGAGCTGTCTGTGCTTTATTCAGCGTGCATTAACTAATACGAAGACGAAGGACTTTGAAAGTCTAGATGAACAGAAGACCTTGTACTAACATGATTTTGCTTATTGGCTTGCAATGATAACTAACCATTTGATACATTTGATAGGTGTTTAATGCAGGAAAGTGAGATACTTGATACTGATCAAAAACAGGGCTTGGCTAACTCAGAGATCCAATCGAAACTTAGGCTGTTTGGTTTTGAGGAGAGAGAAAAACTGGCAAACCTGGAGTACAGCCTTTGAATCTAATCCAAGTGGATCCTGTAGGATCCTTTTCAATGTTTTGTGGCTTATTTTCAAAAATGTATGTATTACTACTGGAAATGCAACTGGGTATTTTACCTGTAAGTATTCCTTATTACTTATATACTGTTCACATCTTCACTAAAACTCACTGACGATGGTGAGTGGTGTCGCCGAAATATGTTTAAACTAAAGGTTGCCATTTTGTTTCTTAAAATTATACATGTAAATATCTTATGCAAACCACATACCTTTACAATGATCCTTGAGCTGATCTCTCCATCCACATTCTATTAACTTAATTCTTAGGAGTTCTTTTAACCTGAAAGTATATGTATTGCAAAATATTACATTATTAATAAGCAACTTACATGCAATAAGTAACTATGTAAGCGAGCAGCCCTAGTAACAAACATGATTTGCTGCTTAGGAGAGCCTGTTCTCATTAGCAACCACCTCTAGTGGTGACCACTTTTTCAGTTTCCCAAGGTGGTTGCTTACGAGAGCTTCAACTTTATATGAAATATTACATCACACAAAGTTGAGTACAATTCTCAATTACATGGTGAACACTTTGAAGAAGTTTTAGAAATCTTAGAAATTTTTCGAGGATTTTTGTTCTCCTCACTTTGCCACCTGTGCTTCCCTCAATTGGGATTAAACATTAGTTACACTACAAAAACTGGTTTACTGTCAGTTTTCAGATCTTTTACCTTGGGAAATGGGGAATAACTATAGAATACCCCACAGAGTAAAAGTTTATAGTAGACTGTCTACTTGCCTACAGCAATAATCTAAGTGTACAAGCCTGCCTACGAGTCTACGCATTTATTCCTAAAAAGTCTTACCAAATATCAACCCTAAACCTAACCCCAAGGTACCTCACTCCGTAGGCGTATCCAGCCTTCTATCCATACTTTTACTCTGCGTGGTATTCTACACACGTAGTTGTGTCGCGAGCAGAAGCGCTTTTCTTGGTTTCTGCGACATGCAAGAGAACTTAAGAAGCGGCACATTTTCTCGTGTTTTTACTCTCCTCAGTCAAACTTCAACGGTCTAAGTTAATAATATATTGATTGACAAATTCTGTACGTTTTTTGAGGTCAAAGAAGCGACTTAAGCTTATCTTTTACTGCTCTTAAGCTAAATGTCCCGCGGCTGATCGCTGCATCAACTGTCAACTTTTATCTCACCTTTCTCTTTCGCCTGACTCAACAAGCGCCTGGTTTATTGATGCTTTCATTTGTACCTCTCTCGATCGACTCTTATCGCTGTAGAATATAAAAATTAAAGCCTCAAATAGTGCTTAAAATTGAAAAGATTTTTTACAGAAGACTTCAATTTTACCTCAACCTGTGATCCGCCATGTTGAATGTACACACGAAGCATGCGCACAATACAATATCCTGCTGCTGGTATAAAACAGCGCGGGCGTTTTATGAAGTACTGACACCGCAGGTAACCCGCTTTGGAAAGCTTTCTGTGGCAAATCGCTTGCCTCACTTCAGAATTTTGAGATTTTCCAACCAATGGAGAACATGTTTATGAAAAAAAATGACTTTGGAGGTTTTCAATCAATCACGAGACTCAAAAACAATACGAAGGAAAAGCTTCAAATTTGCCATTTTCCTCACATAGAATCGTCAGTAGTAAAACATGCAGCGCGTTCACACTAAGATGTTTGGGAATCACCAACACTTTCTAATTGAAATTGGAGCTTTCTTCACTAGTAAAGGTCAGCCCTGCCAGGCTTGGTGACCAATGAGCTACTGTTGACCAATCATAGATCGTGTTAGAATCGAACAAGTCGAGAGCCAATCAGAAATCGCTTCAGATAACCGTGTTATTCCGCTGGGGATCGGAACAAGCTTTTGGGCGCTAATTCGCAGACGGACTTTACCGAGGTATTTGTCCGGATGTGACGCAGGCTACAAGTTGTGGGGTGGTAAAGGAGTAGAAGCACGAGCAACAAAATCGTGCAACTTCTTGCGCACCATTGCTGCGTTGCAAGCTGCAGAACGAATGTTGCCGGGGAATGTTGCTCGTATTACCTCCTCGTGCGCAACAAATTTTCATTTCAAAGAGCTTCTATATCTGCGACAAAGTCGCGCAACAAAATATTGTTGTTGTACGGGGTGGTAATACAAGCAACATTCACTCTCCAACTTACAACGCAACAATGTTACGCGACAAGTTGCACGATTTTGTCGCCCATTTTACCGTACCTTATGCATCGCGATTCTCCAATAAGTTTGAGAGAAACGCCAATTGCCGTATTGCCAACCCGTATTGCCAGCATGTATGCATGTAGGTAGGTAGGTATGTATAGAAAAAGCGATACTGTCAAAACAATCCTTTGTAAATAAAATTTTTGATTTATTATTTTGTTAATAAATATTTGCAAGTACGTTGTACTATAAATAGCAAGTACTTTCTGCGTTTCTATATATTGTATATTTGTAAGTAAACTAGAATTGTGATTATTTTAATTATTCTATTTCGATAGATATAAAGAATGTCGAGGTACAACATTCTTTTGTGGCATCTAAGTAAAGTTACTCATACTTAACGCTATGGACCCTTTTAGCTTGGGTGTAATATTTTTTTCTGATTTCAGACCACGTGTCATTCTCTTGAGAATAGGATTCTTTGTTTTAGTCTTATCCATATTCATGTGTCTTCTCATGCGCATGCGCAACCGTTAAACAAAAAATGATACTCAAGGGAATGACACATGGTTTGAAATGGGGAAAATATATCAAATATACATTAATATGTCAAGAGTATTATACATCAAGTAAATTATTGAATTTTTAGCTTCTATTGATGACCCTTCCATGTGTAAAGTTTTATAGTCAACTACTACGCTTAACACTTGAGTGAGAAACAGGAAAGTTGAGAGACATTATAAGTTTGGTCTTGGCAACTACAATGTTGTTAGGGGCACCAGATAAGGTAACAATAAAAGAGCGGCAGGTGAAGCAAGCCTCAACTAATCAGAAACTCGCTTTTCTAAGACTTTTAAGGAAATGCCCACGTGCCTTTCCGATCACCTTGTGCCGTTGCCCCTAACAACATCGTACTTTTGACGGTAAAACGTATGTCTCTAAATTCTCTCCTTTCTCACTCAATTGGTAAGGCTAGCGTACTATCCGGCAAAATTATTATCTACATAAAGTTTTTTCCCTGCAAATACGATGCCAGTCCTTAGTTCTCATCAATAATGGCTTTCCAGACTCCTCCACAATGATGGCTGGAAAAAAGTGGCTGAAAAACTTGAGGTCTGCTCTCAGCTTTATGTGTAGGTTTATGTGGCGTGAAGTCATCAACAATACCAGAATCATCAAAAGATTGCAGATCAATAGATAATTCTAGTGATCTGTCTTCTGAAAGTGTGTTACGAATACCGGCTTTCTTCCCTTTTCGAAGAGAGCGGCTTCTTGACAACGATTTTCTTTTCACCATATTGATGTATCTTGTCAGAGTACTTGAATGGATGCTTGTTGTTCTACTAGTAGTTTTTTCCTTGCCAAAAAGATGGTCAAAATAAATTCTATTAATGGTATCTGTCAGGTTCTCTCTCGTGTGTTTTAGAGTTTTGACCCTATTTTTTGTCGAGGGGGACTTTTTTCTTTTATATATAAAGCTTGACTGATCTAGAATTAAATGAAATATTCAAATGTTATTATAGCAAACTGTGTGTGAGATATCTGGAAAATACAATTGCCTCACCAGAGAATTGGCGCCAGCCCGCTGACCAAGAAGACGGAAGACTCTGGACTCGAGATTGCTCTGCAACAAAAAGAGATATCAAAAAACTGTAAACGCCATTCTAACTTTTTCAAACAGCACTTCCATGTTAGCGAAGAATTGAAGAATTGTTTTCGTTTCATATAAAATTAGATAAACTTTATCCATCTGGTTGAGTCAGTACGGCGTGCCAAACCCTGAACACCATTTCTACTGAATAAGCCAATTCACAGTTTAAGGATCGTTATCAGTGCGCATGTGATTTTATCCCGAATTTCTCACCTTCTTTTGTTCAATTAAAAACAAAAGAAGGTTTAAACAAAAGAAGGTGAGAAATTCGGGATAAAATCGCATGCGCACTGGAAACAATTCTTAAACTGTAAACTGTCCTATTCTGTTTAGCATGCCCCATGCAACGAATTAACATTTGTTTCCAAGTTTGGTGCTTGTACTCAAAGTTCGGTACACCGTAATTCAATAGTCAGAACAAAAAAAGTTAATATACAATAGAATGAAGCTAACAAAGAATACAAAAGGTTTCTTTATAACTATGTACACTGAATTTGTGGTACACGAAAAAGGATCCCATAGAGAAAGCAAACAGGCCAGACCCTCGGCATCTTTTCCCCAAACAAATGTCTACCTCACACAACCAACTCTATCTTTATGGAATATTGTTTTCAAAGACTCTTCTTTTACCTGTGCAGGATTTTTTACTCCCAACTCTAAGTGATACTGAGCTATTACCTTTGCCATGGACCGGCTGACGTAGTTTTTCTCTCGCCAAGGCAAACTTCCTTTCGTTGAAAAACAACTGATCCTTAGACTTTTTCTCAAAGTGTTGAACTGATTCCCTGTAACTAAGACAGAAATTAAACTGTTCTGCATCGATATGCAGATATGCTTTTGCTATAAAAGGATTTCTCTTATAGCTCCAAATACCTGTAAACTCTAGGGAGCCTCCTTAATATTAGTATTATTATTAGTAGAATTCTTACAACTGACGTCACGTTTGAAGCTCCTTCACTAAATGTGCTTGGCTACGTTAAAATCCATATATCCTAAGTCCCCATATGAAGTAGCCTCCTATATACGCAGACGCTCTTAGCGTCGTGACGACCCAAAGAACGTATGCAAAGGAGGCTACATATGAAGTGGCTACGCGGATACGCAGTGAGCATTAGTAGAACGAAGAATATATGAATATTACTTAGATCACCGCGTATCCGAGTAGCCACTTCATATTTTAACTTGGGATATATATATATGAATTGGATTATCGCGTAGACACGCACATTTGGTGAAGGAGCTTCAAACGTGACGTCAGTCAGTGTGAGATTCTTACACCGAGGTAAACCCGTATATTCAACGTTTGAATTCTGTCACGCAACTACTAACTTAGCGCTGGTCACGTTTCTGAAAAGCCATGGAAATCAAGAAATGTGTACCAAATTAAATGCTATCAACTTTATACATGTTTAGAAGTTCACTAAATTCATAGTGAAAATAAGTAAGATGGAATATTTTAAGATTTGTAGCTTTGTTGATAAGACTTTTAATTTTGGCGACCATCAGTGGATGAAATAGCTTCGCTCCATTCTATTCTTTCACACAATAACTATGTTCACACTATATAATTGCGGAATCTTTGTCCGCATATAGCTCGTTTAGAAAATGCACCTAATCCGTAATAAATAAATTGTGGTATAATTTTTATAAATTTTACTAATTGCAAATTAAAACTCCTTATCAACTTACTGCGATTCTCAATATTCTGCGAACTTGGTAGTTGCGAGTTTCCCGTTGGAATTTGGTTTTTCGCTGCCGCCAGTCAAAAACATAAAAGGTACCGACTGATTAGTTTTGATTGACGGCAGCGAAAAACCAATTTCACAACAAGCCGTTGAAATGTCTGAGTTCGCAGAATATAAAAATCGCAGTAAAAACATTGTAAATAAGAATGTTACAGAATACCTACAGTTTTTCAAAGATTTCTTTCAGGGTTTCTTTACGATTCATTCCTCAAATTTCCTTCCAACGACGAACACGACAGCAAACCCGACAGTAAAGGGAGAGACTGAACACTAGATAAAAATACTACTATATGTCACGCGTGAAAAACGTCTGCGCATGCTCTAAGTCCACATGCAAATTAGTCAAAAGCGTCTTCGTGCTATTGAAAAAATATGCAAATCTGACTTTCACACTTGCCGAAAGAATAATCTTTACAAAATGCCAAAACTTAAAGTCAGTTCTTGAAACTTAAGACTAATTCTTTCATATTGCCTTTATTAATACATTATCTTGGTCTCACAAAAGTATACCAGCGAACTTTTTTGTATACTTGGAGAAAACAAGCATTTATTTTCTCACTAAAACTCTCTAATACTGAATGTAAGGGTAATGTTATTCTGTTCATTTTTGACTCTTCTATGCATTTTCAGCGAGTTTTGAGCGGTATTTGCTGAAACTAATCTATCACTAAGATATAATGATAGTAAGGACACAGGAACCCAAATAGAAAAGAGGAGCGGAAAGGAGGGGCTAGTGCCTGGATTACTGACGCTCAGGCTGCCATCCCTTGGGTGGGTTTGTGCGCTATTGTCCCGCGCTCCTATTCGCGCCATATTCTTGCAGAGCGAGAATATACACGCATCGAGCATTCCGCGCAACTTCTCTAAGCGCATGCTCAGGGGATTAAAAAGTGAGATAATATTTTGTAAAACATGTTATATTTTAGTTGTATTTTTCTTGTCAAACACAATTTTCATTAAATATTCAAGATCACGTACCGTTAAACGAATTTTGAGTCAAATATACCAAAACCAAAAAATTGCATATTTTCTAATCCACTGAGCATGCGCTTAGAGCAGTAGCGCGGAATGCTTGATGCGTGTATATAAGAGCTGCGCATCTCACATCGGTCAACTTCGCGTAAGAATCTGTCGGCAGTGGTCGGCTATCGCAAATCTCATCTACTTTTACGCTTGCACTCACTGCACCCGCGCTTTTCCATTTCCCCTCCCGCCATTGTGTGGTCACTTTAAACTCACATTAGCGCGGTCGCAGTCCTCCATGTCTTATTTAGCCAAACTATCAGAAACCACAACCATGCAATAAAACCTTGATGAAAACAATAAATGATGAACGATAGCTTGGGCTTCCTGTGTTCATTCATTTTTCAAATTTCCCTCCAACACGACAGGGAGAGACTGAACAGTAATTGAAAATGTTACGGCGCACCAAATATGAATAACTGCTGGTCGTTTTTGAGCCCATAGTCCAAAATCCAACATGGCGGACGACGTGTTGGTTCGCCGCTTCACTTCACATAGTCTCGATAAATTCGCCGAGATTGAAGAACTTGCAGCAGAAATATTGTCAGATAGAGAGCAGGTAACCTCGTGAAAGGTTTTTCTTTGTCTGTCGGTATATTTTTTTTGGCAAGTTTTAGTTCATAGTAATTTTTTTTGAAACAGACGATAATGTTTTTTAATTTTTTTTCTTGGAGATTGTAGAACTTGATCGAAAAAGAAACAGCAATCGAGAAGCACTTAGAGCTCTTAAAAACGAAAGCCAAGGTAATATTAAATTTATCAGTTAACAGAGGCTTTTATCTTTGCTAACAGGGTACCTCATTCAAAGTTCTAATATTTTTTCACTCAAAATTTTAAAATCTATTTTGTACAGGTGAAAAGTCATTCGTGTGTTTTGGGAACACATTTATGAAGCTCAGAAACTCGAGTACAAAGGAAATGCTTGAGCAAGGTAAATATAAGGGTTATCACCATCATCATTACCACTGCCAGCCACCATGGCTATCATCATCTGCAATGTTCATTGTCAGCTTGAACACCACCATCATCATTAGGGAGAACCTATATATATGTCAGTTGATGTAATGTAATCATAAAATCTCTTGTATTCTATTGTCATTCTATCTATTGTATTAAGTGTGATGCATTGTATTTTATGAATACATTACATCAACTGCTTGCTACGTACAGTGTAGGCTCTCCCATCATCACTAGGACAACGATTCATGATGATCATCATCATCAACACCTTCATAATCAATAGCTTCACCACTACCACCACCACCATCATGATCATTATATTATATGCTCTGAACACGGTACGTACATGGTACTTAAGAATACATTTTTCCAAGTGTTTTTCCTATCTATTGTAGATCAGAAAAATGTCAATGAAGAACTGGAAAAACTTAGAAAAGAACTCAAACCTAAAGTGGCCAAACTTCATAAGCTTGAAGGTTTGTAAGAACAGCAGTATGTGCCAAATACAAATTTGGGATAGTATTTTTCTTCACAGTTCCCTGCACCATTCTGAAAGGTAGCCATGCCTTTGCATCGAAGCAAGATGGATAATGAGCTTGCAATTATAGAGACCTTTTTTTAACACTTTGGACAATTATTCACGTCTCTATCATTGCAAGCTCACCATTCATCTCACTTTGGATATTTTCTGGAACTACACAATATAGTACCTCCTCAAACCCTCCCCACCCCTTGAAAATTCCAATCCCACTCCATGGGGGAGGTATGGATATTTTCTGGGACTACACAATATACCCTCCTCAAACCCTCCCCACCCCTTGGAACTACACAATACCCTTTGAATTTCTAATCATCAAGATTATTTACAGAGATAAATTCAATGTCAGTTTATTTTAAGCCATCTTTATTCTATTTCACTCGTCAGGTCTACCAGAAGTCAAAGGCTTTAATCTATCATCCATGAGTAGTGATGAAATGGAGTTTATTGCAGGAGTAAATTAAGAAAAATATTTCCAGCACATATCAGTTTTCAGAGGATCAAGTAAGTGTACTTCCTCTCATTCAAAGAGGTACAGGTATTTCTGGTGTTAGCACCTAAGAAAACCAAACATCATTTGTATTAAGCCCTGAAACAACCTCTGGGCTGATCTAAGTCAGGGCATGGCTAACTCACAGATCAAACCCTGAAACAACCTCTGGGCTGATCTAAGTCAGGGCATGGCTAACTCACAGATCAAACCCTGAAACAACCTCTGGGCTGATCTAAGTCAGGGCATGGCTAACTCACAGATCAAACCCTGAAACAACCTCTGGGCTGATCTAAGTCAGGGCATGGCTATACTTCAATCATAGATAAAGTATTAAGTTATTAAAATTTAGCTTGCCTTGGAAGGCTTCAAAGTTTTCTTAATAATTATTACAACATGATATCTTTAGTTTAAACTTTCTTTCTTATTTACAGATAAATATTTACAAGTAGATATACATTAAACTTACAAAGTATAAATATAATTAATAATTATTATAGAAATAACTTTATTTTATGGTTGAAAAGTTAGTTTTGATTGACAGCAGCAAAAAACAATTTCAAAAGTAGCATTTCAAATGTCTACATTTTGCAAAATATTAAAAATAGCCAATGTGTATGAGGTCAAAATTCTAGGACAAAGCATGATGGGAAAGTGAGTTCTTACGCTTTTTTGGCTCCTCTAAAAATTCATCTGATAATTTTTCCTTCGACATTTTCTATGGAAATAAAAGTATTTCAGCAGACGAAAATAACAGAGTATTTTTTTTCTGGTAGTTCCTTTGATTTCCCTGTTACATTTTTAAAGAACTCACTTTCCTAGAGTGCTTTGTGAGCTTTGATGTACATTGCCTATTGAAAGGAACTTGTTAGATAATCTAGTCCTTTATGGATGTGTGCGACTGAAAGATAGACAGCACAGTTGAACCACTGGTAATGAGGAACATCATTAGCCTTTCTTAGTTGTTTGTGCAGCTTTTAAAACTTGTTTGATTTGCTTTTCTCGGTCGCTGTTACAACAACCTGTTAAAAAAACCATGTTAAAAAAAGATATATTTATCAAGCTCGTCAATAATTGGTCACCCTGTGGTTTCAGTGCCAAACATAATGGTTGGTCATCAGACAATGTCCAACCAGAATTGAGTAATTTGGTGGATCATCAAGACTGGCAACTTACCGGTCATTATTTTTTGGGTTTAAAAATTTACAATAGGCAGCTTACCTAGAAATGTATTTGTTGGATAGCTTGGTTGTGGAATGCAATCAGCTCCACAAGAATCATCCATGGATACTGGGCTGTCATTCCATATCAAATCAAAACCACCTACTCTCTTTTCTCTTCCGGTTAACCTAACAAAACAAATTTAAGTGGATGAATTAATTATGTTAACTAAAGATACTAATGAAGGGCATTTATACCCGGGGGGGGGGGGGGGGACTCCCTTAAAAAAAATGGGTAGGTATGCTCGACGGACGGATTGAAAAATGACCCGAAAAGGTACGCATAAATTAATTCAGGTATCGATTCCAGACCCTAAAAGGTACAACCACATTTAACAGTTTTTTTAAATTTAAAATTGATAAATATACACTAATTTCATCAAATACACTTCGCTTTCCGAACATTCCCGGACTTTAACAAAAGTATTGTCATATATTCAGGTATATTTATCATATAAAAGAATATTGACCCTAAAAGGTACAGCATCATTTCGAGACCCTAAAAGGTACCAGAGGGTTTTATTTTCGACCCTAAAAGGTCTGTCGAGCATACCTACCAACTTTATAAGGGAGTCCCCCCCCCGGGCATTTATATAACAAAACTTTGGCAAGGATTTGGTGGCATCTGTTTCCCTGCAAACAGAGTCTATTTTTTGTATTTATTGAGGGAGAAAATGTAGGAAGTTTCTTTTGATATACAGTACTGCCATCCACAATTGGATTGCTCATAATGTACATGAGAAAATGTAATTTGATGTGGCAGCTGTCAAAATTTTTTTTTTTTTTTTTTGACAGCGTTGCTAAGAGGTTCTGTTAAGATATTCCATGCATGCGTCACAAATGTAACATCCTACATCGGCAGAGGCTATTTCTCTCTCCATAAAACCCAAAGGGAAATAGGCTCTGCTAGCACGGAAGGTATCTGTTTAATCCCTTTTCAAAAAAATTTTTTTTTGACAGCATTGCTAAGAGGTTCTGCTAAGATATTCCATGCATGCGTCACATATATGACATCCTACATCGGCAGAGGCTATTTCTCTCTCCATAAAACCCAAAGGGAAATAGGCTCTGCTAGCATGGAAGGTATCTGTTTAATCCCTTATATAATATTTTTTAATCACTCCTGAAGGTAATAAAGATAATGAAGATGGTCACAGTGGTGATGCTCATCAAGAAACAAATGTCTACATAACAGCCACTGTTGAGACAAACTGTTGTGACCAATGTAGAGAGGTGGACTTTGTGGAGAGCTTTCAGTTACAGTATATGTATGATTGGTAACCTGGACAAAAAGTCCTGGCCATTGGGTCAGAGGTGGCTGTTAGTGGAGTTTTGACTGACAGAACTATCAGAGTAGATTAGTTAGTTGGTTTTCTCCTGTTCTTCAAGGGTTTTTATCTGACTTCTTAGATTCTTCTCCCTCCAAAAACATTCACTATCTTTGAATTGTGAATTCCAATATGACCATATTTACCTATTCTCCATGTCTATGATGTAGAGGACATCTTCAAGGAGCCTAAACTTGAGTTCATAATCAGTTTGGCTGCTTGCTGTCAGTGATGGTGAGGCATTCACTTCTATTAGCCACCTGCAATGACCACCAAATAATTCAACCAAATACTCTTGTGAGGCTGCAGGAAATATGTCAAATATCATACTTACGGCTTGAGATTGACATCAAACATTATATCATAGCCATATCTGATATCAGTATATGTTAAGGGAAAATTTACTGGACACGGCAATGACAAGTTATTGAAGTTGACAAAGTAATGCAGTGAAAAGCATACTTTTCATTTCATGAATTATGATCCACATGATGGTGATGGTGATGGTGATGATGGTCTCCACACAGTAGTTATTCTAAATTTTTCTAAATTACAGACTGAGCAAAAATAAGGGAGCTCATGACTGATCAAATTTTGTAACATAAAAGGGTTCTGACACCATCTGATCCCCTGATGGGACAGTATAAAGAACCAGTACTAAAGGATACAGTTCAAAGCAGTGCTTGTCATTGATCATCACCTTCTGCACGGCATGCAAGCTTTTGATGATTATGTTATCAATTTCTCGTAGGGTTGTCTCCACCTTAAGAAAATTTCAATGCCAAGTTTTTAATGCACTAGTATGCTATTGAGCCATGGTTCAATATTTGATCATTGAAATGCTTCTTTGATTTCTCTCCAGCCAGAAGTGAATGTATAATTTATCCTATCTGAGAGAGGCCAGAAGTGACACCTCTACTCACTTCTTGCTACCGCTTACATAACCCAGAAATTAACATCAGCAATGATGGGCCAATAGTACCATAATTTTACAGCTAATTTACATCACACATGACCAGTAAATCTGAGAATTCAAATGTAGTTTTCAAGTCTTCATATTAACATTTCAAATCTCTGATCAACGGCTCCAATAATCAAAAAAAAATCAGTTAAAAATTAGGTTTTGGACCCGCTATCATGAATGATTGTGAAATATTTTCCAAAAGAATTCACTTGCCAACCACATCGCTAAGTATCAGCTTCAAAAAAAAAATTCTTAAAAATAATAATATTATGAGTTGCCAGAGTTTTGATAATAGTTGGCGCCAAGATTTAGAATTTCAAACCAAGCCGCCGAACCTCTAAACAAAACATTTGGGTTACTGGTCATGTGTGACATAAATTAGCTGTAAATTGCAGATATCAGATTACCACTCTGTTGCCTTCAAACAATTTTTTCAAGTAGAGGCTTTTGGGTCAACAATACAGTAAATGTATAGAAAGTAACCCAAATGTCACGAATTAAAGTATAGCTTTGAAGGCAATCTGATATCTGCTATTGCACAGATTTAAATGAAGGTGCAGATGTGTCCAAACCTCCCTGGTAGGACGAGCATTCACCTGGGTGCACCCCTCAAAAATGATTCTCTAGTTACCTTTGGTACTCCATTTTTTGCCACAAGATACCGTCGTAGTTGCTGCAATGACCATTTACAACCCTGTAGATTACAGATAAGATCAATTATTAAAGATATTATTAATTTTATGGATAAATAGAGGATATTACGTGGGCGTGTGGAGATATGAATTTTATCTTCAAGTGTTGAAAAGATCTCTCAAAAGTGAGAGATTTTCAACCCGAGAACTTAAGATAAAATTTGTTTCTCCAAGCACCAATGTAATATTCTGTTTATTATATAATTATCAATGAAAAAGAAAAGAAAGCTTTTTCAAGCTTTTTTCTGCAACAAGAAGTATGTAACCATAGTGATATCTTCACATGTGAAAATATCAAATTTTTGAAATAAAGAAATATATGAATGATAATCATATGATAAAGTTTTTTATTACACCTTTAAATTTCTTATGAAGTATTTCCATTAAATTATAGATGTTCACAGGCATTGTTTGTACCCATCTGTTATGCGCATATGGCTTGACAGAAGGTACATGTCCTAGTATGTTTTTCAAGATCATACTCTGTCACGCTCGTTGCAAAAGCGCTTTCGATCGACAATTGATTAGATGTTTTTTTTCCAAAAAACATTTAGAATCCATTTAGCTTTTCTACAAAAAAATGTCTTTAATGCTCGACTTGAGCACATCTGATTTTGGTGAGAAAGAGGCTGCACTTTGACGTCATCTCACTCCTAAACAAGAACAGTGACCCCCATTTTTATTTGCTTATGGAATGTCTATGATGATCTTATTTCGTCATGCAAAGTTTGAAGAAAAAAAAAGCATGGGAAACGCATTTGCTTGCGAACATCTTTAAGATTACAGCAAAGTACCTTCTCAGGGTCATAGTCTGGTGCAGTTTTTTGAATTGCTACATTGGTAAGATGGACATCTGTAGTTGTAAATCAGTGAAGAAAAATAGTGTATATGTTAAGGAAACTAGCATGTAATCTAGACTGAACTGCATCAGTCAATGAAGCACAAAAGATAGGAATACATCAGTTTCACATTCGATGCAATAGCTGTTTTTGAAGACCACAGACTCACTTGCACAGGCTTAGCCTCGTATATAAGTCAGCTATTCAACGACATCATTAAATGTTTGTGGGATTTCAAAACATTGGTATTGTTCAACTTACACATTCTTTACATTACAGTTGACTTTAGCAAACCATTAGCAACAGCCAACTGTAATGTAAAGAATGTGCAAGATTAATAATTCCAATCCCACAGACTTTTAATGATGTCGTTGAATAGCTGACTTATAAATGAGGCTAAGCCTGTGTGAATGAGTCTGTGTCTTCAAAAACAGCGGTTTGCATCAAATGGGAAACTGTAGTATTATTAAGTTGAACACAGACTGTGTAATAAATCAAATACACTCGTTGAGACTCAAGCAGTATAGAGATTGGATTCCCTGTTTCCTCTGTGTTGACATGACAAGATAAATATGAGAGCATATTTAGCATTTTTTAAAAGGATACAAGAATCATCAATAGAGTCCAGAGAATATCTTGTATTAGAGAATCTTGCAAAACCTTCTCTGTATAGCCACACACAAAGGGGAGAATACTGAAACCAAAAAGGAAAAATAAAATCCTCAATATAATTTACTTTGGTAACCTTTGTTAAATAGTTGACGTCACCTAAATTAGATAAGTTATTTACTATTTTAGGTGGATGACCATAAATTTGAATGTACGAGTAAACGGCTACTGACATCAGGGGGTAAAACAATAATAAAATTGATAGTCTGTTCACACATTCTCTGGTAAAGTAACCCCCCCTGGGTTTGCATAACCGTTACTTTGCTGCACACTTACTATTTTAGGTGACGTCACCTAAATACTTATCTGAGTTAGATGAATTTAACAATGGTGTGACTAGATGCACTCTAAAGGCTGGTTCTCACTTCACATAAGCATAAGAATAAGCATATTAGACAGGATCATAAGAATTGCTGTTGTCCCAGTTCACACTACGACATAATTAATTTTAAGTTATCGTTAAAAGTTTTTTGTCTACTTTAAAATCTTTCTTTATAACTAAATAGGTTATATATTGTTAAATTATGCATATAATATGTGTAATATCTATATCTCATTATATCATTCATGTTCATTTTAGAGGACCCTCCTGAAAAATCATCACCGATGAGTGTGGCTTCCTCGTTAAATATGATAGTAATAATAATAATAATAATAATAATAATAATGAGTATAAGAAAATGGAAATGTTTACATATGCTTATGCTTAATATGTTTATGTCAAGTGTGAACAAGCTTTAAGTTTATTTATTCATTTCTTTATTTATTAGACTTGGCCCATGACCAAATATAGGCAGCAGTAACATGGCCCAAAGTGTGCGCATCCCTTCCAATGAAAACAGAAGGACAAAATATGACACATGAAGTTGATCTGTGTTTCATAGAAACTTATCGTGTCTAGGAGAAGCGGAACTGTTCAGAAGAAAACTCAGCAATGAGGTATTGTCTGCATAATTATGAAAATTGCAGTAAAATATTCTTACCGATGTTACTAGGACATATATGCGGAGATCAAATTTGCGACCTGCAAAAGAGGGGTCAGAAAATTACCTCATACAATCTATGATTAATTTGATTAAAATGATTATACAAATACTCAAAAGTTATATACTGTTATAATAATCTAATAAATGCATTGTTGCTTTGGTTACCAAACAAAAGTGTAATAAAGCAAAGGTTACTATGGTTACCTAGAAAAATATATAATCAAGTACTGTATTATGGTTGCTATGGTTATGAATGCAATATGGTTGCTATGGTTACGAATGCAATATGGTTTGCTATGGTTAGGAATGCAATATGGTTTGCTATGGTTATGAATGCAATATGGTTGCTATGGTTACGAATGCAATATGGTTGCTATGGTTACGAATGCAATATAGTTGCTATGGTTATGAATGCCATATGGTTACTATGGTTACAAATGTAATATGGTTGCTATAGTTATGAATGCAATATGGTTGCCATGGGCACAAATGCAAAATGGTTGTTGGTTGCTATGGTCATAAATGCAAAATGGTTGTTGGTTGCTATGGTTATAAATGCAAAATGGTTGTTGGTTGCTATGGTTATAAATGCAAAATGGTTGTTGGTTGCTATGGTTATAAATGCAAAATGGTTGTTGGTTGCTATGGTTATAAATGCAAAATGGTTGTTGGTTGCTATGGTTATAAATGCAAAATGGTTGTTGGTTGTTATGGTCATGAATGCAATATGGTTGCCATGGTTATAAATGCAAAATGGTTGTTGGTTGTTATGGTTATGGATGCAATATGGTTGCCATGGTTATGAATCGCAATACATCCAATTTACTACAGTTACCTCCAATAACATAAGGGTTTTCTATGTATCGCTGAACAATATATGTTTCTACTGGTTCTTTGTCATCTTTTTGCTAAGGAAAACAACAGAAATAGATTCTCAATCAACTGCTGCATACCAATGTCCATCACAGGGCCTCTGGGCCATCAGCGAAAGCATTTTCATTCCCAGAACCCACTCATTTTGTCCAAGATGACAGACAAATAAGATAGTCTAACACTGTAATGTTGAAGATTGGATTCTTTATGACGAAAACCTTTCTACATGTTAAGTTTTAAAGGGGCACTTGGATGAAAATCGATGAAAATTGGGAATGCCTTGAAACTTGGTTAAACTTATCTATATGGCCCCAATAGTAGCCAAGCAACATATTTTCTTCACAGTCAAAATTTGCGGATAAAAATTATATATTTTTTTCAGCATCTAAATTGTGAGTAAATGACGTCATTTACTCAACCCTATTGTTCTTTTAGTTTTTAAACCAAAACTTCTCAACTGCGAGTGGCTCCCAGGCTAAAATGTTTGCCAATCTGGTTTTCATAATCATGATTGAGTCATATTATTCTTAAATACTTGAACTATTCGGACTTTCAAAATATGGGGCGTTTTCATCCAAGTGCCCCTTTAAGCAAGAGTAAATATATGAAAGATCATTCTGTGTCCCTTAGGATGCAATCAATTTTTTTGAGTCCCATTCCAATTTATTTACGTACAGGATGCAGGATTCTGTGTCTGATAAGACCCTCCCGTGGTTACCTTGGTTTAATTAATAAATACTTAAGGCTGTAAAAAAGTACAATTTGTCTCATTGCTTACCCTTTCATCTGCAATTTGAGCACGATAAGGATCTTCCTGAAATGGAAATGTAAGATATTTTTTTAGAATTTTATAAAAGTAATTGATTTAAAAAATAAATAAATTAAGACTTTGAAAAATTGTTGAGGTTATTTGTAATGAATGCATTACATATATAAGATTTAATTTCTTTCTGTCAATAAATTTACCTTTTTCCAATCCATGATGTCTTTTAGTTTTCGGAAGAGAAAGATCCCTTTTCCCTGTGATTTGGCAATCTGATAAACCATACAAAAAAGAAACAAATTTAATACATGAAGATCTTTTTTTAGTTTTCTAGTTGAAGCTATTAAGAATTGAAGGAATAATGAATGGACTGACAGACAGATAGATGGAAAAATGGATAGATTATTTCATAGAGAAAGTAATGGACAAATGGATTGACTGATGGACTGGATGGGGAGATAAACCAGTGTTTATGTAGATAGCTGGATGGATGGATGGATGGATGGATGGATGGATGGATGGACAAATGGATAAATAGGTGCGCAAATGGATAAATGGATGGATGGATAGGTGGAAAAATGGATGAATGGATGGATGGATAGGTGGACAAATGGATGGATGAAATGGATGGATGGATGAAATGGATGGATGAAATGGATGGATGGATGGATGAAATGGATGGATGGATGAAATGGATGGATGCATGGATGCATGCATGGATGGATGAAATGGATGGATGAATGGATGGATGAGTGGCATTGATGGTCTATTGCATGTACATACATGGAAGGATAGATCTAGATGGATGTATAGGACAGATAAATAGAAAGCATGAATGGATAGAATACTCAACTTACATTGATTTACTAAAATCAAAACAGAATTTAGGCACTTACAGGTTTCATAATCCACGTTGTACCAGGATTTCTCTTGAATTCTTCAACAAAAATATGATATTCCATCTAGAAGCAAATAGATAATAATATCATGTCATAGATTGTGATTTATGTGATTTATAAAAAAAAAATATCTAATTGTCTTAATTTGATGTTCAACTTACTGGTAGTTCAAATGTGGTAGGATAAAAGTCGCATCTTGATATTCTTGGTTAAGTTTAAACAAGAATGGACTAAATCCTTTAATTATATGTTGGACAATATTAATTTTACACCAATAATTCCCCAGGGGTGGCTCTTCATTGAGGCTTGGTCCACACACATTACTACTATGCTGAACATATTTACAACACAACTCGGGATTATAAATTTCCTTTATCCACTGAAGTCAGTTTGACTCCAGAAATCTTAGGAGTCATTTTTGAAAATATGTCCAGGGTAAAGACATATTTTCTTCAGTTTTTTGGACTGGACTGGCTGGAGTCAAAATGATGCCCTCTAATATTTTTTTGGGGAGTTGAAATTTTTTGTTGGCATTTTGGTGTAAAATATGCCAAATTTGGTGTATTCCAAGTAGCGCAACTCACATATTTACTTTATCACATTATTGAGGAAAGAAAACTTGGGAACCCAGAGTTAAACCCTTATTGTAAGGAAGAGAACAATCTGCCCAAAAACTCCATGATAGATGAGAATGTAGAATAATGAATCAAATGTGCTAGGATACTTGGCAGCCTCAGCTTTGCCAGATTCCCTTTCAATCTGTTTTTTCAGTCTCTTTAAATTCTTTATCATGAGGTTCTTTCTTGTGAGCTGGAAAAATAAGAATTAAAAAAACCCTCTAAATCCTTTCAACTAATAATGGGCACAATATTGCAGGCAATATTGCTGAAGTTGGATTGTTTTTTACTTCAGCAACAATGCATGCATCAAATTCAGCGCGTGACATTGCTCACAACAGGTGTTTAAATTATTAACTAAATGTGCAGTGTGTACTCCTCACAAAGCATTCAGTCGAGGCTTTAAGTTGCAAATTTGAATGATATTAATCCTTTGAAACTATCTTGAAGCCTCACTTGAATGCTTTGTCTGTGACCAGTGAACCAATGTATGGAAAATGGTGGATACAGTGATTATCTCATCTTAGAATCAAACTCTCACCTCATAATGGTTCCTAAAGTGGCATATTTTCACATGTTCATCCATATATGTATGGTCAAAACTCTCCCTCATCCATCCCACATCACACCAGTGAAAGTCCCAGTCATTCTCACTGGAAAAAAAGAGATATCTTAAACGTGGAAGTAATGTAATATTTAAAATTGGTATAATTTTATACTTGAGGTTATCACATGTTAAGAGCCTGATATCGTTTTTATTCACAAGTGTTTCCTCTCATATTGTGAACAAGTGAGTTTGTGAGCGAGTGAGTGATATGTTACGGAAAACAAGTAAATAAAAATGATATCAACTCTTAACATTACACATTAAGGGTCGATTATATATTATTATATATCACGAGATTTTATTGGACAGTTTGCTGTGAAGTGATATCGTATCATTTCACTGATATGGTTTTTATTCACAGCTTTATTTCACGGATATCAACCATAAATATGTAATAAAGTGTTTCACACGCTGTGAGTGGTCAAGTAACCAGTGATTATGAGATGATATTCACTGCTTGGGTGGTGATAATTAGGTTTGTCAAAGTTTGCAAACTACATCTCAGTAGATATTAGGGCTTGGAATAACAGCCAGTCAACGGACAATGTCTGGTCAATCTTGGAACTTGTCCAGTCAAATCTTTGCCTTGCTTGTCATTTTGACCAGTAAAGTTGAGCCAGAAACTAATTTGGCTGGTTGTGCACTTATTTCAAGCCATGAAAATTCACTGATATTCATTTTGCCTTCCGGGGAAATTCGAGCTTTTTTTTTCCTTGTCACAAACAAATTTTATCCCAGTATATGTTATGGGAGCCCTGTGGTATATGTTCTATCATACTCACTCTCTTCCCTCTGACCAGCCCTTTGATCGTAGTACATCAATAATCGTGTTCTGCAACGAGCACTTGAATCTTATTACCCTGCTGTTGTCACTAAAATAAAATAAAATTGATCAAAAATTATTATTTTCCAGCTGCTTTCCACTGCTCACTACGTATCACCCATAGCAACAGCACAAACTTAAATATTTTTACTACTTACAACGGCTTTCGAAGAACCTGCTTCCAATTGAGGCTAGAGCTCTGTAGAAAGAAAGCATTAAATGTGACAAGAGCTCAGAAATCTTAACATTTCTTTAGAATTAAAGCTGTTTTGTTTCTTACCTTGGCGTCTTTCTTGCCCGCCATTTTTCTTTTCTTTTATCTCCCACAATCCCATTCGAGCTCTGGTAAATAAACCACAGGTTACCCAAACTGTGTTTTTGAAAAATTCCGGAATCTTTAAACGTTCAGAGAAAAAAATATAAATTTTCAGAAAGATTCAGAAAGATTTAGTTATATTTTTCTTAAAAATAGTTTTTAGTTTACCAACCCTCAAACTTTTTGGAAACTTTTAATATTTAACTTTGTTTCACCTACGGATAACCAAATTATAGCCAAAAAAACATTTCAGATTTTAGGAACCTTGATTAATAATATTAAAATTCCAAGATTATCGAAAACCTGAGTAAATTTAATATGAACGCAAGCAACGATATCGAGAAAATATTTAGTCATTTTTGGAGTTTGGGCTGCCTGTGGATTTAGAAGGAACGCCTGGCGATAATCGTTTCAGGAAATAAATATTAAAGCAATATGGACCGACGTAGTCTGATGAACAACTACAAACAGGAAGTCAGAACAAAGGTTCTAGCAATCGATTATTGAGCATGTGAAAGCACTCCTGCATAAATTTGTCTGTGCCCGTATGTGAAGATTGTTTACAGCGTAGAAAACAAGGTTTTTTTACCGATGTGTTGGGGCTAAAGTTTCGAAAGTTTCGATGTTTTGCACGCTGTACCTTGTGAAGAAACTTTGCACTGAGGAATCAATGATCTTTGGTGGACACTAGGGAAGTAAAATCTAACTCGTAGAATGAGTTCCTACGGACCACCGGAGGACTTCATATGTGAGGTCAAAATTTGTCTGCTTGGAGTAAGTTGTATGAAAACCATGAAGTTCGTAGTTTAATTTTATGAAAAAGCTGAATATTTTTTTACATTTGCATCCTTTGTTCTTGAACTTTCAGTTTCGTTTACTTATCTATTTTCTTTTCTATTCACTTTGCTTAGGCTGAGAGAGTAGGAAAATCTTGTATTGCTACTAGATTTGTTTCAAATACGTTTGACGAAAATTCTGAAATGACTGTAGGGTAAGCATCTATAAGACCTTTCTCGAATATCACTTGAGTGAACACTAAACAATGGTTCCAATTCAAATCCATGTCAGACTTGATTGACTTGGAGCCATTGTTTTGTGGTCAATCAAGCGAATTCGGGAAACGTCTATTGAGTTGTGTGCTGATTGGCTACTTTGGAAACGAAATACTGGGGGGAGTTTTCATCTTAGGGACTGGCCATAAAGTAAAGGGGGAGAGACCCGGGGGGGGGGGGGGGGGACTCCGGGGGTAAATTATCGGGTATGTTTGTCAAAAATTTCCAAAAAAACCCCTAAAAGATACCGGAAGTTTTTTCAAAAAGGCGTGGCTTGGTAAATTTTAACCCCTAAGAGATACCACAAAAATAATACTATTAAGAAATAGTATTTTCAACACCCTAAAAGATACAAGAAAGTGCTGATTTGATAAACCTCAAATTTGAGACCCTAAGAGATACCAAATCGCTGATTTTTAATTACCCCTAAGAGATATGACAAGCATACCCGATACTTTACCCCTGGAGCCCCCCCCCCCCCCCCCCAAAAACTAGAATTGAATTAGTATTTTTTTTAATGCTTGCCCATTATTAAATGCAGTTGAAAAAGTAATGACCCACTAGTTTTGAAGCAAAATTGCATAGATGTTAGACTTGCATTTTATAGATAGCCAACCCCTTTCAAGGAGCTCTAAATTGTGTCGCCCACCCACTGTTTTTGCTGGCCCACCCCCTTTACTTTATGACCAGTCCCTTAGGAAAATATTTTGTCATTTAAGAAAGCATCTTAGTATTAGTAAATCTGGTAAATTTGAAGATGTTTCAATAAAAAGTACCAGAATTACAAGCTTCCAAAGATGTGAAAGATTCGCAGTGAGGATGTGTGGTTAGAAGGGATGCTTAGTCCCCTGTAATCATACATTCTTTGTGAGTTGCGGGGAAGATATATTTTGTCTTTTCTTATTTATCAGGGCAGCTTTCATGTCAAAAGTAATCACAGTTGAAAACCAGGAATATAAGCTTCATATATGGGACACTGCAGGCCAAGAAAAGGTATCCATCTATCTATTCATTTTCCTGACCATCCATCCATTTGTCCATCCATCCATCCATCCATTTGTCCATCCATAGACTTTTCAATCCAATAATTCCCACCATCATTTCCATCCATTCATTCACCTATTTCATTCAATCAATTCATCCTTTTCATTCATCCTTCTTCTCATTCATCCATCAAATTCATCCATCCACCAATCCATCTGTTTATCCATCCATCCATCCATTCATCCCATCCATCAATCCATCCATCCTTTCTTCCCTCCATCCATCCATTTCATCCATCTACCCATCCATCTACCCATCCATCTACCCATCCATTCATCCATCCTTTCTTGCATACAACCATCCATTCATCCATCCATCCATATATCCATTGATCCGTCCATCCATTCATTTCATTCATCCATCCATCTATCCATTTCATCCATCCATCCATCCATCCATCCATCCATCCATCCATCCATCCATCCATCCATCCATCCATCCATCCATCCATCCATCCATCCATCCATCCATCCATCCATCCATCCATCCATCCATCCATTCATCCATACATTGATCCATCTGTTTATCCATCCAATCATTGAAGACGAATTAGGTCATCAATCTATTACGATACACTAACTTCTAGATTGCTTGAGAAAACAAAAGATGATCATGACTGTACCAAATATATTTTGTTTTGTTTTTCACATTAGTACAAGAGTCTTGCTCCTCTCTACTATCGGAATGTTGCTGCTGCTATTCTGGTCTATGACATCACATCTGAAGTAAGATTTTTATAATCTTATTGAAATTCAATTTTTTCATTTTTTTAAATCAAATGTACATGACCTGTACTATCACAATCAGTATCTTTAAAAAAACATCATTTTTTCATTAGGGTAGGCTGCACTTAAATGGCCAGTGGCTAAAAAACATGTGGTCTTCATTCTATGATCCAAATGGAATTTAGAATTAGATGTTTTTTTGAGGGAGGAAAACCAGAAAACCCAGAGAAAACCCTCGAAGCACAGGAGAGAACCAACTAGAAACTCTACTGACATATGAGAATGAGACCAGCAAAACACTAGCGATTGCTCTCAAAGCTGTGCCCCCCCATGCTTCCCTTTTAGGGAGCATTCATTTTTTAGGAGGGGGGGGCCAGAGGAATTAGGGGGGGTCATTAAAAAAATACTAGTTAAAAAGGGGGGAGTCACATTTTTTTTAACGTTGAACCAAGGGGGGGTCATTATAAAAATAAGTTTTTTTTGTTTTTTTTTTTAAACTCGATCTCTGGGGGGGGGGGGGGGGGGGGGTGCTAGAAAAATTTTATATTTGGAAGTGGGGGGGTTATCGAAATATTCAATTCCTTACCATGGGGGCTAGCATTTTTTTTCTATTTGATTCCTCCAATTCCTCCGCCCCCCCCCCCCCCCCTCCTAAAAGATGAATGCTCCCTTATCTTAAACTTTTGATTGTAATGATGAAGATGATGACTGTACAATGTCGTTAATCTTGCACATCTAATCATTAACAAAAATATTATAATTCATCCCTACAGAAAAGTTTCTTTGCTTTGCAAGAATGGAGAAGGCAGTTGACCAGATATGGACCACAGCATGTAGTCATTGCAATTGCTGGAAATAAATGTGACAAAGAGAATGAGCGTGAGGTATAAAAACTCATAGACTTTAAAATTTGAAATTAAAGGTTGGTCAGTCAGTACGCAGACATTAATCAATTCTATCTTTTATTCTATTTTTTTATTTATTTTATTTTTTTATTTATTTATTATTTTATTTTAGGTGTCTACTGAGGAAGCCCAAGAATATGCAAACAGTTTTGATGTGATTTTTGCAGAAACAAGTGCTAAAACATCTAAGAATGTAAACTTCATTTTTGAAGAGCTTTGTAAGTACTTGAGGTGATGGATTAATGATGATGGAGATGAATGATGATGGAGATGAATGATGATGGAGATGAATGATGATGGAGATGAATGATGATGGTGATGAATGATGATGGAGATGAATGATGATAAAGATGAATGATGATGGAGATGAATGATGATGGAGATGAATGATGATGGAGATGAATGATGATGGAGATGAATGATGATGGAGATGAATGATGATGGAGATGAATGATGATGGAGATGAATGATGATGGAGATGAATGATGATGGAGATGAATGATGATGGAGATGAATGATGATGGAGATGAATGAAGGAAATGAATGATGATGGAGATGAATGATGATGGAGATGAATGAAGGAAATGAATGATGATGGAGATGAATGATGATGGAGATGAATGATGATGGAGATGAATGAAGGAAATGAATGATGATGGAGATGAATGATGATGGAATTGAATGATGATGGTGATGAATGATGATGGAGATGAATGATGATGGAGATGAATGATGATGGAGATGAATGATGATGGAGATGAATGATGATGGAGATGAATGATGATGGAATTGAATGATGATGGTGATGAATGATGATGGAGATGAATGATGATGGAGATGAATGATGATGGAGATGAATGATGATGGAGATGAATGATGATGGAGATGAATGATGATGGAGATGAATGATGATGGAGATGAATGAAGGAGATGAATGATGATGGAGATGATTGATGATCGAGATGAATGATGATGGAGATGAATGATGATGGAGATGAATGATGATGGAATTGAATGATGATGGTGATGAATGATGATGGAGATGAATGATGATGGAGATGAATGATGATGGAGATGAATGATGATGGAGATGAATGATGATGGAGATGAATGATGATGGAATTGAATGATGATGGAGATGAATGATGATGGAGATGAATGATGATGGAGATGAATGATGATGGAGATGAATGATGATGGAGATGAATGATGATGGAATTGAATGATGATGGAGATGAATGATGATGGAGATGAATGATGATGGTGATGAATGATGATGGAGATGAATGATGATGGTGATGAATGATGATGGAATTGAATGATGATGGAGATGAATGATGATGGAGATGAATGATGATGGAGATGAATGATGATGGAGATGAATGATGATGGAGATGAATGATGATGGAATTGAATGATGATGGAGATGAATGATGATGGAGATGAATGATGATGGAATTGAATGATGATGGAGATGAATGATGATGGAGATGAATGATGATGGAGATGAATGATGATGGAATTGAATGATGATGGTGATGAATGATGATGGAGATGAATGATGATGGAGATGAATGATGATGGAGATGAATGATGATGGAGATGAATGATGATGGAGATGAATGATGATGGAATTGAATGATGATGGAGATGAATGATGATGGAGATGAATGATGATGGAGATGAATGATGATGGAGATGAATGATGATGGAATTGAATGATGATGGAGATGAATGATGATGGAGATGAATGATGATGGTGATGAATGATGATGGAGATGAATGATGATGGAGATGAATGATGATGGAGATGAATGATGATGGAGATGAATGATGATGGAGATGAATGATGATGGAGATGAATGAAGGAGATGAATGATGATGGAATTGAATGATGATGAGGATGTTGGTTTTCCTTATAATGATATGCTGATTTTTGACTCTATATATAGGTAAAAAGCTTTCCGAGGAGAAAAGGATACAACCTTATGGCACAAGCAATCGAATAAACATGAAGCAAACAGCTCCAGCAAGAAAAACCTGTTGCTCTTCCACTAAACGAGAACCCATAAGTGTTGCATATGCTAGTTGAACCATACTTCATAATCCTCAGGCATTCATCCGAAAATACTTAAGAAATAAAATAGAATAAGATTTAAGAATTAAATAGTCGCACACACACAAGCGGGAGGTCAAAAAAAATTCTGATCCCCATGATAAAATTAATAAAATTTATAGCAGTAGGCAGGCGTTGGTTCGATAATGCACTGCCTTCGAAACAAGAGGTCAATGGTTCGACCCTGAGGTTCTCCACGTCTGTTTCGACTTCACTCTACCTGTTCTTTGTATGGTTTCAGCTTCAGTTGAATATTCCTTGTTGAACAATAGTTGTAGCCGCATTGGTATGGCCCGACTCGTTAATTACAACAATGAAATACGAGTATCTTTTGTTCAAATTCTAAAGATGTTCAAATTTCGTACAAACTTTGATCTCACCTATTGTTGTAAAGCGCACTAAGTCGAAAATAGTGATAGAGCAAAAAGGTCTATTGGAGCACTGTCAGCTCTCTGCTTGGTTGAGACGCTAAAGGAACACTGAGGCCTTCATCTTACGTTTTTTCGCGCTCCCACCAGTAATACAGCACGCAGGAAGTGACGTAAGCATGAAAGGAGTGTGAAGAGAAGCACGAGCCGTATGCGATTTGTTTTATTAAAAAGAAAGAAAACAGTGACGTAGTTTTTAATCTTAAGTCTTCTGGGTCACAGACTTGCTTTTCATTAGGGACTACTGCCTAAAGGATTTGGAAAGAACTTATAGACCCCTTGCAGCACGTCGGAATGCAGCTCGATTCAGGAGGGCAGAACAATAGGTTCCAATTCTCAGGAGATTGAAATTCTTTTATTTTGTCCTCCAAATTAAGCTGTTGTGACGTCACGTGCAAGGGGTCTAAAACAATCCGAAAAACTACCCTCTTGTGCTTCGTAAATAATATTAAATAATCAGTTAATTAATGTTATCTGTGACGGCATCCCTTACCTTTCATCTGCTTGTAATTTTTTCATTTTTTTTTTTCATTTTGAATTAGATCTGAGGCAAAAGCCAAATATAAAAATAAATGATGTTTTTTTATTTATTTTCAAACCTGGTTATGCGCGCTCGTGCACAGTTCACATACAGCACAGTTTTCGGCCAATCGGAGCGTGCGAAAGGATCGAGGTGCTTTTTCCGTGCTTTGTTCAATAATATCATGATAATACAGCGATGTTTCAAGATTCTTGGAAAAGCTAAGCACTGTGATTCACAATCGAAAATCCACTCCCCCTTCGTTCTGATGAGATAAAACTCCCAGACAAGTACTTAAGGTACAGTACTTCGCGACTACGGCCAATACGGATATATTTTCTCGCAACGCCGTCGTTATTGACCCCTTGCACGTGACATCAGAGCAGCTCAATTTGGAAGGCAAAACAAAAGAATTTTAATCTCCTGAGAATTGGAACCTATTGTTCTGCCCTCAAAATTGAGCTGCATTCCGACGTGCTGCAAGGGGACTATAAACCCGTATTAGATCTGTTAAGTTGTGACGCATTTCCGGATCCAACTGCTCACAAAAACGCTAAAACTAAATCGAAAACTGTTCTCAATGATTTAACCTTTCACTGAAACAACTGAACTTTGGAGAACAAATCCTGTCGTGTAGAAAAAGTAAGAAAAATATTTATAAAACTGCTTTTCGTTTTGGACCCGGAAGTTGTTTTTCTTTTCATTCGATTGACGTCACACGTAAGAAATCGCAATAAGTTATATAAATGTTGCGCAACAAGTTGTACGTGCTGTCTGTATTATAAGATTACGCCAGTACTTACGAAAGTACTTCGAAAAGGCGTGCGTGATAGTACGGTTGAGGGTGTGGCCATGAGTTTCGTAGTGAAAAGGACAGTCGAGCTTCTTACGAGTATCAGGCTACTAAAATCTCCATCTCATCGTGTTGAGATTGATTACAACTTATTTTCTTTCTTTCTTTCTTTCTTTCTTTCTTTCTTTCTTTCTTTCTTTCTTTCTTTCTTTCTTTCTTTCTTTCTTTCTTTCTTTCTTTCTTTCTTTCTCTCTCTCTCTCTCTCTCTCTCTCTCTCTACCCCCTCCCCCACCTAAAGATTCCCAGAATCCGCTTCGTTCAGACTAGTGCCAGTCTTATTCCTCTAGCGCAGCAACCCGAAGAACGCCTGTTCAAGTTGTGTTTTCCTGATTTCAGCAAAAACGAACAAAAAGCTAAGACATTTTGAAACAAAAAAATCATGAAACAATTAATATCTTAACGATTATTCGTACCTTAGTGTTTTAGAACTTTCAATATGAGTTCTTACGGGTCACAAGGGGATTCGATTCGCGAACTCAAAGTTTGTCTTCTAGGGGTAAGAATTTCTCTTCCTTGCTATTTATAAAATTATTCTCTTCCTTTTGATTTCGCTTAGCTCAAACTTACTTATTTATAGATTGCAATATTCTATGATTATAACCGGAATATTATGTTATTCTTTTGATATTTTGAAGGATGCTGGTGTAGGGAAATCATGTCTTGTTCATAGGTTTGTTTCTGATACGTTTAATGCCGCTTCTCCGCCAACCATTGGGTGAGTTGAACTAATATTTTAGATTTACAGTAAGCTTATGTTAATCACGAGTATTTTATTCCATTAATTTAACGAATTTACTTACTACGAGATAGACAGGTTCTTTATTGTTGTTGTAACTGTTTATACGTTGGTGCAAATTAAGTGCTGTAAATAGTATTACGAAAAAAATATTTTATTTTGATTTATTTTAATCTCTTGTATATGCTTTTTTTCTCTTTTTTTTCCTCAATTATTTGCTCTGCTGTTTTGAAACCTTTTTGTGATCGTTGTCTTTCGAAAAACCTATATATCTATTGTTTTCTTTTTACAATTTTGCTATCAGTTAACATAAGCTGAAGCTTGAGAAAGATATTGAAATATTTTACATATCTTAAGTAAATATGATAGGGAATGTTTTGAGTTTGGTAAAATATCGTTTATGTTAATTTTCTGACAATCTTTATAGTAAAGAGGGGAAAAAATATGTAATATGACCTGTTTAACTTGGCAAAATGTTTGTCCATTTATACATGACCACAGAGTCACATCATTTCCTTGAGTATTTCCTTGTTGTTGTTTGTCAGAGCCACTTGAGAAGAAAACAATGGGTTGAAACTTATGTTATCCCTATAGACCCTTTTAGAACTTTCAATATGACCCTATAAACCCTTTCACTTGATGTTAAAGCAGCTCAATTGGGAGGTCAAAACAAAAGAATTTCAATTTCCTGTGAATAATTGAAGACTATTGTTTTGTCCTCCACATTGAGTGGCATTCCAGTGTTCTACAATGGATCTATAAGGAATTCTTGCTTTGCAATCATTCCCAAGGGAGAAAAAAAGGGATATCTGCTGTGTTGGAAGATATGGCAAAAGAATTCATTGAAAAATCTTTGTCAAATTCTTCCAACATGGTTGTTATGATTTCATGTGCAAATGAATAATACATTGATCTAAAAGATGACATTATAAAGCACAAGTTTAGGATGATATATGTAATTTTTACATTTCAGCCAATATGTCATTATCTTGAGAATCAATTATCAGTTCTTCAAATTTTATTAAAAATGTTTGAGACGATACATTAAATATGGTTAAAATTCAAACAAATAACTTTTTAATATTTACCAAATTATATCCTAAGTGGGAAAACATTTTCTTTATATTTATGAAGTAAATTGTTATAAAACATACATATTTAAGCATTTATAATACAGTGCTATTCTCACTGATTGAAATAACACAGTCTTAATAAATTAGAGATATCAGCTAAAACTTATTATTAATTTTATCAATTATTAATTTATTAATTATTACCAAAACTTATTTATTATTATTCATTGATTATTAACAGAGCGGCCTTTATGACAAAGATGATGATAATTGATGAAAATGCTTTCAAATTTAATATTTGGGATACAGCAGGACAAGAAAGGGTATTTATATCTAGATATTATATACATTTATAAACGCAATAATATACATTACAATGCTCGATATTAATAGTAGTGATAAAAAATATTACTTAGTATAGTTTTGAACTTGAATATAGAGTTTTGTGTGCTGTAATTGGTTGAGCGACTAGTGATTATGAGATAATACTCACTGCTCAAGGGGTGATTACCTGGGGGGTACTTTGGGTCATTTCATACAGAGATGCTCCGCCCAGACTATCAACCCCTTACCAGGTGATCTGGAATCTAGGCGCGCAATGCATAGTTTGTCACAGCGAAAATTTCCAAGTGTTTTCTATTATCTCTTGACAAAATAAAATATTTTCTATCAATAATGACGAAATATGCTTTTTCTAAAAGGTATTTGGCGATTCTTTGCACGGATGAGTTTTATTTTCTATATTTTCGAGCAAAAGCTGTTATAAATCGAGCCGAAAACCGGGAACTAGGAAACATTGAGCTACAAACAAAATGTCTGCTGATTGGCTAAATCCTTCGGCCTGAGAGAAGCGAGATCACCTGGTACCCTTTTATATATAACAAATTTCTGCAAAGAGGAACCCCTTTTATATACTTTTTTCCCTACCCTTTTCTTTACCAAAATTCACAAATTTCCACCCCTTTTCTATACCTGCAGCCTGAAAAAGCATCTCTGTATAGTCCATTATATTAGGAAGTACCCCAGGGGTGATTATGATGTTTGCCAAAATTTGCCAGCTAGCATAAGTAAAACTGAAACGTTTTTTATACAGAATTTCATCATTTCTCTGATATTTATCTTTTTTATTTATTTATACTAAAACAATAATTGTTTATTTAATAATTATTATTCACCTCAGGCTCAGTGAATGTGGTGAATATTTTTAGCAGCTAATTAATATAAATACTAACTAGTTCATCTTGTTTCTTCTAGTCTTACATTTACAGTGACAATTTAATTGTTTTATTTTCAGTTTAAAAGTCTTGCTCCCCTGTACTACAGAGATGCTGCAGCTGCTATTCTGGTTTATGACATCACTTCTGATGTAGGTTTTCTTCATATTTTGTCGTATCTCTTTCTTTCTTTCTTTAATTTTATGAGTAGCCAGGTCTGCCAATTAATGGCTGTGTGATAGTACTTTGTTGAGTGTTTGTCAGTTATTTGACAATAGTTTGTTGATGAGCCTTTGATGGCAGTTTGACAGTTATTGTTGGCTGTTTGACAGCTATTTCCCAGCATCCCAACAGCCATGTGTTTGTCAGCCATGCAATGGCTGGTTGATGGTGGCAGGGCTCGAAATAAAAAAGATAGATGGCCAGACAGTTTCTTATTTTCAGCAGGATAAATAATTTTGGAGCAAAATTCCCCTGCAATTTTATTTTCCATTTGGCAGTTCAAAACGTTTTTAGCCTGACAGTAGTAAAACTTGACCTGCATTTTGGCTCTATTTCGAGCCCTGGGTGGAGTAGTGGTAGGGTGTCTATTGACCACAGTTGATAATCAGGTTACAGCTGACAAAGTCTCTGGGTGCTGATCTTGTGTTTTACTGAGTAGTCATATCACAAAAAAACTCAAGTAATACAGAATGTTTTCCATTTTTTCACAGCCTACTTTTCATGCATTACGGCCCTGGATCAGAGAATTACAGCGATATGGACCACCAGATATCGTCATAGCAATTGCTGGGAATAAATGTGATAAAGCTGAACACAGAGAAGTAAATTTTCATAGAAGATTAGAATGATCTACAGGGATTTCTTTAGAAGCCAGCAACTGGTGAAATCCAGCATTTGCTTTACATATCTGAGCTGCTTTCTTTTGCCATTTTGCAGCCCAATTGTACCTATTATTTTTTTTATACAGCTTCCTAATTAAGTAAACCATCTATCTATACTACTTGAAATCTTAATGAAATCCCTGGCACTGGACTTTAAGGAGTTTTTTAATTTATCCATTTCCAAAATTTGCTATCCTTCACTGCAAATAGATGATGAAATGTTGTTTTCATTCAAGTGATGCTCAAGTTTGATATAATAAGCTAGAAGGAAATGAATGCTCCATCAATGCTCTTTATTGTACAGAGCTGCTCCCCACCCCTCTCCCAATGTTTTTTCCCAATAGTGAGATGTAAATTTTCCTTAAAGGTGTCATCACAAGAAGCCCAGGATTTTGCAAACAGTGTTGATGCCATATACGCAGAAACCAGTGCTCTTACGTCACATAATGTGCATTTCCTTTTTGAAGAATTATGTAAGTTAGGATGCTTTGTAGTGTGTTTTATCCTTTGAATTTGAAATTTCTTTTGCTTGTACAAAATATTATTACATAGTTACCTGAGTCATAATTTACATGCTGATTGGGCCGTTTATGGTAACCATTTGCGCCTGTCGACTGACTATCTACCAACTATTGACCAACTGTCGACCAACATCGGCCGACCGTTGACCGATTGTCGACTGATTGTCGACTGATTGTCAACTGATTGTCAACTCTTTGTCAACTAACTGTTGACAACCTGTGAACCAATTATCGACCGTCAATTGGTCGACAGGTCTTTTGGGGCGCTTATGGTTACTATTACTGATTTGTCCATGTGTTCTTTTACTGAACAATGTATGAAAAAAGCTCTCCTGTTTCTTAAATATGTGTTGACATTTATGGTACAAATTTTTGTAGGTAAAAAGCTACCCCAGGAAAAGATCATTTCACCATATGGTACAGCCAGTAGGAACCAAAACACACAGAGTAGATTAAGACCTGATCAGGCACCCGCAAAGAGAAACTGTTGTTCTTCAGACTAGCAACAGTTTCCTTATATTCATTTCTCCATTCCACTACTACCAGAACCCTTTTTGAATTCAGACTTTTTCTTGTTCAAATTTAACCCTTTGGGAGTCGCAAGATAATAGTGTTAATAAGGATTCTGGTAATAGTGTGTCAAGATGTAATAAGGAGAATTATTTCAACATTGAAGGTTGTCTTGTGAATATTGAAAATGGCATTCAATGCATTAAGAGCAGGAGTGGATCCAGGGGGAGGGGTGCAGGGGGTGTGCATCCCCTGAGTCAACTTTGTGTCCCTAATTCAAAGGTAACAAAATATACAAAATAATGCTTTTCCTTTGATCCTAACGGGTGCACCCCTTCTTGGGTCAACTTTGTGCCCCTACTGTAGCTTTGAAGATTTCCAATATGTAATAACTTTCCCTTTCCCTAACGTTACAATCCCCTCCCCTGGATCCACCCCTGGTAACAATTAGTTGACTAGCTAATGAGATTGCTAATCGAAAATCCTCCAGTGTAGGATGAAAAGTGACTGTAAATCTATGTAGTGTCCTATGTTCTACACATGTTCTTAGGGTTGTCACATCACATGTTATTTCATGGTGACATGATATGATGACCATAAGAATGTGTGTGAGGCTAGAAATCCTGGGGTTCAGGTAGAAGATACTGCTCGTTTGGGTCCCTGCCCTACCCTGTTTGTTTTGCCCACTAAGGAAAATTAGCCAATCACAATAAAGAGCTAGAATGTTTTCACTGTAATGCAAGGGTGCCCCAGAAGTGTTACCATATATGGCCATTTGTCATAAGCTTTCTTTGTTGATACCACCAATGATCTTGGGCACCATTTCTTTGAACCTTAGGAATATAATACCATAAAAAGGACCATGCATCTTGTAATTACAAGCTAATTTCACCACTGAATAGGGATAATAATAGCTTTTGAACCTGCTTATGTTACTTTTATTAATAAATATCAAAGATATATTATTTAGATAAATTCTTGCCCTACAAGTTCTAGATGTTTTCAGACTATGACTTGAGTTAGTAACTATTAAAAAATTTTAATATGAAATCTCCAGAAAAATCTGTACATCACCAAAGATGGTGGGGACAAGCTTATGAGGACTTGAGGCACAGGGGCGGATCCAGGGGAGGGGTGCAGGGGGTGTGCACTCCCTGGGAACTACTTTCTTCTACCTATTTTGAAGATACCCAATAAGAAAATAATGTTTTCTTTATTTGATTCTGAGGGTTGCACACCCTGGGCTGACTTTGTGTGACACACCCCTCCTTGAACAAAATCCTGGATCCACCCCTGAGGTATAAATTTACTACCAAGAAAGCTCTATATATACCCTCCCAGACCTCCACAGCTAACCTCCGACCGTGGATAAATGGAAATTTTCTGGAAATATAATGCGATAAGTGTATTTGTTATTATCGTGGAACTACTCGAAGAGTAAGTGTTAGGGTTGATATTAATCAGAATTATAAAATCAAATCAGTGTAATTATTGTTTTCCCCCAGATTTTTTATAATAAAATATTTCGAAAAAAATTGTTGAATATAGTTGTTATTATGACTGCCGGTTAACAATGCATGGTGGGATTGATAAATGGTGGGTTCATGATGACCTTTGTTATCTTGAAGATGTTGTCATGTCAACTGAGGTATCAATCCCAGAATGCATCACTGTGATTCAATATGGCAGACTAGCGATATAGATTATTCATGAACCAATTTTTTTAATTAGCCTGCATAAATTCACCTCTTTCCCTTTCAAAAATCAGACCAGTTGGTCCCCCTCTTTTCATTAAGACGTTGTTCAAAGTTTTTCTCATTATATCTTTTGATCTTTGTCCTCTTTGCGCCTCCTTAAATTTGCTCACGCGCGGGAATCCCGCAAATGTTTTTGGTAACCAGACCTCACTCGCACGCATGCGTAAAAACTGCTTCTTGAAGCATGTGTGTGAAACGTCGAGGTTGAAGTTTGTAAGGGAAAAATACATTTGAGCCTCAAAAATTGATCAGAAATCCTAAATACTGTGATAGATATCTTTTTTATTCCCTTTGCTTCAAAATGGTTTAGAATTTTTTATGAATTGTCTCCAAAGCAAAGCGAAAATTTGTTTTGAAGTTCGCTCCACGACAACACAAGGGTCAACTTTTGGTCTCTTTGCTCTGCAAGTTTAATCTTTGTAGCGAAGTTCGAGTCTTTCCTCATGAAGAAAAACGATTTTCCAAGATGAAGAAGGCAGCGATGAATCGTAAGAAGAGGCTAGATGCTCCATCTAAGCAGGAATTAAGAGAAAGATACGAAAGCGCTCGACGAAACGCGAAAGAAGATGGAAAAGAAGATCTTTCGACGACTTCAGAGGTAAAAACAATTCTTTATATTCTATATTCAGGAATTCAGCTGTTACTTCTACAAAAGCACTTCAATACTGCAGTTGTTTTTAGAAGATACTAATGAAACTTTCATTGTCTAATATAGAGCACAATTTGTTATTGTAAACATGCGTGATATTGTTGTAAAGCAAGTCCAGCGTCAGCAAGCTTGCTAGATTTTTTGTGTAAAATTTGAGTAAAGGTCAAGCTCATAAGCTTATTTAAAAATGGCCTGCATTCGAGAGCTTTTGAGGTTGAGAAGAAACTTCCATTTAATGTTGTTTTTCTTCTTTTAAGACTAAACTTTGATTCCTACATGTACATCTGAAAGAGCTTTTACTTCCACCTCTGTTCAGACCTTATCAACAACTTTTCATTTTCAATATTTGAAGCTATGAAAACTTAGAATATTAGAAGAAAGTTTTTAAAAATATTTTCGCATTGTCCTATCAGTTTTTCATGCTTTTCATTAGGCTGGTGATCTTAAATTTGTTTTCAATGCTTTTTTAGCCATGCTATATAGTACATGCTACACACCTCCCTCCCCTCCCCTCCCCTGCCCTCCCCGTCTCTTTTTTCCTCACTTCCTCTCACACACCCCCCTCCCGCAATACAACAAGCTAAAGTAAGGGTATGGGTAACTCACAGATTGAACCCTAAAACAACCTCTGGGCTGATCTAAGTCAGGGTAGGGCTAACTCACAGATAGAACCCTGAAACAACCTCTGGGCTGATCTAAGTCAGGGCATGGCTAACTCACAGATTGAACCCTGAAACAACCTCTGGGCTGATCTAAGTCAGGGCATGGCTAACTCACAGCTGGATGTCTGGTTTTGTGGATGGAGTGAAAGAAACTCCCAAAAATAATTTTAATTCATGAATATATCTAATTTTATTTTATTTACAACAATGTGCAGGTTTTAGCACTTTCTTGGGACACCAACACTCACACTGCCATCACTACATTTTAAAAGAATTATAATGCATCTCTCGGCTCACATGCTAGTTTTTCTGTATAGTGTTTTCATTTAGTTAATTGGGGAGACAATATCACTATTGCTCACACACATACAAACTACGAGTGCGGATTTGGTTTCATGGATTCAGCACTTTTCATATTTTTATGTGACCTCAACTCCATGGTCTGGCATTTTGGCTTTCGTCCATCAAATTTCCAATAAGTCTAGTTCATTCCGATTGGGTGATAAGGAAACTCCTGTGACTACATACGGTAGCCATTTTCACATGGGAATTTCTCTATCATTCACGATCAGAATGACCTCGGCCCATCATAAATTTGATTGACGGAAGCTAAAATGCCAGACGTCTGGAGTAGGTAAGTCACAGAAATATGAAAAGTGCTGTAATACATCTCTTAGCTGACATGCTGATTTTCGTTTTTATTTTTTATTTTCGATAAATATTTCTACATTATTTGTTCCACTGTGCCTTCATAAAGTATATTTTGGACTTACATTCTTGTTATTTTAAGACCTGATTTATACGAGATTCCTCGGTCATGCCTACCATTGTTATATATGATATTTAGCAGTTATTCGCCGAAGGCGAAGTGATTATCGATGAATATTTACCGAGCGGCGAGTCTTCGAGCTGCGAGGTAAATATTCATCGATAATCACTGAGCCTGAGGTGAATAATTGTTTTAGTATAAATAAAAAGGTGATTATTTCAAAAAAGAAAGAAGGAAACAACATTGAAAGTGAAAATATTTTATTTTTTAAAAGCGCGACGGTCACGCTGACAGCCATTTTGTCCGAAAAGGTGATTATCGGCTGATAATCCGAGATAGAAAAACCAATCAGAGCGCGCGATTTCGTATAATCACCTTTGTATTTTTACTAACAATTGATAACAATATGCCCCAAGACAAAACAAAGTATAAAAACTATCTATGCTCCTTTCCGTAGTCTTCCTACAATTCCTAATGATCCCAGCACAAGCTCGAGGTCAGGATAAAATTTGCATAAAAATGTATAAAAAATATGCAAATTTTACCCTGACCTTGAGCTCGTGCTGGGATCATAAGGGATTGTGGGAAGACTACGGAAAGGAGCATGGAGAATTTGTGCTTGAAATATTAGGATGATAAAAACAATGTTTATCAATGTATAATAGTCATTTTATGTTTTTTGAATTGACATTTGTAAATACATCTCGTTATTTTTCTTGTTATATTCTCGTTTCTTCCTGAGAGTATAAAGCTGGCACCATCTGTGAACTCTTTCAAAAAACAGTTAAAGACATTTTTATTTTCAAACAATGTTGCTTTCTAGTATATAATGTTTTTTAGACATATCAATCAATTTTTTAGTTATAAGGTTCCTATTTTGTAAAGCGCATTGAGACGCCTTTTGGAATGCGCTTGCTAAGAAATAGTTTATTATTATTATTATTATTATTATTATTATTATTATTATTATTATTATTCATTCCCTAATGATTGACTGATTTTGCCGCAAGCTCTGATTAAATCAATAATATCAATGTGGAAGAAGCTATATAATATAATATTTTTAAAAATTTATTTAAGTCTAAGATAATAACCTTTAATAATATTTCAGTGTTCATATGTTCACATTTTTCTTAAAATCTTCATTACAAGAAGTACGAGGAAAACATCATAGGAAAACGTTGCTCTTCTTGAATCAAGCTTTTTACAAGCAACAAAGAGATTGTCATTTATAGATGCTTTGCACCAACTCATAGAAAAAGGAAACATATTTTCTGAAGTCATATCAGCAAGCATTTGAAACAGTCTAACAGTTTTTAATTTTTGAAATTTTATTGCTCTTGCATGAATACCTGAAAAGGTACTGCATTTTGAAATTAGGGGCACACCTTTTTGCATTATGTTTATTTAAACTGTATAATTATTATAATGTGTTGTCTGTAAACTCCTTCTAAGATGATTTTTGTCTGGAGGCAGCCAGCCAAATATCTTTGTTGAGGGTTCATGTACCTGTGCACCAGAAAAGATCTGAATTATCTCTAGAATCCTAATCTTACTATCATTGAAGTGTGACCCACAAAGCTTGATGTCTAATAATTTATTTACAAACTAACATTTTGATGGGGATATGCAAGCATTTTGGCTTTAGGCAGGAAGCAGTCACCCAACACAGTTCTACAGGAATTCTACTCTATACAGCATCACAGATTTGATTTGTCTCTGGAGTTTACTATCAACTCTGGCTTTTGTATTCTTGCAATATATTTATATCTGAAGGTGGTACATATCTCTCAACTTAGAAGGCAACTTTCAGCAAGAGCCTTACCCATTCTTCACCCAGGATTCAACTATAGTGACTGTCCCATTCAGCTGCCATTCAGGTTCGATGTAGTTTTATGGCCAGGCTGTTGTATTCTTTCAACTTGCTTGTTTGTTTTCTGGCAACTCCAAAGGTGACTTTCAACAAAAACTGCTTACACGTTCCTCGGCCGAGACTTTAGACTTTCTCAAAGTTTGTTTCCCCACTTGTGGCTCTGTCACTCACTTCTCATGACCTTAACACTTGCTCATCTGAAAAAAATAGTGTGGTCAACTTGTGGCAAGTCTATCAGACTATCAACCAAGGATATATATGGTATTCTCATGTTAGTATCACCATTCCTGAGTCTGGCATCATTCAGAGTACTGTTAAAAGAACCTAAAACACAGGACATCTTTAATTAGGTGAGTTGTTGTTTAGACAGATTTTACTGTGCAAAACCCAAATGCGTAACAATTTTCACTGTATTCACATATATTGGGAAAGAGTATTTATTGGTTAGGCATACAGATTACTTTGTATCCCACATCACAATATCTCACAGGTTTTTATCTTTTTCATTTCAGGGTGATGCAATATGACGTGTTTCATTTGCCTCCAAATTTGAGGTCAAATATAATTTTCAATTTTCTGGATCAAAAATCAACAGAAATTATTTCCATGGCTCCAGATGAAATTACTTAAAACAAACCAGCAGATCATTAATCTAAAAAGCTAAGCTATCAGATAACTCTGGTATCTTAAAAGAAGCCAATATCCAAGTTTACTCAACCTTACAACATGTAGATGGAAAGTGTAATGTACACCATAAATTGGGAAAAAACTTGGTAACCATTGGTTACCAGAAGTAACTAGAGAATTAATTTCGATATAAAACAGCTCTTCACTTGATTGCTAAGTAAGCTTTATTCTGTGTAACTATTTTGTAATTAAGGAATAAAAAACAGTTTTCCGTGTATTATACTCTGATAAAGACACGCGGGATGTGGAGAGAACACGAGAGAAGCGTAGAAAACCACGACGTATAGCGGTGTCTTTATCAGAGTATAATACACGGAAAACTGTTTTTTTTATTGCTTTTATAAAATAACTAGCGCTCAAATGCTTTTAAGAAGCAGAGAGAGAGAAAAAAAATAGCGCGAGCATGTATTATACTCTCATAAAACATGGCTTTTTGACCAATCAAAGCGCGCGTAATATCAAAGTTATTTTATAATTTGTGCTATTCCTTTAGGAAAAGGTTTGATATATTACTTCCAATGTAACTGTGTGTGTATGTTGACAACCTTGGGGGGGGGGGGGAGAAACCAGTACATTCTATGTATAGAATCCTTTCACGTGTCATCAAAGCAGCTCAATTTGGAGGACAAAACAAAAGAATTTCAATCTCATGAGATTTGGAACATATTGTTTTTGTCCTCAAACTTGAGCTGCATTCTGACGTGCCACATGGGGTCTATCAGTGATGTGGTGAGGGGGACAGCTAAGGTTCCCCTCCCCCCAAAGTTTGATCTTGGCACCGAAATTTCATTACATGTAGATGTGGCAGGAAAATGGTGCATTTCCCATCCTATGTTTGAGACCTCGCTACAACCCTGCTATATAAGAATACGCCAAGTGTTGTATATGAGGGTTCTCATCTCTTATCAGTCATTTAATGCAAGGTGTATTCTACACTACATGAAGGAAATCCCTACAAAAGTATTTTACTTGCAAAAGATCAACTTTCTTCAAGTGCAGACAATAAACCTATGAAAAAGTACTAATTAGTACTAGTTAGACTCTATCAGAGCATGTACTCAGGTTACCAAGAGTATGGCTATGAGCCTTCATTGGGTTGTATCCACACCCAACTACAGGACCCGACGGTCCACTTTTTTGTTACGCCAAATCAAATATTGCATTGCATTTTGACAAAGGTTGCATCCCCCCACAAAAACGTCTTGGGTACACGCCCGTACTATATCTACTTCTTCACAGGTTTACTGTTTGCACTCCCTTCATTTTCTCTTCCTATTTGTTAACATTTTTGTAAATGTTGCCATTTCTTGTTCTTCTGTGCCGTAGTTACCAAAAAGACCCAGAGAAGATTCTGATCAGAATAACCAAGCTCAGTCCTCAGATCTGAGAGACAAAATACCTAAACTTTCAAGAACTATTGCAGGAAATGATGAAACAGGTATGCCGGCACCACTTGAGAAATAATTATCCTATAAAAAGATTTACTAAGATTTTGAAAATTTTTTGAAAGTTTTGGAACGAAGTGTCATTCGCAGCCTGTTTTGAATATCTTGCCTAAGTGATCACAAAAAGTTTGGCAACAAAAAATGATTACCATAGTTTCCTTGTTCTCCTGTTGCTTTGCTTGGAGGATTTTTATGTGTGACTTGTCAACTATAATATTTAAAGTGAATGATTCTTATTAATTCCTGTTTTTGAATTCTTTAGGTTCTTTGGTGGTTAATGTTGGTAAAACAAATCCTTCGGCATCATTAAGTCTTGTGGACCCATCATACGATGACAACAGAATATCTGTTGAGATGTTTGACTACTCCCACAAGAGATCCGATACAGACCCAGTAGGGGATGATGGTGATGATCTACGCTCTCTTATAGAAAGACAAAGAAAAATTGATGCTGTTACCAAGAAAGATGATAAGCATTCCAAAAAAAGTGGTTCAACTTTTTTTGATTCCATGGTTGGTTACAGCAAAGAAGATCATTCCAAAAGCAAAACTCCAGATAATTATCGAGATAGCAAGAGAAAAGAAGGCAAAGATGGCAAGAGTTCCTCTGGAAAAAGTGACAGACACAGTAAACATGACGTGAAGAGTAAGAATAAAAAAGGCAAAGGAGAAGCGCCGAGTAGTTTTGAACTTGGTTTTCCATTTTTCTCTGGTGACAGTGGATCTAAGAATGCTAAGAATGCAAAGAACACTGATAAACCAGCAGAAGAAATGGATATTAGTGAAACACTGAAGGAACTGGCCTATCTTCGGAGTATACAGACTGGGGATAATGCCCTCCCCAAAGAAGAAGAAGAATATTTCAGAAAATTAAATGATCTTTCAAAACCAATTCTTACAAATCAGTTTGATGGGATTGTGACAGGAACACAGGAAGGAAATCACAAAAAGTTGAGCTCTGAGAATGCAGATGGAGGAAAGAAAACTTTAAGTGAACATCTGGGCCAGATGGTGTCAAGATGGGATAGTGTGATTGACAGCATGGTTGGAACTAAAAAAGTGGGAAATGCTAACGGCGATGATGAAATAACATATGGGCCATCCCTACCACCCAAGAAATCAAGTGTCGTGCCTAAAAAAGTTCAAGATAGTAGTTCCCCAGAAACAAAGTACAGTAAAGAGAGACCTTCAAGTAAAAGCAAATCAGAAGAAAATCCTTCTACTTTATCTATTAGAGGTATGCGTGGTGGCAGAGGGTTTAGAGGTAGAGGAGTGCGTGGAAGCTTTAGAGGACGTGGAGGCTTTAGAGGACGTGGAAGAGGGAGAGGTGATAATGAATTTACTCCAGGGATAAGAGGTAGAGGAAGAGGAAGAAGCAGAGGAAGATTCATTCGTGGTGGCTTTGTACCATCTAGAGGAAGACACATCTTTAACAAAGAAGGTACCAGCAGAAGAAGAGGCAGGAGTAGAAGTAGTAGCAGAAGCAGCTCTTCCTCAAGGAGCAGAAGCCGTAGTAGAAGCCGTAGTAGAAGCCGTGGTAGAAGTAGTAATAAACGTAGAAGAAGAAGCAGCAGTAGAAGTAGCTACTCTTCATCAAGTTATAGCAGAAGTAGGAGTCGCAGCCGAGACAGGGCGAAGGGAAGAAAGCAAACTAAGAGAAGGAGTAGAAGCAAAAGTTACAGCAGTAGGAGCCGTAGTAGAAGCAGAAGTCATAGTAGAAGTATAAGTAGCAGAAGTCGTAAAAGAAGTAGGAGTCGTAGCAGAAGCAGAGGGAGCTATAAAAAGCAAAGTAAAGACCGAGCAAGGAGCAGAAGCAAAAGCAGTAGTCGAAGTAGGAGCAGGAAGAGAAAAGAACGCAGTCGAAGCTGGAGTTTTGATGAGGATTATACCAAAAAGAGTAAAGCAAAAGGCACTCCTAACACAAGGGGAACCAAAACTACTGACATCAAAGCTAAAACAAAGAAAGAACAAGAACAAAAAGTACAGTTGAAACCCAAAAAAGAAAAAAAACCAGATACAGAAACAGTTAAAGGCAAAAATATTAAGGTACGGGAACCAAAGCTGGAGCAAAGTGATCAAGGAAAAGGAAAAACAACAGGAAAAATACCTGAAAATGCAACAAAAAAGACCCATGAAAAGCCTCAAGAAGAAAATCCAAGTTCACCTGCTGTTGTCGCAATGAAAGACCTGAAAGTAACAGCTTTCTCTAGTGTCTTTCTTCCACGGACAGTATCCAAATCAGTCACAAATATATCAAAAGGAATACCTATGGGTAAGGGGCGGTTTCAACCCCTTAAGAAACACCCTGTCTTTGATACCCAAGAAGAGGATTTACAGGAAGAACCAGAGAAGATTGATCCCAAGGAACTGGAGAGAATGAAAGAAGAGAAGCATAAGTTTGATAATGAAATCGATAAAGTTTTCAATGCAAAGTCAGGAACAAAGGATGTTAATAAAAAGAGAGGGGGGTGGAAACGTGTTGGGCCACCAGAAGAAAGTCCCAAGAAGGAAGAGAAGCAAGAACAACAGGGACAGAAGAAATTGGAAGAAACCAGACATGTAGAAGTTGAAGAAAAGAAAGTTGTTGAGGATCAAAGAATTGTAGAAACTAAAGATACCACAGAGGAAAAGAAAACTGACAAGGATCAAAGGAAAGAGAAAAAGGAAAAGAGAAGGAAAGAGAAAGAAGAAAAAAGTAAAAGAAAGAAAGAAAAGAAGGAGAAGAAAGAAAAGAAGAATAAAGAATCAATTAACCAAGAAAATTTGGGAAATGAAAAGCAGGAGAAAGTTTTGGGTGATAAAGGCCAAGCTCTTGTAGACTCCAGTAAAGCAGAGCAGCTAGAGCAGTATAATCAAGAGGGGTATCCAGGATATAATGAAACGGCTCAAGAATACCGTGAAGGAGAGTATCAGTATTATGAGGAAACAGGACAAGAACAAGGCTGGTATGATGAGAATGGAGTCTACCATAGTTACCAAGAAGAAGAGTACCTTTACTATTATGATCAAGAAGGAAATATTGTTGGGTATGAAGGACCTGAAGGATATGTTGAAGGAAACCCTTTCGAGGTAGGTAATACATGGATTCAGCTTGGGTCTAGTTTACTCATTTATGTCCACTTCTCTTTCCTTCTGAAATAAGTTCCAGGCAACAGAGACAGTACTGAAGTTGCAGTAATATGAACAACAAAATCATGCAACTTGTTGTTCAACATTGTCGTGTTGCAAGTTGCAGAGTGAATGGTGGTCATATCACCACCCTGTGCAACAACAAAATTTTGTTGCGTGACTTTGTTGCAGAAGAAGAAGCGCTTGCTACTCTGTAACAAAGAAAATTTGTTGTGCATGGGTTGGTAATGCAATTAACATCTGTCTGCAACTTGCAACGCAACAATGTTGCAGGACAAGTTGCATAGTTTTGTTGTACATATAACCACACTCATGAACTATTGCACTGCGTGTCCAGGTTATAAGACTTTTCATTTTTTCCATTTAATATATCTTCTCTGGTAAACAGAGAAACAATACTCAAGGGAAGGGTAAGTGGTCTGTAATTGAAAAACCTTAATACCCAAGTTGAATAGGTCTATTGATTGCTTAATAAAGTGCTTAGATTTGACTAGAACTGAAATTATAACATGGATGTGTAGCGTTTCATGTGCAGAGCCTTTATGGAGTATGTAAGCTTGACAGATGGTACTTAGAGTGGTCAACACATTCTACAATCATGAATGAGAAGCAGTTAGTGTCCCCCCCTCCCCTGGGTTATGCAGACAAGTATGACACTACCCACAATCATCAATGGTTTCAACTATGTTGATATCAAAAATAAATGAATTGTGAGACTGATGAACTTTATATTGCTTTATGACAAGGAACAACAATATTATTACGAAGGAGAACCCCAAGCAGCAGTACATCCAGAGATATATGAGCAAGAAGCATATGGAACAGAATATCCAGGTATATATATTTGCCAGCATGTTTTTACTAGAGTAGTTTTTGTATATAATATAGTCTCATTATTTCATTTTTCTATGCTTGATAATGACTAAGGCTAAGTCAAAACGTCACAGTTTTTATTTTTATTTAGTTTTTTAACCATGTTATATAGTATTTAATTGCAATTTTTCATAGTCAAGTTTTTGTATTACCATGAAAAACTGTCAGCATGAAACATGCCTTGCTTGTCAATGCCATGCTGTGTATGAAAGAATTAGAAATTCCATGCCGTGTCACTACGTTGTAACCATGCTGTGTGCTGTGACCATGCTGTGTCGCCACATTGTAACCATGCCATGTGCTGTGACCATGCTGTGTCACCACGTTGTAACCATGCCGTGTGCTGTGACTTTTCACACTCATATGAAATCTGCTCTAATGTAAAACCTTATCATAATAATTACTGTGGTCAATGTTTTGATGATGTATCTAATTCACCTTAGGTGATGCTGATGGAAGTTACCAGTACAGAGCCACTGATTTTCCAGTGGAAGGTCAAGGTCAAGTTCAAGGTCAAGGAGAACAGTACATGGGTTCTGACAATCACTGGGAACAATATCCTGTCGATGCACCAGAACAGCAGTGGTATGGTGCTGAGGGTTCATACCCTGATGGAGGACAGGGATATGCAGAGTATCAGTATACTGAAGGTGCTGTCATAGAGCAACAGAACCCTGGACAACAAGATGTTAACTACATGGTACAGCAGGGAGAGAGCTTAGCAGGAAGAGAGCTCACAGAGCCACAGGTTTGTTCTAAGCCACTGGCTATCTGCACTGTTTTCATTGCTATATGCTGATAGAGATATACAGTAATGACATGGAAATCGGTCAATAGATTTCTGTCAATCAAATATATTGGTAAAGTACCAGTTTGCCATGTGCCTTCTCATGGTCCTCATGTACCAAAAGTTTAAATTATTACTACTTTACTAGTATTTGTTTCAGACAATTCTAAACCTACACAAAATTTGTTTTACACACTAAGTCAAATTTTTTTAAGGAACTAGTTTAGTCTCTTGTTAGACCATTTCAAACTTCAAAGTTTGTTACAGTAGTTATTTATGAGAATTTTAAAATGTAATGTTTTACTGGTGTGAGCTCTAGATAATACGATACAATACTTCTAGTATTTGATTGTCTGAAATCTTTGGCCGATTTCCATGTCGTAACTGTTATCTTGATTATCAGTGTGTGGCAACAAAACAGTGGTGGGTGCTACAGTACCTACTGAATAGTGAAAGGAAGGACTATTTATTTTTTATTTTTATTTTTAGACCTATGTTGCTCCTGTTCAAGCTCCAGAGGAACCTAAACCTGAAGGAGATATCAGTGAAAGTGAAATTGTTCTAGCTCTTGGAAAGAACCTTGCAGCATTAGCAAGACTCAAGGGATGGAATCAGCAGGAACTTTTAGATAAGGATCCTATAAACCTTGTGCAGATGCTGCAAAAACCACCAGCCGAGAAACCAACTGTGATGGCGCAGAGGGAGATGCTTCCTGAAGAACCATTTAGACAGTTTCAGCAAGATGAACCAAACAGACAATTTGCACAGGAAAGAAAACTAGATGAGTTACCAAGGCAACAACTACAACAAAGAAAACCAGATGAAGCAAGAATGCAGTATCCTCAAGAGAGAAAGCTTGGCATAAATGAAAGCAGCATTGCTGAACAGAAGCCATTAAAATCTATACTAAAAAAAGGGAATAGCACTTCATTAAAACCTCCGCCTAAAACAGAAACATCTACTGCAAGTCACCTCATCAGAAGTGATCCTAGCACAGCTAATAATGACCACGTTGGTCCAGAATACATTGTACGTATTTCAAAATCTGGACCTGAACGTTTCTTCTGTAAGTTATGCCAGTGTCACATTGAATCACCAATGGCCAAGGAACTGCATGTGAAGAGTATGAAGCACATAGAACTGTTTGTACGTGAAAAGTCATCTCTGCTTCATTCTGTTATCGGAGCAAAGCAATCAGAAGAAACAGCTTTGCCTGAAAGCAGTCCTGGGTCTGGCTTCTCCTCCCAGCTAGACAAGTTGCTGACAGAAAATAGAGAAGCAAGTCCACATAGTAGTACTGATAAAGCAGATGATCATGAAAGCAGAGACAATCCTGAAGAAGAACTTGCAAGAAACAGATTATTGGATTATGAAAGGATAAGACTGAGGGACTGGCAGAGAAGAGAAGAAAGTGTCAGTTCGGTTGAAAGTGAGAAGACGAAGCAGTTTGAATATGGGAGAACAGATGAACAAGATTTTGAGAGTAGAACTTCATCAGATGTGATAAGAGGAAGTGTAGAACAAGAACAGTATGAAGATAGACATGAACATTCAAGATATTCTAGAGTAGAGAGACGAGAAGCAGACTGGCGGCAAGATGAGCAAGGTTATGGAAGAGAACGTCAACACTATCCACCAGAAAATAGAGAAAGAGACTATGAAAAAGGAGATTATCATAGAGAAAGACGATCATTATCACATGACTCAGACCGCCGGGATGATAGAGGAAGTATTGGATCAAGAGGTAGTGATAGGTCTGTTGATGGGAGTGAGAAGGATTCTAGGCTGGAGCATAAAGCCCAACCCATGACATACAGAAGCAGAATGCAACAAGATGTCAGGCCTTCTACTCGTGATAGACCAGGGATAAATCAAGGTGAAAGCTCAAACAATCAAGGAAGATCAAGAGGTTTGACGCAAAGAGAACAGCCATCAAGGCAAGAACAAATACTAAGAAGAGACAGATCTAGACAAACACTTAATCAGGATGAGAGAGAAAGGTCTAGTGGACAGGGAAGAGGAAGGACTGGTTTCCCACCACAGGAGAACAGAGGACAAGCACAACAGGAAAGATGGCCTGGACAGGCCAGTCACCAAGATGAAACTAGACAGGATCGTGATCAAAAGGCCCAGGAAACAATCTCACATTCTACAGGTAGTTCAAGAATACCATCTTCAGATAGAAAAGAAATGCCTGGAGCAGAGAGTGCAGGTCTGGGAAGTGGAAGAACTGATCAGAATGTGAAAACTAGTGAGAGAATTAGCCAATCAATTCCAGTAGTGGGAAGAAGCCAGGGACAACAGAGTCAAAAGACAAGTAAAGACAGTGACAGAAAAAGAAATACTGGCACAGGGCTTGAGGTGGATAGGGAATCGTCACAAAAGGCTGTGGAAAGGCAACCAGGAAGGGGTGGGATTCAACCATTACCAAGGATTCAAAACCAAAATGAAACACAAGAAGGAAAAAGGAGAACTCAAGAACCCCAACAGCAAGTTCCAGCCTCTACTAATGTTAGGCCACCTTCTGCATTACTAGGAGATCCACCTAGGACACACACAGAGGATCCAAAGCCTCAAGAACAAGTAAAAAACATTTCTACTGTCATCCAAGGGCAAAGACGTGTCCCACCACCACCGCCTCCATATAACAAAGGAAGTGGACCCCAGTCGTTTAGAGGACGAGGACGTCCCCCACCACCTGACGGGAGAGGTGATCATCATTCACATATGCCACCAAACCAACCAGGAATGATGAGGAGTAGTGGTGCTCCACCTCACTCTCTCTTATCTTTGCAACCTCAAGTGCCATCACATGAAGTAGGGCCACCTTCAAGTGCTATGCCTCCTAGAAAGCACTTTCCTGTGGACCAAAGTATGGGAGATCATCGCACTCCACCCTACTATGGCAGAGGTAGGGCAGCTGGTCAGCCACAGTTTCGTGGCAGAGGTGGTAATCCACACACATCACGAGGAGGGTATGGTGGCCCTCCACAGTTTGCAAGTAGAGGAAGAGGTGGTAGAGGCTACCGTGGTCAACAATGGTAATCCACAGTTCTAGCAAACATGTCAATCAAAATGTTGCAAGTTGTCTTTTCATTTCATCCTTGGCTAAGACAGTGAACGAAGAACTGTTTATCCACATCAACTTTGATAAATTATTATGAAGAAATCTCAAGAAATAAAAAGTTTGTTCTTTTGAAATCAAAGGATTTGGGCTCACACAACATTTGTGAAGAAGTTCAAAACTGTTCTCTTGCTCATCGTCGTGGAATCAAGAGAATCTCTGGTCTCATCAATAAAGAGACCTTTAGTGTCTTCAAGATGTTTCAGAATAACATTTTAGAACTGTAAAGAAATGGAAAATAAATCTTTTGAACACACTTTCTGTTCTAAGCTACACCATTGCTGTTCTAATCTACAATAACAGCAAAACCATTTTCAAAAGTTTAGTTTAAAAAAATTTCATTGCCAGTATCTTTTAATGTTGGGAAGATAAACCCACTATAAGTACCTTACGTAAGTTCAAAACTAAAAGTACTAAGGAATCATACTCTATTTGAAAATCTGTTCTCAACTTTGAAAGACGTAAGGATTTTTAAGGACTTCTAATGACCATGATTGTACATTTGTAGATGACCAAATAAAATATATTTTCTTTCCTAAGTTTCTCAATATTGTTTTTATATGCATTCTGGTTTTTAGTTTCAATGTTGACATCTTGACTTTGAACTGTTCATGCAAAATTGGGAAAAAATACAGCAATTCCACGACAAATATTAGAACTTCTTATTCTTACAAAAGAGTTTATGTATTTCTAGAAATAAATTCATCTCTGGAACAATGACTGCGTTGATACCATTAATTTCTAATTGCTAATCATTTCCTGTCTCGTGCAGAATGTTCATCACCTAAATCGCAAGTTTTCAATAGAATTCTTTCTGGCTGACAGCACATATTGCTCAGTGTTTGGCAACCATTTAAAACAGATAATGAAATTCAAAGACTTTTATCAGCTGATCAGAACATTCAAATACTAGCATAATACTGAATACTTGCTGATATTTACTAGATTCTTTACACAAAGGATTCCTCTGCCTCTGATTACATGACATATGGTCTCATTTTATGTTAAAACCCAATCTTAGACTAATGAATTTTTATTTTCATTACATTCCAAGATACAAAAATATGAAGAATATAATTATGTATTTTTGGATAAAAAACAATTGTACAATATTTTCAAGCCTTCGAGAAGGAAATACTTAAGTTCTAAATGGACAACTCTTCCTAAGAATTAATATGATTATTTACAATAACACTCTCAACTGCAAGTTAAAACTGAAATTAACTTATGACAATACTGGATATTTATCTTACATACTATTAGGATTTATCCCTATGAAAAATCAAAATATCCAATACTATTGGTAATGAGCCTATTAGTAAAGATGTAAACATTCTTTGCTGTAGTTAATTACTAGAGACCTTGAGCATAAGGGATGCTGAAACAATGTGAGCATGTTTTCAAAATGGTATTTTCATGCACGCGTTATCCTTGGCATTGTCTTTCTCTAGATCTCTAGAATGTAAAAAACACCAACTGACATTCTAGTGAGGACGACAGGGCACATGCACAAAAAAAAACATTTTGAAAACGAGTTTGCATCCTCGTTTTTGTATCCCTGTCCTTGTTGCTTGACAATGTTTAAGGTCCCTACTAACAGTAGACCAGCATCACCACCAGCACTAGTCACATTGGTACCATACCAGGCAGAGGTAATATTCATTATGTTTTTTAATGCACTCTAATGTTTTCCTTTAGATTTCTGTGCCACTTTCTTTATCATTTCTAGTCTATCAGCAGTACCAAAGAATTTGTCAAAAAAGATGCTCAACTGTGTTGCCCAGATATTAGTTGACTGATGATCCAACTGAGGAGAACTTGGGATTACTTCAGGGCTTGGGCTTTGGTCCTCTTCATCTGCATCGTTCTCTGCAACTGCTCCAAGGCCTGCACCTGGGAAAGAAAAGTAATGAAAAACAACAACTTTAGGATGAGGTCAACATCGTAACCCATCCTAATCTCAGTTGCTAGACCTAGTCAACAAAACTTGACAGGCCACCATAAAAGTGCACTCATCTGGTAAAAACGTTTATCAGTCAAAGATACACAAAGATACAGTTTTTTGATGCATATTCTTTTCCTTGTCAGAAGGGTTTTATGCTCAAATGCTCAAATGTAGTGACTTTTTTGACCTTCATAATATGAATAACAACTTTGGGGGAGGAATGACTTTCTCTAAAGGATGTTTACAGGCCCTCTGCTTTCCCCTCCCCTCATGACAGCCTTGTCACAGGCTAAAGAATATGTGAAAAAATGTCAAACTTGAAACTGTGCCACATGCCATTGGCTTGGTGTGTCCTGGCCCTCTCCTAACCCTGGTTCACACCAGCATCATAATCATAATTGGAAGCAACATAGGCAGACGTGGTATTGCATTTATCACCTAGTGAAAAAAGACAGGCTCTGACAATCAGCAGTATGCTACTGAGTCTGCCTATGCTGCCTCTGATTATAATGATGACGCTAGTGTGAACCATACTATAGCTCTCACTTTGAATGCATTTTGAATTCATATTTGGGTAAGTTATTAATTTATTGTTATTTGATATCTAATAGATACAAAATAAAGACAGTCATGACAACAAAGAATGGTGTTATTTTATGAAGACAATAAAATGAAGTTGTTTACACTGAATCAAAATATGGTGACCAATTTGAATAACTATTGTTCTGGACTGACTAGCCTGGTGTTCATGTGGAAAGCGTTTTTACATGTATGAGAGGCTAGCTAGTCAGTCCAGAACAATAGTTATTCAAATTGGTCACCATAGTTATTTTGGTTTGGTGTATGATTAGTGGCTAACGGTCAAAGTAAAACAAAAGAAAACGAAGGAATTAGTGTCTACCTCTACATGTTTGTACCATATTTATACTGTCTTATAATATTTATCCAACATTTTTACGGTTTTTGTTTTTTAAAAAGGGCCCAACAAAAATCTACCCTTCTCTTTGAGTCAGCCTGCTCCCCCTACTTTTTGAGTTTTCACTTAAAAAGGAAAGAAAGCAAAACTGATTTGGCGGCAGACACATGTTTCCCCTGCCCAACAAATCTAGGGCTGACCCCTTAGTCTGGACAGCTTACCTGGTGTCTCTGATTCTGCTGTAGCAGTTTTACTGGCCGTTTGTTGCTGCATGTTTACTGCTGAGTGCTGTGATGCAGTGCGCTTTGCTTCTTCTTGAGAGCCTGGTTGCTGTGTGGCATCGGGGGTCTTTCCTGTAACCATTAATCAATAGATTCTTAGCTTGGGCATACATTTTTTCCATTATCGCATGTCATTCTCTAGTTACCCAGAATTTCCCAAGAACTTTACACTCCATCACCTTCAAACAATCATTTCAATATCGGATGTGCATGAGCTCGAAATTATAGCACAAAGCATGATGGGAAAGTGAGTCCTTACACTTTTTTGGCTTCTCTAAAAATTCATCTAACAATTTTTCCTTCAACATTTTCTATGGAAATAAAAGGATTTCAGCAGACGAAAATAACAGAGTAATTTTTTTTCTGATAGTTCCATTGATTTCTCTTTTACATTTTTAAAGAACTCACTTTCCCAAAGTGCTTTGTGAGCTTTGATGCAGATTGCCTATTCGAGGCCTTTGGGTCAACAATACAGTAAATGTATGGAAACTGACTTAAATGCTGACTGAAAGCAAATGTTTGAAGGCAATGGCAGGGGCAGATCCAGGGGGGTGGATTGGGTGGCTAGCCACCCCCCTCTTTGCAGGGCTTAGAATAGGAAAAATAGGTGCACGTACAGTTGATCCTCTATCTTGCAGACATTCAAGGGCTGGGGGAAAGTCCGTAATATACTAGAGATGTCAGAGATATCGAGTTATTTTCACAAATAATAAATGTATGAACAGATATGAATTTTGCATTGCCTGGACCTAAAGAGTTGTCCGCAACCCTAGACCTATCCTTTTAATATTTTTTTACAGTTAGCCACCCCCCTTTGTAAAGTCCTGGATCCGCCCCTGAATGGAGTGTATCTCTGATATCTGCTATTGTTCTTGATAACTAAATCCAGTAAGAAAAACAAACCTTCTTTAGAAAGTCCTTCACGGGTTTTTATCCCAGATTCTCTGGTTGCTGGCTTTTGTTCAGGTGAGTCTGTCAAACCGGGCTGAGATCTGATGGGACTCTCATTTGCTACTGGACTGCCATTTGCAGACTCAACTACATTTTCTTCATCTAGAAAAGAATGTTTTGAAATAGAAATAATTATAAGCTTTGTTGAAAGTATGATTCTTGGTCTATGAAAATGTTGGTAGAATTTGCATGGGGTACCTTGTACTGCATGTTTTAATTGAACAATTATAGCATGCCGCTACTGCAGTCAAGCCTACTCCATGCAAATTTTACCAACAATCTCATAGATCAAGCACATCATCATAGCCCATCATTCATTCCCCTGGGAAATTGTAGTTTCTACATCAGGGGAGAGTCTGGCAAGAGTATGTTGTGATTTTTAGAATTTCCTGTGAGTAAATCACCATCCTTGAGAGAATATAGGGTAGCTCAGTGCCAGTGTTATCAACTCTACCTCTCAGGTTTGCATCTCATGTGAGTAGAGTTTGTTAGGTCTCTCCCTTGATTCAAGGGTTTTTCTCCAGGTTCTCTGGTTTTCCTCCCTCCATAAACCTACCACATGCTAAATTCCAAGTCGATCTGTGAGTTAGCCCTGCCCTGACTTAGATCAGCCCAGAGTTGTTTCAGGGTATTGATAAATTTGAAGGGTGTTCTCCAGGTGTCAATAGGAAGTTAGGTTAGACCAAGGCCTGCGCCCCACCCTTCTCATCGCCCATTACCTTCCTCAGGAGATTCTCCAGGTTTAGATGTCATTGGAGAAAAGCATTCTGCACTTCTAGATCTAATGGATGCTGCTTCAGGACTCAGCTTGGCACTATGTGAACTCATAATCATCCGGTCATTCACGTACACCAAGGCGCAATCAATAAGCCCCTCAAAAAACTCCAAGAACGTTATCTCTAGCTCAAGGTTACAGAAATCTGCCTGAGCAAGATGTGGATTGTCCTTGGACAAGATTTCAATCACTTCTTTTGGAGTGAGGGCATTATTAAACAGCTTATATTCATTCAACATAAATAGGAATTGCCTGGCTTTGAATGCTGGTTCATATGGAGCAAATTTATTAGGGATGCATAAACCATTAAAGATGTCCCAGGACTTTTCTATGTACTTGCTGGCTTGTTCTGCTTTGGTTGCACTGGGGAATAAACTCCCCTGTACATTGCATGCATTGTCGAGGATATTTTGAGATATTATTTGTGAGGTACATTCGGCAAAAACTGCCCCTTTCTTGTGCCTCTGCTCATGGAATACATGGTAGCCAATCATTATGATAGCGTTGATAAAGTCTCTTAGGAGTACTTTGTGTTGTGGCTCATGGATGTTAGGAGTCCTCTCATTGGTGCTGACAAAACGATCCATTTCTACTAGCGTTACTCCATGATGATGTATCTTACAGTCCTTAAGGAACCTCCAGAACTGCATTCTCGTCATAGCAAACGTATTATCTGTGGAATACTCTTGTCCAAGGCCACTATAGAAGGTGTAGATCTGCTTCAGTTTGCTCATATGTCTCAGTATAACATTTGTAACAGCCTGTAATTCTTCCTGGCGTTCATCAAGGTACATTTCAAGGTCATCAAAGAGGTGATCTATCTTGATACTCAGAGGGTTATTGATGCCGAGAGTGGAGCTATCACTGGGGATGAAGGGTGTGGCACTCCTCAGTGGAGTCAGAGGGCGCACTGGAATACCGGAGCTAGCAATCTCTGGGGTGGTCATGCCAGAGGGGTTGAATTCAGGGAATTCTAGCATGTGGTCTTGTTCAAAGTTTCCTGGGGAAAACAAAAATTTTCAAGTTAGTTTCAAGGATTTAAAGTGATTTTTTTTACATTCTCATGGGAATAAACATGGTGCCATATTGTGATCAAGGTACATAAACAGATTAAAGCAACGTAAGTTCTAATTTAAAGAATTAAGGTCTTGTTTTTGACATGTCACAATGTCCCTGTGGTATCTTTTTAATGCAGAGAATTAGGCCAGAATTAGACCTTGTAGATTAAAATTGATAGAGTGCAAACAATATATCCTTGAAATACAAATTACTAAATAGTACAAAATAGTGCTAATTAAACAATAGAAAACAATAGAATTTGCACGATATTGTACTATTTAGTATAACTAATGTTTCATGGATTTATTGTTTGCACTCTAGGCCAATAACTATTAATTATTACAAACTACTTGAAAAACTTTTTTAAAAACGTGTGGGTGCCATTGTTTTGGTATCTGCATCCTTGATACTTCAAAATGCTGCTGAGGTTGACAGCACACTCATGAACCTTACATGATAATGGTTCAAAGTCACTGAAGACCACAAGCACTAAGGCACTGAAAATCATCTTGCAAAAAATAAATCCTTAGATCATTATTAAGCACGGTTAATTATGGATTCCACAGGGAACACACACCTGCGAGATTAGTATTGCTGCTCACCGTGCTTGTAGCAATAGACCATTTTCGAGATGCACGAGCGCTTTCAAAAATATCACAGCCGCAGACATGAAAAAGAGGCATTTTCAGGCAAGATCACACGCGCTATTGACTTTGCCCGAAAATATCATTATTGTTGTTATGGTTATTACCTTCAAAGACATGACCATTTTTAAATATGTATCTCCCTTTGCCATGCTTCATGTTGTTCATCCATTCTCCAATATACTTTGCACCTGATGCATATGTGAATGTACCATAGCCTTGCCGCAGCCCATTGCACCAGTCACCAACATAATAATTCCTTAGTGGATACTGAGATCCAGGGATTCTTTTCAGATAACATGAGTGCTCACCATGGCCATGCTGCATGCCATATTCCCATTGGCCTTTGTAAGTCTGTACTTGCTCCCTATCAGTCCAGTGCATGACCCCATCGCCATGCCGCAGATTATCCTTCCAGTCTCCATTATACTCATTACCAGATGCATATCTTCGTACCCCATGTCCATGCCTATTGTTGTTGAACCAATGTCCATCATATTCAGATCTCCCTTCCTCGTCGTATCTCAAATGCCCTCTACCGTGCCTTTTCCCATGATTCCATTCCCCTGTGTAAACACTTGGTAGACATCCACAGTAAAATGTTCCTTGGCCATGTCGAAGCCCATTGAAGACCTCTCCTTCATAAACACTATTATCTTGCCATGTATATTTTCCTGTACCTTCTATACTATTCTCTTTAAAATCACCTTCATATATAATACCATTATCCCAGACATACTTCCCTTGGCCATCCATCTTGCCATCCACAAAAGACCCAGTGTAGATGTGTCCTCCCTTGAAGTACGCTGTTCCTACACCATGAAAAAAGCCTCTCTCGTCTTTCTCTCCTTCATAACTCTCCACAATCAAGTTAGTTAAGATTGGTTCATTCCTCATTACATCGTGAGGAGCCATTTTCACGTTAGCCTTCCCAACGACATCTTCATTTTCAATACCTTTTTCAGACGTTTTCTCATCTTTCTCTAGATTTTCACCTTCCTCGTTAACTTTTTCATCTACCTTAGGAACTTCTGACACAGGTTCAGGCATTTTTATGAAGAAAAATAGGAAAAAAACAGCTGAAAATTGTCAAAGATCATAACAAAAACTAAATCTTTTTCGACGGTTGCCTTGGTGACACTAGAGGTTGATACCATCTAACAATATCCCGGATGTTATCCGAAGTTTGTTCGTTTGATCTTCGTGTATCATTCGCTTACATGCCGTAAAGAAACCGGTGTCCGAAGAAGTACCGATGAGTATCCACCGCTAACATAATGAAACGCAGGCGCACACACTTGGTCAAGTGTTCTCGAATACACACACTACAAGATGGCGGGGAGTTAGAATTTACTAAAAGTACGCTCAAAAAAATTCCAAAATGCGGCCAAAATCGGTCTGCTGTCAGTGCTCCTGGTTCGTATCAGACGGCGTAGGTATCGGCTGTGCCATCTTCACCTACCTTCTTGTAGCATATTCCGAAATAGTGGTGGTTTTTGTCATGTTACTACCTGAAATTCCGTTAGCCGGTATGGGTCTTCTTCATGCTGTACTCTTCACCTATTTATCGATTTTAGCCGTTGTAGCACACGTCAGGGCAATGCTTACGGACCCGGTGAGTTCTTTATTTATACTTCTATCTATTTCCTTTGCTATCTAATCTTCACCTATCAAAATAAGCCTAATTTTCATTTTTTTTAAATCCTAATTTTTTTGACACAAAAACATGTATAGGAAAACTTTCGTATTCTAAGAAAGTTGGTCCAAAAAAACTCATAAATATATCTAATTTAGTATCTTCAATTATTAATTGCTTTATAAAAAGCTCCAATATTTTAGAAGAAGAGCTTTTAGTATTGGGTTTCTTAAGTAAGAAAATTTATTTTTGCTAATAAACTGCATGATATACACAACAAAGAGGAAGTAGATTGTAGATCCACCCAGTGATTTTAATCAGTAAGAGAAATCATCCTACTTCACTTACAGATTAAACTCGAGATCAGAAACATGCTGCTCAAGATCATTGGCTATTTTATTGTTTTCTTTTTCAATTTTATGTACACTTTCTGGAGATACTAAGATTATTTCCCTTAAGCAATGGGAGCAGATGTTTCTGTTTTGAGCTTTTTCTTGTTTTTGTTTTAACTTTGCCTTTCATTGTTGGCTCATAAATCATGTTAATATTCGAAAATATCTTTTAGAATGTTCTTTCATTAAGACTTTCAGAAAATGATAAATAACAGAGTCAGGATGTCTGACTTTGTTTTTTTTCTCACAAAAATGAAAAAATATATGAAAAATATATTCTCGTAAAAACGAAAATACTACTAACAGAGAGTATGTTGCTTTCATATTTATTTTTACCTCTAATTTTAAACTGAATTGCTAAGAAAGTCTTATTCGTTTTTTGTTTTGTTAATTTTAATGAAAAGTGAATGAAAGCATAAATTATGAAAGCAGAAATCATGTTTTTTTTTCTCATCTTAAAATTAATTTTCCATTCATGAAAAAAATTATCACTTAAGTTTTTCATCATATTCTTGCGATATTGAATTTCAAGGCTTTATGTTTCACCCATGCCAAATTATAATAATCCTGCAATGAAACCCTCAAACCGCAGAATAATTTCAAAACATAAAACCAATGTATATAGTAATTTGAAAGAAATAAAAGCTATTAGTCATACAAACGAGCAAGCTTCCCACTGTGCATTTTCCTTATTTCAAATGTCAACATCAATGACCTTTTTAATTCCAAATAATTTGTTTTCAAAAATTAGTTATTTGATTTGCAATCTTTTCAGCCTGGTCATAAAATTTCCCAATTCAGACTATATGGCTCCCCTATAAGTTTGATATCATTGTTTACATTAATACTTGAGACGCTATGTCAATATGAAACAGGCTTAAACACAGAATTTCTTCTCAAGGAAATGATTTGGGTTTAAAATGGGGAAAAAAAACACACAAGCTAAACAAGTCTATCGAAATAAGTTTTTATGGACCTGCAATTGGTTTAAATATAATGTGTTTTGATGAAGATTAAATAATTATTTAACAACAAACTTATATTTTGATTTCAAAATATCCTGTTTATGATATAAATGATGTTTTTCTAGAAAGAAATTATACAGAAAAATAGCAGTCCTCTACAAGTGACTGCCAATTGTGATACAAATAAATGAGTATTTTTCTTTTGAAAACATAGACTTTCCATATTTATTATTTAATGATGAATGGTATATGTGTTTTAACAAACCAATAAAGTAGATGTTACTGTTTAGGATTTCTTGTAACATAAACAGGACAGAAAAGAGTTTTACATACATTTAAATATTTAATAGAATTAACACTGGATTCCACAGAGTGGATTCTAATTTGGAATTTAGAAGTTGATTTTTGAGGAGGGAGGAAAACTGGAGAACTCTGAGAAAACCCTTGAAGCACAGGAGAGAACCAATAAGCAACTTTGATACTCATATATGACACTGAGCCCAGTGGGACTCACACCCAGGTCACATTGATGAGAGGTTAGCCCTCTCACGACTACACCCCCCATTCTCCCATGCATATTAAATATCCCACGATGAAGGATATTTGAAAAAGGATCCCCCATCCCTCTGGTATTTCCAATTTTCTTCTGTACAAACCTTGTTATTTTGTTTCTTCACTGACCCCGCCCCTTCTTGGTATTTCCAATTTCTTCCATGATAGCTTGTCAGCAGTATAATAGCCCCTAATTGCACATGCTCAATAGCTGTTGCTCGGCCACATGGTTTGCTATGCTATCACTGTTTGCATTGCCTTTGCCACTTGCCTGTGTTTTCTAGCTTTGGCAAGTGAAATAACTAAACATCGTGATCATCATCGTGATCATCATCATGATCATTACCATGCACCACACATCAATACGAGATGCTCATGCATACATATTAATAAATTAATAAATATATGCATATTATTTTATTTCTTCTAGGGAACAATACCTCTAGGTAACTGTACTGCAGAAAATATAAAGAAGCTACGATTAGCTGAAGGGCAGACAGTACTACGGTGTACGCGGTGTGAATGTATTAAATTAGAGAGAGCTCATCACTGCAGGTAAGCCATGAATTTTTCTGCTTTATTGAGCTCCTTATTAGAGGCAGTTTTTATGTTTCTGCTATTTTTACAACTCCTTGACAATTGGCCTCTATTAATAATTAATTGGCAAAGACTGTTGTAAGTTGATTGAACATAATTCATGGTTGTCACAGGTCAGGGAAAAGTCTGGAAAGTCAGAGAATTCTACCCTATGTCAGGAAAATAGATATTGCAGATTAAAAATCAGGGAAAAGTCAGGGAATTTTATGGTTCACACAGTACTTGAAAATGTACGGTCCCTCCTCGCTGGTATGATGGTTTTATATCATTGTCATCTGCTCAAAACATGGAACACACAGAAAACACCTGGCTACATTTAAAACATAGAACATCTAAATTATCGGGTCAAGGAAAATCAAATTTTAGTCAGGGAAAGTCAGGAAATTTTGTGATTCAATTATCGTGACAACCATGGAATTGCCTGCAATATTTGCATAAATGTGAATGAAATTTCTGAATAGAAAAAAGTCTACTAATCACAGATTAACAGCCACAAGAATAACCCATACACTTATTGTGTGTTTCGAGTTATTAATAAGTGTTTTGTATAGGCAAAGCTATTTATTCTCCTTATAATTCCACTTGGTTCTTTTAATCATGATTTTGATATCAGAATTGAATTCAACACCTCACATACTTCTAAAAACGAGCAAAAAAACTTCATGTCATATTCACTAATACAATGTAGTGTTAGATATATTTTTATAAATGTCTTATATTTTTCTGCTCTTTATCACTACTGATGAACCTATAAATATGTTAAATTCTCATCTGCAGACATCCTCCTCAATTTTGATGTAATTTTCAAGACAGCCATTAATGGCCATTAGTTTTGTTCCATAGTCTTAAAGTCTTTATAAAATTTACTATATTTATACCATTGTCATTTTTTCCTTTTAGTAATTAATCTTTTACACTACTTTCTAGCTTAATAGTTGTTTTTATTCACCATTTAATTGTATTTCTGTTGCAGTACATGCCAGCGATGTATAAGGTAAAATTTATTTCAATAACTAGTAATTTTAAAACCACATATACCTTTGTAAATTAATGCAGGTACAACAATGGGGATTTTTAGCATAATTCATACTAAAATATAGAAGATTGTTTGATGTTACTGAATTAAATAAATACAGGTTGTATTTTGATGTGTTTGACCTGATGGGCTTGTTGTTTTTTTGCAAGGGTTTTCAAGGTAATCATACCCCTTCTTTCCCATCCTTCTTCTTTCTTTTTCTCATTCTTTTTCTCTCTACCTCCCTTCTTCCTTTTATCCTTCCATCAACCCCTTTTCTTCCTTTCTCTCTTTCTTTCTTTCTTTCTCTCTTTCTTTCCTTCTTCCTTTCTTTCTCTCTTTCTTTCTTCATTCCTTCCTTCCTTCAATCCTTTTTTCTTCCTTTTCTTTCTTTTTCTTTTTCTCTCCTTCAATCCTTTTTTCTTTCTTTCTTTCTCCATCTCTCTCTCTCTCTCTTTCTTTCCTCTTTTCATACTTTTTCTATCTCTTTCTTCCATCCTTCTTTCCTTTCTTTCTTCTTTCCTTTATACTCATTGTTTATTTTCCTATTAATAGTGCAAGTTTTTATTTTAGACATGAAGAGAGTATACATAAAATGGTTATATTATAAATAATGAACACTGCATATTTATAGCAGACAAACACATTAAATCTTAACAGCACACTAGAAATATTAGCCCTTCCAGAGTTGTAGAAATGCCTTACATTATGGGGTTGTTTTGAGGGACGCTTCATCAGTAAATTTTGTGCATCAAGAAACGAAAGAAATTCTAGAATAACTTGAAAGTTAAGGTTTCCCATTACCTTTAATAAATATATTATCAGAAAGTGAAAAATATGCCATATAAGTATAAAAATGTCCCCTAAATCAGCCTCATGATGCAATATGTGATGCAATTCTGAAAGGGCTAATATTGGCCACGTTATGGTCACAGCTGTTTTCACATTTTTGTTTCCTTTAGCACCTCTAGACAGTGGAGGTTCATGCTAGTATTCAAGTTTTATAACCCAATTTTGCAATAACAGAATTATCATCTAACACTCTCTTTTGTTTTGCATTTTCTAGGAGAATGGATCATCATTGCCCGTGGTAAATATCATCATTATATATAGATAAATTTATTTATTTACTACATTCTTTCATCCATCCATCCATCCATCCATCCATCCATCCATCCATCCATCCATCCATCCATCCATCCATCCATCCATCCATCCATCCATCCATCCATCCATCCATCCATCCATCCATCCATCCATCCATCCATCCATCCATCCATCCATCCATCCATCCATCCATCCATCCATCCATCCATCCATCCATCCATCCATCCATCCATCCACCCACCCACCCACCCACCCATCCATCCACCCACCCACCCACCCATCCATCCATCCATCCATCCATCCATCCGATTATTCATCCATCCATCCATCCATCCATCCATCCATCCACCCATCCATCCACCCACCCACCCACCCACCCACCCACCCACCCACCCATCCATCCATCCATCCATCCATCCATCCATCCATCCATCCATCCATCCATCCATCCATCCATCCAATTATTCATTCATCCATCCATCCATCCGATTATTCATTCATCCATCCACCCACCCATCCATCCAAAATTCTTTCTTTTATGTTTATGGGTGTTTCTTATACATCTTTAAATAACGTAGGGTGCATTTACAACTTACATCATCTGATCAGCCTTCATCATATTACGTGCAATTTTTACCCTGATTACCCCCCAAAAATCCCAATGTATTGAAACAGTTAGCCAATGTGAAAGTAGAGAATAGATCCTTTTCAAATATGGCATCTATGACGTAAAACAAGGAGTCCGAGTATGTCCCAGATGTCATGAGTGATAATGATTGTGTTTTGAAATTCTGGGCATTCCAGTTCTGGATGCTGCTAGTGGAAATCATTGGGTTTAGACATCCTGGACATTGTCATTCTCCTCGTTTGACATCATAGATGCCATATTCAAAAAGGGTCTATTTGAGTATAGACCCATTCAAAAAATGGCGGCTTGCAATTTACTTATTTTCTAAATTTCATTCCTCAAGAAAAATAAAACATGAAATGAAAAGAAGATAAATAAATAAGGATTATGTGAAAAATCTGGGACAAAAAAAAGTTATTATTTAAGGAGTTATTGCAGTTCAAAGTGTGTAAATTACACCAAAGCGTGAAAAAAATCTGGTACTTATATCTGTAAATTCATTCCATAATAACTTATAAGAAAAAATGCCATGACATTGAAACTTTTCCTGTTCACTCACTTTTGGATGCTCTTTCATGTAAAAGTGATATACTGATAAAATATTAGATTGACGAAGTTTAAATATAAAAGTGAAGAATCACCATTTTTAGAATCGGTGTATAACATCCTCAGTATTTTTAATGATCAGCATGACAACTTCCTGAGGTGTTCAGGATACTTGACTCCAGTGCCGTCATCACTCAAGTAGATGGTCCTTAATGATCAAGACAATGAGTTCCACACACTAATACATACTGTTTTATTATCGTAGGATTAACAACTGTGTTGGAGAAGATAATCAAAAATTTTTTATACTATTCACAGTAAGTTTAGATTTTTCTTTCACATTTTTTTCCTTGTGAGTTCTGCTTGTACTTGAGCCGTGGCAGACATATATTTGCAGTACTCCATCGTGAACTCGCCATATTCATGTTTACACCTAATAGACCAATTAAGCTTGGGTGTATGTTTTCCTGATTCAGTTCTCTTGAGAATAAGATTCTTTGTTTGAATTGTATCCATATTCATGTGTCTTCTCATACACAACCGTTAAACAAAGAAATGATACTCTAGGGAAAGACATGTGGTCTTGAGAATAAGATTCTTTGTTTGAGTTGTATCCATATTCATGTGTCTTCTCGTGTACAACAATTAGACAAAGAAATGATACTCTAGGGAAAGACATGTGGTCTTGAGAATAAGATTCTTTGTTTGAGTTGTATCCATATTCATGTGTCTTCTCGTGTACAACAATTAGACAAAGAAATGATACTCTAGGGAAAGACATGTCGTCTTGAGAATAAGATTCTTTGTTTGAGTTGTATCCATATTCATGTGTCTTCTCGTGTACAACCATCAAACAAAGAAATGATACTCTAGGGATCTGAACTGAGAAAACGTTAAGTTAACCGTAGCTAAATTGGTCAATTGCAAGACAGCATGTCTGTTCTGATATAAAGATATAAAATACCTTTGAAGATATATACTAGTTATACAATGGTTTCGAGTGGCATACCGTCGAATATCCCACGAGTCACTTGTAGTTTCTAGTATACACACAAGCCATTAGGCGAGTGTGTATAATAAGAAAATACAAGTGACGAGTGGGATATCCACGGCATGCCACGAGAAACCACTGTATAACCATTTTATCCCACATCATAGAAAATACAAATGTGTAAATTTAATGTGCAGTGCATGATGGGAAGGAAGAGTTTAATAACAACGAATATCCAACACCTTTTCTGCATTCTGATTGGCTGTATTTTCTATTTTCTTCTGAATTTTGTCAAACTTGATGTGCTCTTTTTGACTATGTGGGTTTAGTGTTGTCATCGTCACAATTTAGGAACTTGTACCCAGCCACTCGCGACTTGAAATCGGGCAATGGAGAGTGTGTTGTAGTAATTTCTGGGTCTTTCCATGCTTGGTAGGGTTAGAGTTTTGACTTTGAAATAGTTATCAAATCTGATCTTTTATTTTCAGTTATACATTTTTACAATATCTATATATGCGCTGATGCTGGCAGTTAGACAAGTGCTTCTGTGTTCAGACAAGGATTGGATAAGTAAGAACCATTATATATGTGTCCAGCTAAAGATCCATGTTGTCATTCCTTAAGACTAATGGATTATTGCGGGGATATCCTAGGGATAATACATTCAAGTAACTTACAATCCTGAGACATTATGGAATTGAGTCCTATACAGGTGCTCTGCCCAAATGAGTTACCTTTTTTGGGTTGGGAATTTTGTGAGGTACAGAAAAGGAAGAGGAAGCTAAAATTATTATTCGAGGAAATGAAGCCAAACTTGGACTTCCTTTTACTTGGCATTTGATATGTCATTATCTGGCCTGCTTCTTCAAAATTAAGATATATAAAAGGGGTGCCTTTTTGCCAAAATTTGGTATATAAAAGGGTAAGGGGTAGAGAGACTGGGGGAAGCATCCCTGTAAGGAATGTTTAGGAGTAACAGCCCCACCCCCCCCCCCCCCCCCCCCCCCCAGAAATCGAGTAGACACCTGTATTCCTAGTATCTGTGTGGGCAGGGTCTGTTAATAGTGTCTGTTTGGGCAGCTTTGTTGCTCATCTCCATAGAAACTATTTGTAGAGTCAATGTTTACCCAGATGTTGACTGTGTTCATGGACAGTACAATTTTGTATGTTTAATGCCTTATTTCTGTTTTATTTTTTAGGTTGTACAGGAGTTCCCATGCCATCTTCAATTCTTCTTATCATATTCCTAGTTTTTGAAGGACTCCTGTTTGGTATTTTCACACTTGTCATGTTTTGCTCTCAGGTCACCTCTGTGGCAAGAGATGAAACCGTAAGAAACCGCTATATATTTGTATCTATGTACCTTAAATCCCCTATACACGCATCAAGCATTCCGCGCTACTGCTCTGAGTGCATGCTCGGGATTAAAAAGTGGGATAATATTTTGTAAAATATACAACTTTTTGGTATATTTGACTCAAAATTCCCTTAACGGTACATGATCTTGAATATTAATGAAAATTGTGTTTGACAAGAAAAAATACAACTAAAATATAACATGTTTTACAAAATATTATCTCACTTTTTAATCCCCTAAGCATGCGCTTAGAGCAGTAGCGCGGAATGCTTTATGCGTGTATTAACCCCCATCTCAAATAAGCCCCCTCTATAATAGCTCATGCTCTATAGAGGAAGAAATTTACAAAGCCCTCTTTTAAGCCTCCCTCCTTTTAAGCCTCCCTCACACAAGTGAATCAATATGTTGAAAATAACTCAAACGATGCATTTAATATCATTAAAATATCTATATATAGAGGCTTTGCACCATCATGAGATGGCAGCCATGACAGGATGCAGGGACAATGAAGTCTTCCCCTCTGAGAAACTGAATTTGTTCTCATGTATATCATATTAGACCAAATTCAAGCCCCTGTCATGGCTGGCATGAAGTGATGGTGCAAAGCCTCTATATGAGACAGTCATTACTCTTGTTCAAAGTTTGAACCATGATATAGGGGAAAATGATATTGAAGGGGTTATAATGAAAATGGCCTAAGTGACTTTTTAGTTTTTTTAGGATGATTTTGAGAATTCGCTCAAATCGTTTTCAAATTGCACCAAACAACTTCTTTTTGTTTAGATATTATTGTTTGGTATCCATTTTCCATGATTTTGTCCAGAAAAGAACAAAATCCCTCTATAGTTACGCACAATCTTTGCTTGACAACTGACCACTAGTCAGTGAACTCATGTACATTTGCATATTAATGAGTCCTTAGGAAAATTGAATTAATGGTCTAGTGTGTGCTTCACTAAAACCCATAAGGGGGGGGGGACGGACTTATTTGAAGATTTACAGTGTCTTAGCATTTAAAAAAATAAATATTTTTTGATTGAAAAGTGGATAATAAATGATTTAACTTCTAATCTATTTATCTTCCAGGGCATAGAAAATCTAAAGAATGAAAAAAGAGCTAGAAAACAAACAATGTAAGGTTTTATATAATATTCAATAAGTTTAACCAACCATAGAATATGTTATATTTTCTCTTTCTCTTCTCTTTCTCTTTCTCTTTCTCTCTTTTCTCTTTCCTCTTTCTCTTTCTCTTTCTCTTTCTCTTTCTCTTTCTCTTTCTCTTTCTCTTTCTCTTTCTCTTTCTCTTTCTCTTTCTCTTTCTCTTTCTCTTTCTCTTTCTCTTTCCTCTTTCTCTTTCTCTTTCTCTTTCTCTTTCTCTTTCTCTTTCTCTTTCCTCTTCCTCTTTCTCTTTCTCTTCCTCTTCCTTTTTCTCTTTCTCTTTAAGTGTCGTTCTAGCGCTAGTCGTTCTACGCTTTCTCACTAATTTGGGACACTTTTCACTCACACACACTTCCACTACATTCAATATCCTATGCACACAATGCTCACTCACATGTTGATTTTTACGAAGGGAGGGAAATGGAGAACCTGGATAAAAAACCCTTGTAGCACAGGAGAGAACAACACATCAAACAAACTCCAAGGAGCAGGCGTAGCTCAGTTGGTTAGTGCGCGGCCTTCGGAGCTAGAGGTCCACGGTTCGATCCTCAGGATCTCCACGTCTGTTTCGACTTCTCTCTGTTCTGTGTAGCTTTCGCTTTAAATACCCGTAATAAGGAGCACTGATAGTTCGAGGGGGTAAAGTGCGCACCTTCCAACGCTTTAAACATGAGCCTCTGGCTCGGGAGAATAGACCTCATCGGCTTGGATGTAATGTTGTCCCATTTCAGACCACGTGTCATTCTCTTGAGAATAAGATTCTTTGTTTGAGTTGTATCCATATTCATGTTATCTTCTCATGCGCAACCGTTAAACAATGAAATGAAACTCTGGGGAATGACACGTGGTCTGAAATGGGACACCCAAGCCGATGAGGTCTATTGGGCAACCACTCCCCCCCGTTTTGAAGTAAAATATTTGCTTTAGCCAATAATTACTCAATTTTCATATGGTCACCGCATGGCTCGAACCTGTGATCCGAACTTTTGGAACCACTGTGGTGAAAGACAACCCATTAGCAGTAAACGTCAGTCATGCTACCCATACATTGTAACTATGTCCATTAATAAGCTACTTTTTTGTATCAGTAAACGTCAGTCATGCTACCCATACATTGTAACTATGTCCATTAATAAGCTACTTTTTTGTATCAGGTATGAAAACCTACAAGAAGTATTCGGAGGGACCTTTTCCATGTCATGGTTTTCACCATTTGCAGGCCTTACTAACAAGAGGACAAGTTACTCATTTTATGAAGTTTAAACAGGAAATTAAAAAAATTATAAGGTAACAACATACAACGCACTGTGCATTTGGTTGCGCAGGTGGTCGCAAGAAAAACTGTCGAGTATTTTCTGATGTTTGACCATCTGCAGGTACAAAATGCCGACAAATGGGGAAAAGTATTCAGATTCATGGGGGCTTCTTTGAATAGACTTTTCCGGAATTTGCTCGAGTGATCATGTAACAGTGGTTCAAAGTTGATGTTGGACTTGATCTGTTCATTCATTTAATGCATTTTATCAAGCTCAATGGAGCCCTCGGAACCACCCCTGGATCCGCCACGGAATGGTGTATCAGTTCTCTAGGTTTACGACATTGGATTGTTACCGCCAACGAGGCAAAAGCCAAAAAACCTTGAATTTTTTACCCGCAAGTTTAAAATCTTAAAATTTTTACTTATTCTTAAGCTAATTCCAGAAAGGTCTATTACAACCTCATTTGACCGAGTGAGTGAGCACTGGATAGTCGAGAAGTGAAAGCGCCCGGCACACAACCTCATTTGGCCGAGTGAGTGAGCACTGGACAGTCAAGAAGTGAAAGCGCCACACAACCTCATCTGACCGAGTGAGTGAGCACTGGACAGTCGAGAAGTGAAAGCGCCACACAACCCCATTTGACCGAGTGAGTGAGCACTGGATAGTCGAGAAGTGAAAGCGCCACAGAACCTCATCTGACCGAGTGAGTGAGCACTGGACAGTCGAGAAGTGAAAGCGCCACACAACCTCATTTGACCGAGTGAGTGAGCACTGGACAGTCGAGAAGTGAAAGCGCCACACAAGATAATATTTTCAATACAATCTTTAAGTCATTTTTTGATAGACTTCCTAGCTAGTCAGCTATTTGAGGACATTTTCTGTAAATACGCTTCTACACTTTGACTCCTTGTACATATATTCTTCACTCAACTTAAAGTATTTTGTTTTCTGCAAAACGATAAATGGATGGTCATCAATAACTTAGTTTAAAGCAGATAATTTGTTTAACTTGTTCTACCATTGAAAATTCCATGTTATCCCCTTGAGTATTATTTCCTTCTTTATCAGTTAAGAATGGCTTTATTTTATAGACCTTATGCAAACATTTGGGCCCGAATTTGCATCAACCAAATAACCCTGTGTGTTAAATAACCCTATAGACCCCCTGCAGCACGTTGGAATGCAGCTCAATATTTGGAGGGCAGAACAATAGGTTCCAATTCTCAGGAGATTGAAATTCTTTTGTTTTGCCCTCCAAATTGAACTGCTTTGACGTCACGGGCAAGGGGTCTATACACTATTAACTAGACTTGCTTCAAGTCGTCCACTCTCTTTTCCTCTCCCTGTTGTAAAGAAAATTTGGCGAGAGTGTATTAAGAGCGACAAAGTCGCGAGTGGACGACTTGTTTCCCTTGCAGGGACTCGATTTCCGTTTCGCGCCAAAAATGTCGGCAATCTCGGTTGATTGACTGTTTGATATAATTTATTCACCGATGGAAAAACCCTTCGGTAAATTTGGCGCGAAGCAGAGATGAAAAGTCCTCAGTCCCGCCAGCAAAAAAAAAGAAAAGAAAAGAAAAGAAAGGGACAGAGGACTTTTGGAAAGTCTAACTATTAACTACGGTAGCTATTTAGATATTTACTTCAAGAATGTATTGGACAGACGTTCCTTTTCTATCTTTTCTGTCTTTTTGCATAGGGTCTATAGGAAGAACTCAAAATTATTATCTTGCTACTTTTAGACTCCACAATCTATTAGATTAAAATAAAATTATAACATAAATAAAGACCTTTAAAATATTATCTGACGTAGTTTATAAATATATCGTAAAGTTGGTTTTCGATAAAATGCTCCATTTTCGATAATTTATTCAGTTTCATATCCATCTTCCTCCCACCCCCTGCTCATACTCATTAATTATTCACAAGGAAACCAGCCAATCAAAGGGCTTTAGTTCGGATCACATGTTGTTACTGTAAACCTAGTCCAGTCAAATCTAAAGCCGGGGAGGGTATTGAAATCAGCAGGGAAGAGTTGGGGCGGAAGTGAAAGGAATAAATATGTTTAGGGAGCGTGTCATCGTGATCTCCTTGTGAAATGAGCTAGAGACCTTATTTATAAGCGTTCAATATGGACACCGCTGCAGAACGTCTGCGCATGCGCGAGTTTCAATATCTCCGAATTCACAGAGTAAAGTCTCCCTTGGCAAGCCCTTCCTGTTCTTGTTTTTTCAGCCCTCATGCATATACTAGTTTTGTTTGAACCATCTACTACCACTACCACTCGTAAAAACAACATCAAGAAAATAGCGATAGCAGTACTCGACGGCTGCACGCGACCCACTTTAAACTTCATTTTCACCTTTGGTGCAAACGTAAAACTATGTGGTGCAAAAAGTATGTTATTTTATATATGACACTGTAGCTACTCTGAAAATTTCTCGCTCGGCTTTGCTTTATTCGCTTCGGCTTTTTGAATTTCGCGCCATGGTAGCAAGGTTTGTTCACAAAACAAATAATTTTTAGCGCATGCGCATTGCGTTCTGCAGCGGTGTCTTCAATATATTTTGTTGTTGTCGATCGAGTACGATTATCGGTTAATTGAGTTAACAAGATGCTATTTTTGTTATTTTTAAAACTTTCTTTAAATATTTTTAGTTAGTCTTTTAAAATAATGTTTAAAGTAGATGTCCTGAGAAAATTGCTTCAAGAGCTTTTTTAATTTTTGAGTCATGATTTTTTGTGGTCAAAGCTTGATTTCCACCATTTTTTTTCCCGAAAACTTTTCAAGATGGTCATATTGAAAATTCATTATCGAGAAAACGAGCTCGGGACACCCCATTCTTCTTTTCATTTTTGGAATCAGCGTTAAATTCTGTGTATTGTCATTCTCATAGAGATTTAAAATATACAAATAAGCCTAATCAAGAAGATGTGAAGGCAACGCACGTGCGTGTTTGTTTAACGCTAAAAATTCGCACGGATTTGCATAACAACCATGGCAATTTTACTTGAAAATTATCGATTTTATAACATGCAAACCAAAAGATAAAACTCTTGTTGCACCACACTCAACCAAAACGTGCCGTATATAGTTCGCTCTAACAAGCATGGCTCGTGTGATTATCCAAAACGCCGTGATAAAAGGCTGTCTCGAATTAGGCACACATGGTTAAAATATACCAATGTTTTGAATGTAGTCTCAGGTATAATAAGTTTGAATTGTTTGATAATTTTTTTACACACCGAATAGAACAATGATTTAGGTGTGAACTCAGCTTAAAAACAATAATCCAGGAGTTATACTTTATCAAAAAACGATTTTAGAGCTATGTTTGGTAATGTTAAGTCAAGCGAAAACTCGTATTCTGAGAAACAATGTAGTGACTTACCCTTACAAAATGCTCTTGTTCCCTGCTGTAAATTAATGCATAAAACCCAAAATGTTCGTCATGCAAGGAAACTTATCTACATTTGATGTTGTCATGTTTGTTTTAATTTATTCATAATTTGCACAGAATAACTACGATTCAAACACGAAGTGTCCCGAATTAGGGACCGTCCCGAATTAGGGCAACACACTGTACAAGCAATTAAGGTGCTCCAAAAACATGATCAGGCCTCGGTTCTCTTTGTCATACAAATCCTTCAAATTTCAAACTTTTCAGGTATTTGTGCTAGAGCACCGAAATTTTGCTTAATTACAAATGCAAGCATGCTGTTTCAAATGCTGTTAACAATAATAACTTTGCTAACGTGTCATGTGATCTAGCTTACAAGAAACTTATTGGAGACACCTATCTACAATATTACTTGTTTTTCTAATTTTAAATATGTTTTAACTATCTTTTCTTAAACTTGTGTGGTTAAAATATTTTTTTTTAACTGGCATTCTTTGAAACTGGTATCTCATACCAGGGACGTGGGAGGGAGATGGAGATGAAACTGAATAAATTAGCGTGTTTTCACACCTTGATGCTCCGTACGATTCTGATGCTTCAAGAGCTTTTTTAATTTTTGAGTTATGACTTTTTGTGGTCAAAGCTTGATTTCCGCCATTTTTCTTTCGAAAACTTTTCAAGATGGTCATATTTAAAATCCATTATCTCAAAAACGAGCCCAGGACACCCCATTTTTCTTTTCATTTTTGGAATCAGCGTTAAATTCTGTGTAAAATATCTTTCTAAGAAAATTTTGTAATTATTCCTTGCTAAAGCACAGGTGACGTAGCGGTTAGAGTGCTCGCCTCTCACCAAGGTGACCCGAGTTGGAGTCCCGCCGGGCTCGGTGTTGTATGTGAGTAGAGTTTCTAGTTGGTTCTCTCCTGTGCTTTGAGGGTTTTTCTCCGGGTTCTCCGGTTTTCCTCCCTCCACAAAAATCAACTTCTAAATTCTAATTCGATCATGGAACGAGGGCCACAGGTTTGTTAGCCACTGGCTATTTAGTGCTACCCTCGTAAAAACCAGGATTGTTTTCTAACGTAGTCAGTCAACTTAATTATTCATGAGTTTATAACGTAGCTTAGCATCATAATATTATCAGTAAACAGTTGATCAGTCCTGATACTAATGAACAACACTATTCGACAATCCAATGTTATGCTTTCTATGTGGAGTTCAACGTTATCTTTTTTGAGTTCATCGATCAGAAGGCGGAAAAAGCCGGAACGAATCTATTGAAACAAATAAACACCTTTTTTATCATTTGTCATGGTTTTAAATTCATAGTTACCTCAATCCCTCAGATAAGATATTACACAAAAGTCCAGTTTGACACGTGGAAGCCCCAGAACACTTGTCATTTCGAAAGCACTCTCCAACCAGTCGGGAAGGATGTCGGAATAACTTGAAGTACACGTTTGTAACAATTTTAAGACTTTTTGCCCTGAGAATGTTTATGCGCTAAGCATAACAAATAATAAATATTTGGGTGATTTTTAACCTAATCAATGTTGTGAGGACAAACTTTTTCTTCGTGCTAGAGAGCTTTGACCATTATAATTATGATTTCAACCAGATATTTTTAATGCGTTCATCATCAGCATGACAGTTCTCCTTCTCCCCCCAGTATTTTCCTAAGTCCCAGAAGGTAGTTTTTGTTTGATTTTTGTGCAAGTACTCACACAAATCGCAAATCCAGTTCGTTTCTCTCGTATATCCATATTTCGTTTTCCATTCAAAGTATTCATTGTAGGCAGTGTCGTTTTTATCCAGATAATGGAGGTAATCTCCCAGAGCTTTGGCGTTTGGAAAATCAAGAATATCGACGTAAGAACCAGGGATCAAGACATCCTTATTATAACTACCAGCAATGACAACAGGAACTACGTTCCTATCCAAAGCATTTTCCCAATACTTTTCGGTTAAATATCCTTTGCAATTGGAATTTTCGAAAGATAAATAGAACTTATACCTTGCGTTAAGCTTCTGACAATCGCGAGTTCGACGAGAACAACTTCCAGTTTGCTTAAAGTATGTTTGGCATTTTCCGTATACATCTACATTTATATGCTTAGCGATCGCCTTCACGATATTTAGTCGTAGAGAAACACAATTGCTGGCAAACCAGAGCACTAGTCGATCCTTACCTTCGGTAAAGTTTTTCTTAGCATAAAGTATTTCGGCCTTCATCTTTGAACTGCCTTCCAGTTTGAAATAATCTCCGTAAAGCGTGTGAATATCTGAGTCGTGCATATGAGTGATGGTTAATTCAAACATATTATCTAACTTATCCAATGGATAGCTCGTAAATACTGGGTTTTCTTCGTGAAACCATGCCCACATCTGTTTTTCAGGTTTCTTCAAGACAAGCCTTCGCATTTCATCAGGAGATGGCGTCGAATAAGCATGGAATATCACGACACTACTTCGCGAGAGATCATCTTTAGAAATAGAGAAATCACAAGCAGAAACTTTACATGGTCTGTTGCTGAAATCAGTTAGATTTTTCTCTCTTCCAATCGTGTGAGGCCATGGAAGATCACCGAAGAAGGCCGTGTAGAACAAAATAGTTTTGGTGCCGTTTGGATGGCTATATAGGCTTGACACGGATACATTTTGCAGATCGAGGTCTTCAAAAGTTTTCCTTTTTATAATTCCATATTTAAGAGAGAATATATCGAAGTAGGCAATCATGAAAAGCGACATCAGCACGAGTATAGCAAAGGAAGGAAGATATCTTGTGGCATTCATGATCGATCCGGTCGTGAAGTATCACTATAATTCAACCTACTATGTTGTAGAACAGTTATATTGTCCTATTCGTATACCTGCAGAATCCCCGCCAATCATATGGACGTGTTTTCACCATGGGAATTCATAATCTCCATGGAATGAATCCCGGGGGTACTCCCTACAGCTTGGTTTCAATCAGCTGATAAAAGTATTTTGAATCTCATTATCTGCTCCAAATGGTGGTCAAACACTGACCACCATGTGCTGTCAACCAGAAAGAATTCTGTTGAAAACTTGTGATTCAGCTGATGAACATTCTGCACGAGACAAGAAATGACGTCAAGTGAAACCCAGCAATGCTCCGCCCGAAAGGGGTACTTTTTTCAGGCCGCATGTTTATCAAAGGGGTGGGAATTTGTGAGTTTTGGTATAAAGAGGGGTAGATTTTCTTCAAAGGTATATGAAAGGGTTACCTTTTCAGACAAAAAGGTATATAAAAGGGGTACTTTTTCGCTGAAATTTGGTATAGAAAAGGGTAAGGGGTCGAGAGTCCGGCCGGAGCATTCCCGTCGAAGAATGAGCGGACATTTTGAACTACTAACGTAATTATCTAACACCTCATGCTTGGTTGAACGCGCAATCAAAATAACAAAGAAATCAGCCAGAACTGCGAGAGTATGCTTTCAAAATTTGTTCGTAATATTGTTTTGCTTCAACATTGTTACTTGTTGTAAGCAGATTATGATAACAGGGTAGTTTTAGTTTCTTTTTTCTGACAAATTCCGAGGTTGGAAATCATATCTAAATTCCTGGTATATTTTGCAGATTTCAGTATTGCACAAGTCATAATCCAATATTGGAACGTCTCGTACGTCAAAAATTTCAATCAAAACAACTCATTGTAAGCTGGAAATTGATTCCTACTACTTAAATTCAGTATTGAGAAAGAAATCGATAGAATACTAGGGACTAAATTGTTGGAAAATAAGAAGTTTTCTTCATAATGAAGAAGGTACCCTTAATTATGCGTGTTTGACCAAATTTGCCGCCACGACTTAAGGCAATGGGCTCGCGCAAATTAAACCGATAGATTTTCCTATAATTTTGCATATAGATAGTTTTTGAGATGGACAAAACAGAACAACAACAAAAATCGGGGGTCATCGACATAGATTTTGCGCTATGTTAGCTTGAACACGGCACTCCCCAGCGAGTCTAGAACGAAAACAACGCTTCTCAAAGTATTACGTCTAGTTTAATTCTGGTGGCTGCAATATGAAAAACAGAGGCTTTCAGAGGTACTAAAGTAAATAAACTTCCTTGAAAAACAGTTTAATGTCACAAAGTTCAGGAAAAATGCTAAGTTTTGACATTTCCAACTTGAAAAACAGTCGAAATTACGTGCGAATGTCGTCTTTTTGAGATGATGTTCCACGATTTTCTCGAAAACAAACCGATAGATTTTTTATTTTTTTCGATATGTACTAGCTTTAGTTAAAAGACATCGAATTCAGGGAAAAAATGTATAGGTCACCGTATTCATTTACAAGATATAAGTCGTAAAGCAACGCAAAATGAAGAGCGACAAACGGAAAGTACACAGGTAGCCCAATCCATGGGTTTTGTCGCGCATGCCTCGAGTCATCGAACATACACAAAATGACTGCCATGCGACTAATTGTCAAGTTATATAAGTACAGTGTATTGTTTCACATTTTGGTCAATATATTATACAATTCTAAATAATAATGAAAATGCGCAGAAAGATGTGCACGAGTGCGCGAGCCCATTGCCTTAAGCTCCGCCTATAACATCGTAAGGAGCGGAGCGCCTATCTCCTTATTTGGAAAGATTTCGTAGTGAATGCGTAGTCATGACAATCTTCTGATGTGTTTGACCAGCGACAAAGGACTCAACAAGCGACCATGAAAGTTTTGAAAACGTTAATCCTAGCTTTGATAGATATCAACTGAATAAAATAGTAAAGTATCAAATAAATGTATAGTGAAATAGGTGAGAAAGCGAAGGCTCATTCCGTGATTTCCTCGCGAATTAATGCGAATTAATCACAGATAAGAATTTGACTGGTGGTAAAGGCAGTTGTTTGATGCAAATAAAACTCGCTTGATAAAACTTTGACTGGAACATCTTTTGCTGTGTTGGTGTAAAACCATCATTCTTACTTCAAATGAAAGAGCTTTCGAAAGCGAATTTAATGTTAGTGCGCTTTTGATAGGAAAAGAAAAAATAACTGAGCTTTTTTAAACAATTACTGAAGGACGCTCCCAGGGTTTTGTTTTTAGGTTTCACACTTTGTCTTCGCAAAACTTCAACTGAACTTAAATATCTTACCCTGTAGTTGGCGTAGAACTATCTATCTTGACTTTAAAAGAAAAAGCTTTTGATAGTAAACAAAGTTTTTGTTATGCTTTTGATACGAAGAGAAGAAAATCAGAGTTGTTCTTAAACATTTACTGAAGGACACTCCGAGTGCTTTTGTTTTATGTGTTTTGTTTTCAATTTTCACTCAATTTTCAACTTTCGCTCAGTGTTTGGTTTTCACTTTACAAGTGAGCCAGTTACGGGCCTTGTTTGATGCGAAGTGAAACTCACTTGATAATAATACTTTAACTCTGATACTTGAAAAAAAGTAGTTTGATATAAAAAGTAGTTTTATTCGCATGAAACAACGGTCTTTATCCCAGTCAAAGTCTTATGAAGTGAGTTTTATTCGCATCTACACAACGGCCTTTATCATTAGTCAGAGTCTTGTCAAGTGAGTTTTATTCGCATCCAACAACAGTCTGGGCCCGGTTGTACGAAGCCTGAATAGCGCTATCCACCGGATAAATCCTTATCCAGCAGATAAAACCTATACAAATTCTATACACTGGATAACTCTTATCCGGTGGATAACTTTATCCAGGCTTCGTACAACCGGCTCCTGTATATCACAATCAAAGTCTTCAAGTCAGTTCAATTTCAATTTTTAGTCCATTCAAATTTACGCGTAGTTGATTTCTGATTAACGGTAACTCATGGCAGCGTATGTTGATTGACAGGTTGCATAAATTTAAAGTTTGATTGACATCATGTCAAGGTTCGACAAATTCCCTTGGGTCCAAATATTTGACCAATCAGCGATAAGGTTGATTACATATGAATATTCAATATACGTAATTGAGTTAGATTCTTCCTAATGAGAAATGTCCATGAAACAATAGGCATTCTGTGCCATTGAAATGACCAGAAGTACCCATTCCCCGGGGGATGAACAAACCGACATTTCGCATTTGATTATGGTATGGTATGGTATGATTATGTATGATTATGTTTCGTTCAGTCTTTTTTGTAAGTTTTTGTCGGGCTGTTATTTCCTACCTCCTTACAATATAATATAAACTCTATCTATACTCTAGAGCTTCTCCATCGAAACCCCATTCCCGAACACTAGCTATGGACAAAGCGACGAATTTTACATTCACGTATAGGTTAAATTTAGCGCTTTCCCAAGGTCCCCGGAGAAAGGTTTCCTGTTAAAATTGTTGGCCGTTTTTCGGAGAAGGAGTTAGCACGTACGTGCCACCAGCATCTGGTGGCCCCACACGCATCTGGCGACCCCTTGGCCATAACTCCTCAACAAAACATGCTATGACAACCAAACTTGGTAGCATGGTTGGCACTTGGGTTGTCAATCATATGACCACGTGATGTGATGTGACGTCACACATCAGGTGACTTACGAGTCTGATCAAATAATCTTATTAAATTATCTTATTTTTCTTTGGCATCAACAAACAACCAAAACTGGTCGCCATCTTGAAAATTTGATCTCGCTTTGCATTCTGGGATAGGCTTCACTCCCCTTCTGCATTTAGACTCTTCCACAGTCCCCGCTCGGCCGCTGCACTCTCACGCTAAGAGACTGTAACGGTAGAATGGTAGCGTTTCTTTGATTGACTGATATATCTACTGTTCTAAGGTCCTCTCTCATTGGTTGACCAGTGAGTCCTTATTTTGAAAGATATTATGGGTAGCATGGGTGGCGTACTCTGCTAACGCGTGGCCTTTCACCACTGTGGTTCCAAAGGCTCGGGCATCTGGTTCGAGCCCTGCGGTCGCCATATGTGAATTGAGTTTGTTTGATGTGTTGTTCTCTCCTGTGCTACGAGGGTTTTCTCCGGGTACTCCGGTTTCCTCCCTCCGTAAAAAAATCAACATGTGAGTGAGCGTTGTGTGCATAAAATACTGAGTGTAGTGGTAGTGTGTGTGAGTGAAAAGTGTCCCCTATTAGTGCGAAAGCGCTAGAACGACTAGACACTTAAATAAAGAGATTTTATTTTATTTACTGTTTACTGCAATACTAGTATTTTTACAACGGAAAGCACGATGGATTGTTGTCGAAAGAAAGTTTTTGTTGAAGCTAGCACGTCAGCATTGGTTAATCAAACCAGATACAATGGCTTAGAATATCCTAGGTCATTTCAAATCGAATGAGTTTGACGTGAATGTTTACCACCTAAAATCACATCAAGCAAGTCCTGAACACACAAGCCCGGGGGGGGGGGGGGGGGGGGGATAAAGCATCGGGTATGCTCGTCGGAAATTTCCAAAAATACCCCTAAAAGATACCGGAATTTTTTCAAAAGGGCGTGGCTTAGCAAATTTTAACCCCTAAGAGATACCACAAAAATAATACTATCAAAACATAATGTTTTTCCTTGAGTAATAATCTGAGTTTACGCAGGCATACATATTGCGTTATTATGCGATGGGCTAGTTCCTTTTCAACACCCTAAAAGATACCAGAAAGTGCTGATTTGCTAAACCTCAAATTTAAGACCCTAAAAGATACCAAATCGCTGATTTTTACCCCTAAGAGATACGACGAGCATACCCGATACTTTTACCCCCGGAGCACCTCCCCCTCCCCCCCCCCCCCCCCCCCCCCGGGCACACAAGGTACCCAAAGGTATAGAAAATAAATAAACCATTCTCAGAACTATATGCTCATTGTGCTTTTTATGACCCTTTTATACTAAACCGATAAGAAATATGAAATCAAATCAGTGAGGGCGGCTGGCTAATCCTAAAATCCCGAGATTTAACGAAAAATCGTCCGAGAAGCTGAAAAGAATAAAGATAAAAACAACTTCAAAGTATTTAGAAATTTTTTTGATAAGAAAAAAAACCTGATCATCGTTGAAAATAACGGTAGCCAGCTTGGGCTTCCTGTGATTTATTTCGGTTCTCAAGGCATGATGGGTCCAAGATTCCTGGACCCAGAAGCCCTTTCGGTATTGTACCGTCACAGTCCCATTAGCGTGAGAGTGCAGCGGCCGAGCGGGGACTGTGGACAAGTCTACTCTGCATTTTGTCAATCTCGAGCCCAGAGTCTTCCGGCTTTTTGGTCAGCGGTCGTCCGTTCGCTGACGACAGGAAGGCGCTGGAGGACTCTGGGTACGAGATTGGCAATTTGTTTGATTTATATGTCGGACGCAAATGACGTAGCAGATTTTGGTCACATGGTCTTCCGTCACGCAAATGTATCTAATAGACCTCATCGGCTTGGGTGTAATGTTGTCCCATTTCAGACCACGTGTCATTGTTTAACGGTTGCGTATGAGAAGATACATGAATATTTATTCAACTCAAACAAAGAATCTTATTCTCAAGAGAATGACACTTGGTCTGAAATGGGACAACATTACACCCAAGCCGATGAGGTCTATAGCCGGCATGACACCAACAAAGAATCCCGGGAACAAGACATACTGTATATTCGATATATTGCATTCTTGATAATATTTTTGTTTTTGCAGGAAAAACTTTGTAAATGAATATTTTCAGTAGAGTTATTTCTTCGTCAGTTTAGCGACTGGTCAGAAATTAGCAGGGGGGAGGGGGTGGAAAAGGGGGGAGGGTCATAACTTTTTGAGCCCCTGAAAAGGGAGGGTCATGAAAAAATAGGCAGTGAAAAAAGGGAGGGTCACATAAATTTATGCTCACGGTAATATTTGGATAAGATAACAGATGATTTTGACGACCCCCCCCCCCCCCCCCCAGACAGTAACAAATGAAAGCCCCTAATAGTTGTGTATTGTAAATAGTGCTAGCTTTCACGTTTATTCTATTACTGCGATTTTCATAGTTACGCGGACACCGAAGTTACGAGTGCCCTGTTGGAATTTGCTTTTTAGCTGCCGCCAGTCAAAAATATAAAAGGTACCGACTGATTATCATTGATTGATGGAAGCCAAAACGCCGTTTTGCACGTTGGTATTTGAACTTCACTGTCCGCGTAATTATGAAAATCGCAGTAAAAGGACATTTACAATATAATATATGAACCTCACAGAAGGGGAAATATGGGAGTTGGGATTCGACTTTTTTGTGGTGGGGAAATGGGATTTTATGCTCTGCTTTTGTAAAATTTTGGGCTGGGAAATAGGATTAGGACCCTTCTTCAGGACGCTCCTTAAAGGGGAGTGATGTTTGTAAACAATAGTTTTTCACACCTGAGGGACTCGAGGGACGTGTGGCACTGAGATCACACATGACCGTGTGATCTCATCTCGTGACACAACCAGAAGCACATGCTCACCTTGTGAACTTCACACTCAAAAAACGATATTTGTTTATCTTTGTCTCTCTGTTCGCTAAATATTTGGCGAAACAGAAAGCAAACAAAAAAATATTTTTCTGGAGCAAAAACTGACAAAATTCGAGGTGAAAAGTTCAAGTATATAGAGCCTGCAGCACCAAAGCAGCGGTTGTTTTTACAAAATACGAGTTCTTTGGAGCCAAACACGTTACTTCGCAAGTCATGACCTCAGAATTCTACCAAAAAACCTTTCGTTTTGCTATCGATAGAGGAGGCACATTCACTGACGTCTATGCAGAATGCCCCCATGGAAACGTTAGGATACTTAAACTGTTGTCAGAGGACCCAGCTTACAAAGATGCACCTCGTGAAGGAATACGACGAATCTTGCAAGAGGTTGGTCAAATTGAAGCTCATTTACACGTCCTTCAGCAAAAATATTTATGTTTTTATATCCTCTATACATAAATTTTACTTCAAAATGACTAAATTTGTTGTATGCTTTTGGGTCGTTTGGAAATTCGGTATAAAAAGAGTACAAAATTCGCTCGTACATCGTGGCACCACAGCAAGCCCAATCTGAGTATTATGGTTTTGCTGTAGTTTAAAGTGAAAATTTCAACTTTTTGACCAAATTCTGAATGAGAATAATTTTTTTATTCATAATTTAATAAATTTGTTTATCAGATATTGAATATTTTAAAGAAAATGTTGTCTTTATAGTTTTCTGAAGGATGAGCTACCTGTATCGTGTTATTGTTTAAGGGTTTTGTTATGTCTGTAAACAACAATTTAGAAGATAATTATATCGTAATTCTTTGAATATATAAACGTTCTACGAAAATAAGCCCCTTATCACATGATTCTATTAGTTCTTCTATTTATCTAAGACCAAAAAAGCACATTGGACAAAGGTTTCTTGGCAAATTTAAACTTATATTTGGAGGTTTACAGTAGTGAGGTCGACTTGTCAAGATGGATTCTGAAACATGAACATGCTGTTAAAAAATATCACCAGCAGCCATGAGGGCAAGGCAATTTTGGGCAAATAACTTTGTTCATAGATAATCAAAGATGAGAAGCTATGAAGATAGTAATGATACAAAAGTTATTCAGAAAACACTAGCCTGTTCAGGGACTCAGAAAAAACTCTAGTCCACCTGACAGGAATCAGACCTGTGACCTTCTGGATACCAGTCGGATACTTCACCACTAAGCTACAGGGGGACTCATGTGGTTATGGTCACTTTACTGGGTTGATATGACAGGTCTTGCATATTGCTAGGCTCAAGCTGTCCTGATTTTCTGTTCAGACCACAATGTTGTTTATCAAATATTGGGTCATTTTCAAACTTTCTGAAGAGCATCCCCACCCTATTATAAATGGGAGTCCCCCCAGGTGAGTACGTACCCCGAGTATAAATGTAACTCAAACAAATGGTGCTATTATATATGTTTTTATAATAGGAAACTGGTATCAAGTTCCCAGCAGATGAGCCAATTGACCCTTCGTACATTGAGTGGATACGAATGGGTACGACCGTAGCAACCAATGCTTTACTGGAACGAAAGGGGGAAAGAATGGCACTAGCTGTCACCAAAGGATTTAAGGATTTGCTACATATCGGCAATCAAACAAGACCTAAAATATTTGATCTGGTAAGATTTGTAACTTTAGAAAATTATCTGATTACAATGGAACCCCTAAGAGTGGCCACCCTTGAATAAAAGACTGGTGCTCCTTAAAAGAGGTTTGCTTTTTAACTGGTAGTGAGTCAATTCATTTTCCTTTTCCACTAAAATTCTTGATGTTCTGAATGTGGGAATATAACTCAGAATGAACTGATAATCAGTATTTTACAGATAAAAGCAGGTATAGTGTACATTACATTGAAGAACGTTTAATTTTATAACACTTTTTGAGACCCAAAACCTCAATGTATTAAGGCAGGCAATGGGAAAGTAGAGAATTGAACTTGCGATTCAGCTGATGAACATTCCATATGCGACAGGAAAGTAAAACCAAGCAATAGATCATTTCGTGGTTCTCGTCGATCAACCTCAGCCTCGATAGCATGTAATTTATTCTTTAGAATTTGACTAAGGTCCATGGAATTTTTAAATGTTTCAATTGTTTGATAATGTGTACATTCCTTAAATTACCGTGAGCTGTAGTCAAATTCTAAAGAATATATTACACACTATCGAGGCTCAAGTTGATTGACCACAACTGTGAAATTGTCTATTACAGTGCAAATCGAAAAACCATGGGCACCGGGAATAGTTCAGAAATTGTGTATTGTTCGTGGAGCAATCTGAAGCAATTTTCTAACTGCGAGACTGTTGACTGATTTGTAGTTAGATAAACTTCTTGGAGTTAGAAAGTCGTTTCAGATTGTTCAATGAACAATAAACAATTTCTGAAATATTTCTGGGTGCCAACAGTTTTTTGATTCTGTAAAATTTCCCGCCCTCTGAGCTATTTTGGGTTTGTATCTTACAATTCCAGAAAGTAATATGCCCTGAAGTTCTCTATGAAGAGGTGATTGAAGTAGATGAGAGAGTTGTACCAGTACAAGAAGACTCCATGCTCAAAAAAGATCACAAAATTGTCCAAGGAACAACTGCTGAACATTTGAAGGTATTACACATTAAACACCAATGAATAGACCTTTTTGGCTTGGGTGTAATGTTTTCCCATTTCAGACCACGTGTCATTCTTTTTAGAATAAGATTCTTTGTTTGAGTTGTATCCATGTTCATGTGTCTTCTCATGTACAACCGTTAAACAAAGAAATGATACTCTAGGGAATGACATGTGGTCTGAAATGGGACAACATTACACCCAAGCCGATGAGGTCTATTAGATACATTTGCATGACGGAAGACCATGTGACCAAAATCTGCTACGTCATTTGCGTCCGACATATAAATCAAACAAAATGCCAATCTCGTACCCAGAGTCCTCCAGCGCCTTCAAATTCCTGTCCATCCATGCGCAACCGTTAAACAATGAAATGATACTTTGGGGAATGACGTGTGGTCTGAAATGGGACAACATTACACCCAAGCCGAATAGGTCTATTAGAGCAAATTTCATATAAGTTTGAAAAGTCACTGCACATGGCATAGATATGGCACTGTGCAGAAACAGCACAGAGCTTGAATGTTTTCATGCTCCTTTCCGTAATCTTCCCACAATCCCTTATGATCCCAGTGCGAGCTTGAGGTCAGGGTAAAATTTGCATATTTTTTATGCATTTTTATGCAAATTTTACCCTGACCTCGAGATCGCACTGGGATCATAAGGGATTGTGGGAAGACTACAGAAAGGAGCATACACAATACAACACTGACATGGTACATCACGACAAGGTGTGGTCTATGCTATAAGTTTTCCATAGTAATGCCGTCCTAGTTTTACAAGGGTAGCTGGTGAGCACTCTCGCTACCATGTCAGCTGTGCTTCCCATACAAAAACTGCTCTACTGCAGACACACTGCTACCAGCTACAACGAAGATGTAGATGGAAAACTGGAACCAATTAGGAGAGAGTCGAATCAGTGGCACAAAGATCTCATCCAATCACAATGATTCATTCCCATGCTTATCAATAACGTTTTAAGTTGTCAGATATGATGCTAAAACAATGATACTATGGATCCTACAGAAATTCTAACTAAAGATTCTTTGTCCTAAGGTTATTATTCTAATTTATCAGTTATCTTTTTGTGTGATTTAACATGCTCAATTTCTTTATTCCAGCTTGAGCTCTGGCAAAAACTCAATAAAGAAGCCCTCAAGAAGGATTTAAAGGTTATTGATTTCTTGTGCCAGTGAATTAAATAGTGTTGATGACGATGCCGGGGGGGGTCTTCCATATATTGAAGGGAAAGGATGCTTGTCGGAAATCTTAAAAATGGCCCCTAAAATGGACCAAAGTTCTCTATCTTGTAGTCATAACAATCACAAGTTTCAATTCTAAATGCTACCAAATGATGCTAATTTTACAGCATTTTAGTACTATAGGTTTTTTTTGAACACCCTAAAAGGTACCAAATAATGAAAATTAACCCCTAAAAGGTACGACGAGCATCCCCGCCCCCCAGGAGTCCCCCCAGGGGATGATGATGCATAATGTGGTTGGAAATATGGTAGAAAAGTTGATTTTGATGATGCTGGTGGTGGTGAAGATGCTAATTTTATCACTGATTTCATTGCTACATGCTGATCAACACGACAGTCATGACACGGAAATAGGGCATGTAAAGGCAGGAAACAATTTGTTTGATTGGCGGCAGTGTATTGCCTGATTTTGCTGTCGTGACAGTTGTCTCAATCAGCAAGTAGCAATGAAAACAGTGGTTATAATGATGTTGAATGATGATATTTTTGTTAATAAAATAATAATATTCTACATTTGCGTTGATGAATCTGGTGAGAGATGATGTTAGTGCTGCTGCTGATAATGGTCATCTGGTAGTGGTGTTTAGGTGATGGGTGTGGATAATGGTAGTGGTGGTGATGATTTAGGCGAACATTTGTAGTCATCTGTGGTAATGAATGTTGGATGATGGTAGTGGTGATATTGAGGTCATTATCTTACCTTACTAAAGTTGTGTATATATTTTTAATTTCATCCACAGAGAATTTTGGACAAGGGAATAAAAAGTTTGGCTGTTGTCTTGATGCACTCTTACATGTATGTGTGGTAGTGTACGTATACACCTATGTCATAAAAGCTTGACTGGGCTAAAGGAGATAACTAATGCAAGATAGCTCATTCCAAGATCAAAAAAAGCTGCAATAATGACTTGTGTTTCCCTATTTTATTATTCTCTTCAAGAACACAGAAGTTAATGTTGAGAGTATAATTTTAAATATAATTTTAAAGGAAAATCAGAATTCATAGCAATTCATGAAAATGCATAAAATTCCATATCCTTGATGCAGAATTGCAGAATTGTTCTCATATTGAAAATGACGAAGCAGAGATAAAGCAATTATCGCAATATAGAATATATTAATTCCCAAATAAGTACACATATTTATCAACTGCCAATCAACAGCTATGAAGCCCATGAGAAGGCAGTTGGTGAACTAGCAAAAGAGATGGGGTTTGAACAGGTTTCTCTGTCTTCTGTTGTCATGCCGATGATGAGGATAACACCAAGAGGTTACACAGGTAGCAGAACCTTCAAATATGCACCTATTGCAAATAAGTCTTTTCATGTTGATGATGATGATGGTGATGATGCTGGTGATGACAATTGATTATGTTACTGGTGATGATGATGCTGGTGATGATGATGATTGATGATGATGGTGGTGTTGATGCTGGTGAAGATGCTGGTGATGAAGATGATAGTGAGGATGTGATGATGATTGATTATGATGATGGTGGTGTTGATGATAATGATGATGATGGTGGTGATGGTGATGATGATTGATTATGATGCTGGTGGTGTTGATGATGATGGTGGTGATGATTGATTATGATGCTGGTGGTGTTGATGATGATGATGATGATGGTGGTGATGGTGATGATGATTGATTATGATGCTGGTGGTGTTGATGGTGATGGTGGCGATGATCGATTATGATGCTGGTGGTGTTGATGATGATGATGATGATGGTGGTGATGATGATGATGATGGTGGTGGTAATGGTGATGATGATTGATTATGATGCTGGTGGTGTTTATGGTGATGGTGGTGATGATTGATTATGATGCTGGTGGTGTTGATGATGATGATGCTGTTGATGATGATGATGCTGGTGATGATGATGATGATGGTGATGATGATAATGATGATAATTATAATTGATTATGATGAATGTAATAGTAATTTGTTGATGATGATATTACAGTAATAATGATGTTAATGACAGTGTAGTCAAAGAATAAGTTCTGATGGTCAGTATTAAAATAATTACATCACTTGTTCATTCTCTCCTAGCATGTGCCGATGCATATCTCACCCCCTGCATCCAACGATATGTATCTGGTTTTGCATCTGGATTCAAAGATGGATTGCAGGTTTGCATTTCTATTTTTTGGTTTAGCAATTCTAACAATCAAACAATAATTATTATATTTGTGCTTCTGTTCTCTACAATATGGTTTTTCTAAAGAATATATGTTCATTTTTGGAAACTTTGGTTGACAGTAGACTTTGATGAAGTCCTTTGTCTCATGCACACTGATAAGGACACAGGCAGCCCAACCTGGATCACATGCACTTAAATTTTGTGCTGGACGAATGACTTTTCCAACTTGTTTCCTGCCAATTTTAGTGAACTTTCATGAAGTCCTTTGTCTCTGTCCTTTGGCTCATGCACACTGATAAATAAGGATTCCTTTTTTTTTTTTTTTTTATGAGGGCACAGGCAGCCCAACCTGAAACACATGCACTTAAACTTTGTGCTGGACCAAGGACTTTTCCAACTTGTTTCCTGCCAATTTTAGTGACCAAAAAATGAGTCACACAAGTGTACGCTACAGAAATACACACCATTTTTGGCACAAAACACAAATAAAAATCCTGCAAGGAGAAGAAGTCGGTCGACCTCTCACGACTTTGGTTGGCTTCGGGCAAATGCAACATATTTAATGCATTACAGTCAAAATGGCTCAAGCGTCCCCCCCCCAGAATCCATTAATGAATTTATTATTCGAATATTGAGTTGATTATTCACTCTGACTCCAAACTTGAAAATAAATTATCTACTTTAGTCTTGATTTGATTCTTCAACAATTGCCATGCCAAGGTAGAAAATCTCCCCAGAAAGGCAATCCTTTAGAATTTTATTTGTGAAATAAATGTAAAGTTTGGAGTCTTCGGATTTTTTAATGAAAAATCAGAGTGAATAATCAACTCAATATTCAAATAATGAAATCATTAATGAAGTCTAGAGTCTACACTTGAACCATTTTGACTGTAATGTAATGTCAAAAGCACTAGGTAACTCGTAGCAAAAAATCATTTTGGGCTGAAAATGTACCGCTTGCTATACAGTCTGGCCACAAATATTTGAATGTATCCATTCTTTGGGTCATACAATTTTATTTGGATGATATGTTTATGATGATCATATCTGTTGATTGTAGAACCTTAATGTCCTCTTCATGCAGTCCGATGGGGGATTGACACCAGTCAGCAGGTATTTATCAAATCAATGGTTGTTTGTGAAATTCGTGAAGAATTAATTTATTGATAAGTCAGTCAAGTTGCTACCAAGACTGGTATTATACTTGGCTGATGTTGCTTCTTTATTCTGATACAGACATACCTCCAGTATTGCTAACTAATATTTATTGTTTCATGTGCAGGTTTTGTGGATCTAAAGCTATCTTATCAGGTCCTGCTGGAGGAGTGGTCAGTATCTCATTAACATTTACATTTTTATCTTATATTAATAGCCATTCCGAGGTTAAGGGAACAACTGGAAATGATTCCCCCCTAAGATTCGTCCTTGATGCTTTACTGGAATGCACTTCTCTCAACTCTGACCTGCCATGATTAAAGCTAAAAGTCAGACTAATTTGGAATTCTGGAGTATTTTTAGAAGTAGGAAAACCTGAGAACCATGATTAAAAACCTTTGAAGCATGTGATGATCAAAAAGTGTATCCAATAGTTACGATGCTTCCCAATCACACATGCAAAATCATATAATCATATAAGTTGGTTAACGTGGATGTCAATCATTTTTGTTTCCACAGCATTCCATGTGACACTACCTTGTTAACTTTGTGTTTTCAGACAATGCGATGGAAAAACTTTGATTGAAGTCCACCAAAACCTTATTTTGTAGTGATGGTGATTCTTGCATGTGATTGTAAAGCGCTTTACTTTTAGTTCAAAACATGATTAATTGTTTTTAATTTTCATTATTTTGTCAAGGTTGGTTATGCAATGACCACATATGGACGAGAAACTAACAAGCCCGTTATTGGTTTTGACATGGGTGGTAAGTACGCTTCATGTTCCTCATCCTTCTTGATTCATGGTTCAGACTCCCCTTAGTTACTGTTGCTATGCCCCACAAGCTCAACAAATTAGCTAGAATATCTCAGAATTTTAAACTCTGATTGTGGAAAATTGATTTTAAATTGTTTCAATTGTTTACTGTTCTGTGAAAAGAAAAGAAAAATGCCTTGTAATCCTTTTAGTACTCTTTTTTTAAAACAAATGTTGTGTAGTTGTTTGTGGGACAAGAAAGTATGGGTGGCATGCATTCATCTCTGGTTCAAGTCCTGCCAGTTTAATGTCATTACTGGCGACTGACCAGGCATTACTTTGAGCCCTTGTATGCAAAAAATATACACCAATTTCACAGCCAAAAGCAACAAGCGACAAGCCAAGGCCACCTGTAAACAAAGATTTAATTAAATGAAGATTGGGGACAACACTTGAAGAATCGAAACAGTTGCATCCTCCCATTACAAAACGACTAAAATAATTGCATCTAAATGATGAATAAGGAGTAAAATAACGATGTCCTTTGTCATCTTGTGTTGTTGCTTGTTGCTTTTAGCTGTAACAACCTGTTTTGAAATACATGTATACTGTCAGTACTAGACTTTAACTGGGTTCTGTAAATCTCACTAGGTACTTCAACTGATGTATCCCGCTACTCTGGTCAATATGAACATGTGTTTGAAACAACCACTGCTGGGATAACCATTCAGGCTCCACAGGTATGGATTGTAACTAAATGCTGAGGGGGGAGGGGAGGGGAGGGAGGGCAGTTGTGAAGACAGACAGACAGACAGACAGACAGACAGACAGACAGACAGACAGACAGACAGACAGACAGACAGACAGACAGACAGACAGACAGACAGACAGACAGACAGACAGACAGACAGACAGACAGACAGACAGACAGACAGACAGACAGACAGACAGACAGACAGACAGACAAATACTGTATCAGAGAAACATTTTTATTTGGAGTTTGTACGTTACACTGCACATACACTTGAGATACAAATAAAGTAACTAAGATAAAGGGACTAAAAATGGTGATATAATTAATTAATTACAGTGACAACACTCGAACCGTGAGCACTTTATGGTTTTTTCATACTTTTTTCCTCCTTTATCCCTTGTGTGAATCGATTGGAAATATGATTTATTTGAACAATAAGATTATTTGAGTTCAGTGCTTCATTTTCAGAAGGTTTGAAGCAGTAGAAAGTTCATAAAATAAAAAATATAAAAACATTTTGAGGTTTTTTTCATACTTTTTTTCTTCTTTATCCCTTGTGTGAATCGATTGGAAATATGATTTATTTTGAACAATAAGATTATTGTAGTTCAATGCTTCATTTTCAGAAGGTTTGAAACAGTAGAAAGTTCATAAGTGCTCGCCTATTGATCTTGATCAACAATGAATGATTGGAACAAGTATTCAATATGCTAAAGTCAAACCAAGGAAACAGTGGGTTTTCCTAAAGGAAATATTTGGAAACAAATTATGAAAAATTTATTTAATGAAATCGCGAAATTAAAGTGATCAAAAATATGGTCACCGTATGTAGAAATGTTTTCAGTTTGAAAACATATTCCTACTTCTTTCAACACACGAATTATATATCACTTCATTTCATTTTCTTGATTTTTAAATAATGGTTACTGATTGGTCTAGCAGTCAGGACATTATGCGTTACCTCACATGAAGTAGTAGCCCACAAAGAGAAATATTTGCAACTAGAACTAGGGTATAGCGCCACCTTACCCTTCATTAAAAAAACTTCAAGGTACTTTTGATTTGTCATTTGTCAAAACAGGGTTCGTACAGGATTCCCTGTGAGAATTTCCAAATTTTCCCCAAAACTTTCCAAAGACCTTTGACTCGAATTTCTAAAACCAAAACCGTGCAAAACTAAAGCCAAACTCATGGATCTGAAACATTCAACATATATTTACCAATGCAAAATAATACTGCAGACAAGTTGCGAAAAAATCCATAAGTTTTCCATGTCCTAGTGGACAATAAATAAATTTTCAAGAAAATTTCAAGGTTCCTGATAAACCTGTCGGAAGTTTCAAAAATTTCTCAAATGATGCTATTCTATCTTAGCATTTTATTTCTGTAACCTTCGAGGTTGTGATTGCTTTCTCTATACCATTGAAAGTTTATTTGAGCATAGTGGTTTTGACTTTATTTCATGTGGTGGCTCCTAAAAGAGCCGTTTGTTTGTTAAGGTAGCGTGTTCTACGCTTTACTTGGCAGCGGGTTTCTTTCCTGCCTTCTTTGCGGGTTTCTTCGCTGCTTTCTTGGCGGGCTTTTTAGCTGGTTTCTTGGCTGGCTTGGCTTTAGCAGCGGGCTTCTTGACCGCTTTCTTTGGTTTTTCAGTAACTGGTTTCTTTGCTGCCTTCTTGGGAGACTTCGTTGCCTTCTTTGCCGATGATTTGGCCTTCTTGGCTTTCTTGGCGGCGGGTTTCTTGACAGCCTTTTTAGCTGCGGGCTTCTTGGCAGCTGGTTTCTTCTTTGGTTTCTCTTCTTTAACGGCCTTGTTCAGTTTGAAGGATCCAGAAGCACCAACACCCTTGGTGTGAACAATGGTTCCCTTCTCGCTCATTCTCTTGAGCGCGATCTTCAGATGATTACCACAGCTATCTCCAACCTTGTAGTTGGCTACGATGTACTTGCCGATGGCTTGGCGGGAAGATCCATTGCGTTCCTTCAAGGCAGAAATGGCTGCTTTTACCATATCGGCGTATTTAGGATGCTCAGCTGGCTTGGCTGGCTTCTTTGCTGGTTTCTTTGCTGCAGCGTCAGACATTTTGAAAAAAAACTATTTCAGTGTTTCGATACGACTTTACCAATGGGTATTCGATAATGAACTAAATTTACCGCCAACTGCGTCGAAATATATTTCCCTGATGCGGACCACCGAGAACACATGTAATGAACAAGGGCAATCCAACATGGCGTACCAAAAAATGTGTTTCTTGTTGTTCTTCAAGGACTTATTTTGAGTTTAATTCCTGTTTTTCATCGAAAATTCTAACTTAAAAATCAAGATTATGAATCACACGTTCCTTAGAGTCCTCTTACGAGCAACATCTCTGAAACATCGACGAAATCGAAACAGTTTCGTAAAGTCACTCGAGTCTGATGAACAGTCTCCTCAGTGAAAAAATATTTTCTAAACAGTCTTTCGACCTTTATGTTCTAATAAAGAACCCTTGAAATGAAAGATTATTTATTCAGCTTTAAATCTAGGCAATAAGACTTGTAAACTTTCCACGCGATATTGAGAAATTTAATTTTGAGTTGATGTAACAAACACAACATTTTGGATCCTACTCGCCAACCTTTGCAGGACAAACACGCTTGAGACAAGATAAAAAAATTCGTCATTCTTATCCCTTTAGAAGCACTTGAACCTTGTATTCATTTACCTTTTACGACATATAAATCGAAAATAAAGCAAAGCAAACCAGTAACCCTTGTTTAAAACTATATTTTATAGTTTTTTCGTGTTAGTACGGACAACACACGACAACAACGTTCATTGTCAACTTTGCCGCCTTTTTGTTGATGAGCGTGTTTCTTTCCTTAAAAATAACTTTTCTTAGGAACTCAGAACGTTCCCTTTTGACAATCCTGATTCATTATTTTGTAGATATTCTTTTTGGTTTGTGATTTCGGGTCTAGTTTCAACTAGAAATGAAATAAAGGCGCGCTTACTCATATTTCTGTAACTGCTACAGTGTATCGCTCACACGAAATTTTAAAGTTTATACCATCATTGCTTTCTGCCAAAAAATATCAAAAATATTTCCTCTGCTTATCATAAATAAAGTGTTTCTTAAGCTTTAAGATAGCTATTTTCTACTTCATAGTGTTTTACGATGTTTTAGTGAACAAACTACTGCAAGTTGTTTTTATCAAAGGACCACTCGAACACGAAATTTTAAACTTTATACCATCATTTCTTTCTGCCAAAAAATAGCAAAAATTATTTCCTCTGAGCAAGACATTTATCATAAATAAAGTATGTCTTAAGCTTTAAGATATAGCTATTTTCTACTTCATAGTGTTTTACGATGTTTTAGTGAACAAACTACAGCAAGTTGTTCTTATCATAGGACCACTCGAACACGAAGCGATCCTAGTTCGATTCATCAATCTAGGAGCTTCTTGTTTTTAATGTAAGGTAGATTCTAGGCGATGAACATGATATTTAGAAGCGTTTTGATGTTTATTATTTATTTCAAGATTCCATGTTATCTATGTAAGATAGTTTTTGTATCGTTTTTTTTTTTTTTGTCACTTCGTACTAGCTTTGCGCTCGTCTTTCAACTCGATTTGTTTACATATTTCTGGAAAGCCATGTTAGTGCAGATAGATTTACTGTAATCGAACATTCGAAACATTTCTCGTTATGTGGCAATTTATCGAGCAATGTATTCTCTAAAACAACATATTAAATACAGGCACAACCACGACTCGTTATTTTTATTAGAAAAGTCATAGATCATAGCAAAGACACTTTTGGCGCCTTTGTAAGTGAAACTAAGTTGGGATGTCGTTATACTTGGCGCGCAAATTTCATTTCGCCTAACAGCTTTGACATTTCTAGTCACGCTGAAGGTTTTTTTTTATTTAGATATCTGAGCTTTAAGCATCATTTTGTTGCAGTGCAAAGAGCTTAGAGAGATAAATGAGGAGTTTTGATTTTGAAAATAGAGGGGTACTTGAGGAAACAGATTCCATTTAAGCTTGGGTTGTTTGTTTTGTAAGCAACTTATTTTGAGGATGTATAGTATAGCATTTTGGTTCAAGACTTTTTTATCATGTGGTGGCTCCTAAAAGAGCCGTTGTTTTGTTTTGTGTTGAGAACTTAAGCTCTCTCTCCACGGATTCGGCGGGCAAGCTGAATGTCCTTGGGCATGATGGTGACTCTCTTGGCGTGAATGGCGCACAAGTTGGTGTCTTCAAACAGACCAACCAAGTAAGCTTCGCTAGCCTCCTGAAGGGCCATCACAGCTGAGCTCTGGAATCGCAGATCTGTCTTGAAGTCCTGAGCGATCTCACGGACAAGACGTTGGAAGGGCAGTTTGCGGATCAACAGCTCGGTTGATTTCTGGTAACGACGGATCTCACGAAGAGCGACGGTACCGGGCCTGTAACGATGAGGCTTCTTGACTCCACCAGTTGCTGGGGCACTCTTACGTGCTGCCTTGGTGGCCAGTTGTTTTCGGGGAGCTTTTCCTCCGGTAGATTTACGGGCAGTTTGCTTGGTACGGGCCATTTTCTCAAATTTTCAGAAATAAAATTTCAAGATGTTTGGAATAAGAACAGCTTTGATTTTATATCTAGCGCGCTTTGATTTGATTGGCTAAGAGAATCGCTTCTTTGATTGGCTGAATATCAAGAACTCTTTATGATTGGCCCTTACTCAAAGTCTCTGATCCAACAAAGTTACAAATCTTAAAGCTTTATGTATCTTGACCCTAATTTTTTGCTTCAAATCCTATGAAAAAAAATATTTTTCTTTACAAATACGAAAGTTAGCTAATAATATCACAATCTGAAGTTTTTAAGATGGAGTAAAATATGATATCTTAAGAGATATGTTGATTTGATTTTCATTAATTTGTGACAACCTTGTCACAGCGGATCAAAGGTTGTACATTTCCAAAACCTCTTACGAACAACCAATCGCGTTGCAGTAAAATATGCTTATAAACTCGGTGAACGGTTGAAGAGTATTTCATTCAGTTCAGAAAACTACGAAGTTAAAATGTCTGGTCGAGGTAAAGGAGGAAAAGGTCTAGGAAAAGGAGGCGCCAAGCGTCATCGTAAGATCCTTCGGGATAACATCCAGGGTATCACCAAGCCCGCCATCCGTCGTCTTGCTCGACGTGGTGGAGTCAAGAGAATCTCTGGTCTGATCTACGAAGAGACCCGTGGTGTCCTCAAGGTTTTCCTTGAGAATGTCATCCGTGATGCTGTCACCTACACCGAGCACGCCAAGAGAAAGACCGTCACAGCCATGGACGTTGTCTACGCTCTGAAACGCCAAGGACGTACCCTGTACGGTTTTGGTGGTTAGATGAGTTAACAGCTCGTTTACAACATAACAACGGCTCTTTTAGGAGCCACCACATGACAAGAAAGTCTTGATCAAAATATGCTTGTATACATAAGATGATTCCGATGAAAGTCCCGAAAAACTAAGATATTATGAATACGATTTTTCGAAAGAAATATCGACTAATTTGGCTCAGTTTATAGTTATTCTGTTGCTTGACTCTTCGCGCATTTATCTACAAACCTTATCATTCACTTTCACTTCACTACTCACAGATTGAAAGCCATTATAGTGTAGTTGTTATCAAAGCTGTCTGTTAAAAAGGGCCTTATCAAAGCTTTATAATCCAAAAGAAATATTCACAAAGGGGCTTAATTTTTCCTTGTACTGAAAAGACCGTTAGAGAACTTCTTTATAGCGCACTAGGGTAGAAAGATGCGGATTTTATTCATTTGCTTGTTGCATTACTCTTCGCGCGGTTATTTACAAACCTTATTCACTTTCACTTCATCTACTCACAAAATTGAAAGCCATTATAGTGTAGTTGTTATCAAAGCTGACTGTTACACAAGGCCTTATCAAAGTTGTATAATCACAATACAGGCTTACTTTTTCGTTGTACTGAAAAGGCCGTTATAGAGAACTTCTTTGTAGCGCGGTAGGGTAGAAAGATGTAGATTTTATTCATTTGCTTGTTGCATGACTCTTCGCGCGGTTATTTACAAACCTTATTCACTTTCACTTCATCTACTCACAAATTGAAAGCCATTATAGTGTAGTTTTTATCAAAGCTGACTGTTACACAAGGCCTTATCAAAGTTGTATAATCACAATACAGGCTTACTTTTTCGTTGTACTGAAAAGGCCGTTATGGAGAACTTCTTTGTAGCGCGCTAGGGTAGAAAGATGTAGATTTTATTGTAGGGTAAAAAGATGCGGATTTGATGGCGTACAAAACAACAAACCATGAACTCTAAATACTAGCCCTATAGTATCAGCAAACTATATCGAGGCCATTCCCTTATGTTTGCAAATGTAGTCGAAGCGAAAAACTTGTAAACATTCATTCAACTTTTATTATGGAAATCATACTTTATTGTGTAAGTTGGACTTTTCTCGGTAGACATATGGTCTTTTATTCACATAGATACATATAGCTCAGAGATAGCGTATAGTCATGTCTTTTTCAGATATGGTAGCTCCTAAAAGAGCTGTTTGATTGGTAGTTTTGGTTCTAAACCAGAGTTTACTTGCTGCTGGTGTACTTAGTGACAGCCTTGGTGCCTTCACTGACTGCGTGCTTGGCAAGTTCTCCAGGGAGAAGAAGACGAACGGCCGTCTGGATTTCACGAGATGTGATGGTGGATTTCTTGTTGTAGTGAGCAAGACGGGAAGCTTCACCAGCGATACGCTCGAAGACATCGTTGACGAAGGAGTTCATGATGCTCATGGCCTTGCTGGAAATACCAGTATCAGGATGGACTTGTTTCATGACTTTGTAGATGTAGATGGCATAGGATTCCTTTCTCTTGGACCTTCTCTTTTTCTTATCACCAATAGCGGCCTTCTTGCCAGCTTTCTTCTCACCTTTCTTACCAGGGGTTGGTTTTGGAGGCATTTTTGAAAATATTCACAAACCAAAGCTTATGTTGTTTGAAACGATTGATAAACCAAAGTGTATCATGTTGTATTCTCTATTTATATTCGTTGAACGAGGATCAAGGATCCAAAATACTTAAATCCGATTGGTCAAACGTCAAGCAATCTCTGACGATGTGTAATGAAGGTCAAGAGTCAATCGAATTCGTTTCATGATTGGGTAAATACTTTGCTTACTTCTTAGGAAACATATGTTTCTAAAGTGAAATAGACACTGAGCTGTAATATCGTGTCACTATCGGTCGTGATTGGTCAATTTCGATCCATAATGGTCCTATATAAGCGTACCGCGATCAAGGAAGTGTATTTACCTCAATAAACGAAATCCGAGTTAGAACTACTGAGCAATCTTAATAATCATGTCTGGAAGAGGCAAAGGCAAAGCAAAGGGAACCAAATCAAAGACCCGATCTTCTCGTGCAGGACTTCAGTTCCCCGTCGGTCGTATCCATCGTCTTCTCCGCAAGGGAAACTATGCCCAACGTGTTGGTGCTGGTGCTCCAGTCTACATGGCTGCAGTCCTCGAGTACTTGAGCGCTGAAATCCTCGAGTTGGCCGGTAACGCTGCTCGTGACAACAAGAAAAGCCGAATCATCCCCCGTCACTTGCAGTTGGCTGTCAGAAATGACGAGGAGTTGAACAAGCTTCTTGGCGGAGTCACCATTGCTCAAGGTGGTGTTCTTCCCAACATCCAAGCCGTCCTCCTGCCCAAGAAGACCGAGAAGAAAGGCGGAAGCAAAGGCAGTCAAAGCCAAGAATACTAAGTTCTTCCCAACCAAACTATATCAACGGCTCTTTTAGGAGCCACCAAATGAAATAAAGTCAATTACCAATATGCAAATAATAATCATACCACCATAGAAATGAATAACTTTCTAATATCACAAAATATTTTCTCGCATAAAGGAATTTCGTCTGAGTTCTCTATCCCCAAATAGGCATACATACATGTTGCAAAATAAAATTATTTTCAGTCAAACATTTGTCGAAAGATATTGCAACATAAAAATATCATTAGTAACATAATATTCTCCTATCTGTCTAGACGATGTTCCCGCCAAATCTTTCATTGAATAATTAATTTACATCCAAACTGAAAGTCAGTTATATCCACGCATTGAATCTAGTGTATATCTACTATTTGTCGAGCGTTTTGAGCCCCGTTGCTGGGAAGATTGGGCAACTACTTCCCACGTTATCATTATTATTATCTAAACAAACAGATATGAACACACAGATGTCAGTCTTTTTTATCCTTAGCCAATATCTGCTCTCAATATAATATATTAGGTAGTTAGTTAGACTTAGCCAACCGTATCCAGATCCAAATTTCTTTGTAGAAAATGTTTGAAAAATGTATCAGTATTCAATACTAAGTTGTTGTTGGATGTAGATTTGAAGTTCTGTCAGATGATTTTGGATTCTAAGATGTTTTACTAGTAATCAGATCATCAAAAATAAATAGCCATAAAGTATCAGTATTCTTTCCTCAATTTTCTATAATTGTAAAGACATTTCTTTGAGATTCCATCCAAACACTCGACTTAATAAATTCCAAACGGTTTGATTGAGGGAAGAGAATTATTAAACTCACATGACAAAGTTGGGCACATAGAAATGAAATAGGCCTTTTGCAACAACAGGTGACATTACACTACCCCTCTTAAACCGAGTAGCTGTGTCAAAATGAACATCGGAAATGAAAAGAGCACCTCGATATTAGTAAGAAGGCAAAGTTTTAGCTCATAATGTTGACTATAGGAGAAATGGCGTTAAATATAAAATTGTGAAAACATGAAAATATGGAAATATGAAACTTTTAGCTGAAACTTGTGTGTATAGACGCATCAAGAGTTCCACGCTGCTGCTCAATGTGCATGCTCAGGGGATTAAAAACTGGGATAATATTTTGTAAAATATGCAATTTTTTGGTACATTTGACTCAAAATTTGCTTAACGGTACGTGATCTTGAATATTTAATGAAAATTGTGTTTGACAAGAAAAATACAACTAAAATATAACATGTTTTACAAAATTTTATCTCACTTTTTAATCCCCTGAGCATGTGCATTGAGCAGTAGTGCGGAACTCTTGATGCGTGTATTGATTTATCCATAACTATAAAATAAACTTCAAAGATTTGTATTCTATATTGTGATTGTTTGCACCTACTTACACTAGCTATAATTATTATAGCTAGTGAAAATGGGTGAAACAATCACAATATAGAATGGAAATCTTTGAAGTTTTTTCTTTGCAAGTAGTCTGGCCTTTCGTCTTCTGTGAATCAAATTTTCAATGGTCTGAGCTAGTAAATGTTTGATCGATGGCAGCCAACAACCCAGACATCTTGGGCTGTGTTGGTCGCATATTTATGAAAATGGGTGTAATGCTGTAAGAGTGGTTCTAGTTCATGTCTGCACAGTAAAGGATCCAATGGATCAATACACAGGGACAGCACAGCACATTTTAAAGTTTTAAAGTTGGGAGAGGGGAACTAGTATGCAAATTAAAGTGTCTGTCTGTCTGTCTGTCTGTCTGTCTGTCAGGGGGAGGGGGGCTATGATTAGGAAATATAAAATACTAGTATGCAAAAGGAAAAGAGTAAGGGGGGGGGACTTTGTCTATGATACAGAGAAAAAATGTTGAACCACTGAATTTTGTAACTCATGCCTTTTGTTGTAATAATTGTTTATATTTTCCAATGTTAATCTTTCATAGCTCGACATCAATACTGTCGCAGCAGGAGGAGGCTCACGACTCTTCTTTAGATCAGGAAGACCTGTGGTGGGACCAGAATCTGCAGGTGCCCATCCTGGACCAGTGTGTTATAGAAAAGGTAAGGGGATGATGTCCAGTGACGTAGATGGAGCAGGGGAGGGGATACCCTATGGCGAGTGCTATAGGAGTGGTCAAAAACTTTGTAGATGTATTCCTTCTATTATGAATAGACCTCATCGGCTTGGGCGTAATGTTTTCCCATTTCAGACCACATGTCATTTTCTTGAGAATAAGATTCTTTGTTTGAGTTGTTTCCCATATTCATGTGTCTTCTCGTGTGCAACTGTTATACAAAGAAATGATACTCAAGGGAATAACATGTCTGAAATGGGGAAACATTATGTCCAAGCTGAAAAGTTCTATATCTTGATGAATATGAAGGAATTTGAATTGCTTGTCTTTAATCTTCTTCCAGATGGATATCTAGCAGTGACAGATGCTAATCTTGTGCTTGGAAGACTCTTACCTGAGTAAGCCTTTTCAACTGTACTTTCAAATTTTTTAAACCTTGCTGATCAAATATGTGTTTGCAACTATTCCACTGGTTTCAGAAAATATCTATATTTATATATATGGAACTACACAATATACTCTCCTCAGACCCTCCCCACCCCTTGGGAATTCCAATCTCCCTCCATGGGGGAGGTATGGATATTTTCTGGTACTACACAATATACCCTCCTCACAACCTCCCCACCCCTTGGGAATTCCAATCCCCCTCCATGGGGGAGGTATAGATATTTTCTGATACTACACAACATACTCTCTTCAAACCCTCCCCAGCCCTTGGAAATCTCTATCTCCCTCCATGGGGGAGGTATGGATATTTTCTAGTACTACACAACATACTCTCCTCAGACCCTCCCCACCCCTTGGAAATCTCTATCTCCAAAGAGGTATGGACAGTTATTTAGAGCTTGCGCTGGTTTTGCTCATTTTTCAGATATTTTCCAAAGATCTTTGGGCCATGTGAAGACCAGCCTCTGGATAAGGAAGGTTCTTTAGAAGCATTTACCAAATTCACCCATGAAGTAAGTTATGAGTTACTCTTTGAATGTAGTTATTCTAGATAACTTACTTTGGATGTGTTTTATTCTTGTCATTCTTTGTAGTCCTCATTCAGTCTCATCACAGTCATATTGGAAATATAAACCTTGACTTAAAGACGCGACACTCAAATCAATAAATATTTTACCATTCAACTATTCACTTCATCTAGACCTCTTGCACATGACGTCAAAGCAGCTCAATTTGGAGGAGAAAACAATAGAATTTCAATCTCCTGAGAATTGAAACCTATTATTTTGTCCTCCTGCTTACTATCAATAGACGTCACTTCCGGTAGTATCTCCGTTTTCACCAGCTTGTAGAATGTTGGAGGTTGTCTGTGTATCTTGTTTTCTGGTTTCATGTTGTACAAATAGTCAGATAGAATACTTTGAGGAGTTATTTTGATGTGATTTGATTCAAGAATCGCTAGTTGCCCCCCAGTCAACCATTGGTTACCCCCCCCCCCCCAGTCAAATCCAGAAAAGTCACGTGATTGATAGTAAGCAAATACGACGTGCTGTAAGGGGTGCATAGAATCAGTACCAAAAGTATTGAAAAAAGGCTTATATGCATTTTATTTTTTATCTCCAGGTGAATGATTATATTTCCAGTCAACCAGGGGGTGAAGACCAGACCCCTTACACTGTAAAGGAACTAGCACTTGGCTTCATCAAGGTGGCTAATGAGAGTATGTGTCGACCAATCAGAAACCTGACCCAGGCACGTGGTCATGACACAGCCCAGCATGTACTGGCTTGCTTTGGTGGTGCTGGTGGCCAGCACGCATGCGCTATAGCAAGATCACTTGGCATGTCCACAGTGTTTATTCACAGGTATGAAGCAATCCCGGTGATTCGTTACCAGGCTTCCCCACCTACATTTCCACAGGAAACCCATGTCAAATTGCTTTCTTTTAATCAGATATGCTGGTATCTTGTCTGCTTATGGTATTGCACTGGCTGATATCGTCCATGAGGCACAAGAACCCTGTTCACACGTCTATGAAAAAGGTATGCAGGTTTTGTTCATACAAAGAGTGATCCCCTGGTCCTCTGGGTGGAGGGTTAGGCACAAGGCTAACAAACTTACCTCGTAAAAAACATGTTACCGGCAGAAACTGGAAGCATTTTTATGAATACAACCCAGACTAGAAGTGAGGCTGTAATGACTTGGGCCAAAGTCCGCGGGAAGCCTAAAGGCTGGTAGGACACATAGTAGTCATGGGGCACAAAATTGTCCGCCCCCCCCCCCCCCCTCCAAAAAAAAAACACCAAACAGATAAGCATTGGATGGAAAGTAACTGTATTAAAGCCTTGGGTTGGATGCCAGATGGTCGTAGGGTGAGAGGGAGATCGTTTGAGGAGAAGGAAAGTTGAGAAAGAACGAGAAAAGGCGGGATAAACAAGTTGGAATGGAGCTAAAGTGGTGATGCAGAGCAGAGCATTGGAAGAATAGTGTGACGGCCTTATGCGCTTCCTGGCGCAATGAGCGACGTATAATGATGATGATAATGATACATAGATATTTTGAAATAAGGCTGAAAAGTCAGACTTAAGCTCAAGAGAATAGAATGTTTGCAGGGTGGCATCATAGGGATTGGAATATTGGAGACCTATTCCACACACAACTACGATTACGATCTTTCTTACTACGATTCTCAATATTCTGCGAACTCAGACATTTCAACGGCTTGTTGTGAAATTGGTTTTTCGCTGCTGTCAATCAAAACTAATCAGTCGGTACCTTTTATATTTTTGACTGGCGGCAGTGAAAAACCACTTTCCAACGGGAAACTCGCAACTACAGAGTTTGCAGAATATTGAGAATCGCAGTAAAACTGCTGATTTTTTGTCAAATTGAAAATACTTTGTTTTTACCGCAGAATCCTTCCCATATCTGGACGCAAGGATCGACTTGTTGATTGACAAGTGTACAGAGGAACTAGTGAAAGAAGGGCTCGACAAGTAAGGCACTTTTATCTTCACTTCCCTTTCCTCTCCTTTCCTTCACTTTAACTTTCAATTATCCAAAAGAAATAAATTTCATTATCATATAGACACTAGTGTTTTACTGAGAAGTACGCCACTCGTATTTTTCATACGAACTACATCCGGGACCTCACTGGCATGTTTTCCATATCCTCACACGTGAAGACACCGATGAAGTCACTTCCGCTCAATTTAACGCGCTTGGCGTAGTTTTCGTTTGTATACGTGTCCATGTAATAAAAAGAAAATTAACTTCAAGATATGAAGTTTATCTTCGAGTGGTGAAAACATTTAACGAGTGAGCGTAGCACCGTGTAGTTTCCTCTATTTATCGGCAGAAAAAATAATGATGATGATGATGACGACGACGACGATGATGATGATGATGATAATAATAATAATAAACAATGATAGAAATAATGATGATGATGTCATGTGACGTACTGTCATTCACCAATATGACGTCATATAACGTAATACTATTGGTCAGAGTGACGTATCATTGTATCTATTTCTGTTTTCCCCAGAGGCTGCATCTTCACTGAGGTGTTTCTCAACATGCGCTATGACAAGACAGACTGCACACTCATGTGTAATCCATCCACAGTCACCAAGGTAACGACACATTCAACTTGTCATTCCCGTCAGTATTGTTCTAAGTGAGGTTCGAATTAAAGTTCACTCGTCTCTCACCTCTGGGGTCTCGGGTTTGATTCCTGGACTCAGTATCACATGTTAGTAGAGTTTGTTGGGTCTCTCCCTTGATTCAATGGTAATCAAAAGGGGTGTAGCAGTAGTGCACTCGCCTCTCAACTCTGGGGTCTTGGGTTTGATTCCTGGACACAACATCACATGTTAGTAGAGTTTGTTGGGTCTCTCTCTTGATTCAATGGTAATCAAAAGGGGTGTAGCAGTAGTGCACTTGCCTCTCACCTCTGAGGTCTTGGGTTTGATTCCTGGACCTGGCATCACATGTGAGAAGAGTTTGTTGGGTCTCTTCCTTGATTCGATGTTTTTTCTCCAGGTTCTCTGGTTTTCCTCCCTCCGCAAAACCTAACACGATTAATTCCAATTCTAGTACGTAGCATCAACTTGTGGCCCTCTTTCCATGATTGAATAGCCAATGTGCATGAGCTCGAAATTCTAGCACAAAGCATGATGGGAAAGTGAGTTCTTACACTTTTTTGGCTCCTCTAAAAATTCATCTGATAATTTTTCCTTCGACATTTTCTATGGAAGTAAAAGGATTTCAGCAGACCAAAATAACAGAGTAATTTTTTATGATAGTTCCTTTGATTTCCCTGTTACATTTTTAAAGAACTCACTTTCCCAGAGTGCTTTGTGAGCTTTGATGCACTTTTCCTATTGGAATTTAGAAGTTGATTTTTGAGGAGGGAGGAAGATTGGAGAACCCGGGAGAAAAACCCTCAAAGCACAGGAGAGAACCAACAAGCGACTCTACTCAAATATGATGGTGTCTCCGAGTATTGAACCCATGACCACAGTAGTAACAGGACAGCGCATTATTAGTACACACCACCCATACTTCACTCATTCGTACTGAACTTGTGTCATTTGTTTTTCAGGATTCAAGTTGCCATGGTGATTTTGAGAAGTCATTCCTTGAAAGGTATACAACTCTTTACCTTGGGCATAATGTTTTTTCCATTTCAGACCACATGTCGTAGATTTTGCGACTCTTAAGATCGCTAGTAATGTTAGAGTATGACTGCGAAAATCTCGCAGTATAGGCGTAGCGTTAGGTGTATAGCATATATAGGTGTATAAAGTCGAAAAGTGGGTTCTCCTTGGAACTCATTTAGAATCAGGAATCATCTCGATAACTCCTTAGAATTCCTATCGTGGATTCACTAACACCTCCTCTTCATCCAAATACAGTCTTGCACCCCCCTTATCCGTGTTTCCGTTCAAATCAACATAAGAAATGAGAGTAAATTCTACTTTTCCACAGGTATCGCCGTGAATTTGGTTTCGATATTCCAGGCCGCAAGATCTACGTGGAAGATATTCGTGTTCGTGGTATAGGGGCATCGAAGGTTAACCTCAAGGGTGCAGTGTCCAATTCTTCTGGTCCACCTAAACCAAAGAAGGTAAGAAATCTCTTTAGCTTGGGCTAACGTCAAACTGGTGGTCACACGGTGCGATATCTAATTTTTGCAACGTCGCATGCAACTTCGCATAAAAAATCGACTTGTGTATCTGTGCCTTTATTTTCTTGCGAATAATTGAAAAACGTTTGACCAAAACATTTTACTCGTGTAACACCCCTCTTTTCTCGTAGTTTCTTGCACATGAGTTTTAGATAAACGTTTTACTTTAAAAGATTCTTATATCTTTTCTTTCTATTCCATCGACTGCAGGTCACCGATTGCTATTTCGAGGAAGGATTGCTGAAGACATCAGTCTACTTCCTGGAAGAGATAGCCAGTGGTTACGATATTGAAGGACCTGCCATTATCATAGATAAAACAAGGTAAGCAGCACGTGTACATACTTTGAGTATAATAAACAGCTATTTCAAAAAAGGTTGAAAGTTTTGTTGCATGTTGCATGTTGCTTGTTGCATGTTGCATGTTGCATGTTGCATGTTGCATGTTGCATGTTGCATGTTGCATGTTGCATGTTGCATGTTGCATGTTGCATGTTGCATGTTGCATGTTGCATGTTGCATGTTGCATGTTGCTTGTTGTATGCTGCATGTTGCATTTTGAATGTTGCATTTTGAATGTTGCATGTTGCATGTTGCATGATGCATGTTGCATGTTGCATGTTGCATGTTGCATGTTGCATGTTGCATGTTGCATGATGGATCTTGCATGTTGCATGTTGCATGTTGCATTTTGCTTGTTGCATACCAAGGCCGAAATGCAGTATGGGTGATGTGAATTCAAGCAGCGAAAGGTCGCAACAATATGGTATTTCCCCAAACTTTGTCTGCAGGTTTTTCCAGCATATTTTTTTCTGTACTGACATTATTTAAATATGAAAGTAATGCATTTTAAGCTTGATAAGTAACATGCAACATGCAATAAAACCTTCAGCAACCTTTTTTGTATATAAACTGAATGATAATGACTAGCGATCATTAGCTGTGTAAATATATGTGTTGAATATTATATTTTCATTTTTATTTAACACAGTACGATAGTTGTTGAGCCGGACTGTACAGCAGTAGTTACTGTGAACGGTGACGTACGTATTGAGGTAAGAATCTCCATGACTATTAGAAGAGATGACGTGACCGTGACGTTAATACGTGTTCGTCTGTCGTGACATTTCACACCCATAGGAAATCTATTTTAGCATGTCCAAGGATTTTCTTGTCTTTTCGAAGACCTCCGTCTTTAGCTTGGGTGTAATGTTGATCCCATTTCAGACCACGTGTCATTCCCTAGAGTATCATTTCTTTGTTTAACGGTTGCGCATGAGAAGACACATGAATATGGATACAACTCAAACAAAGAATCTTATTCTCAAGAGAATGACACGTGGCCTGAACTGACAAAACCGGGTGTTTTTTCTCTCTTATCATTTTCCAGATCAAAGAACACAAGGACAAATCAGAGGTTGGAACGGAGTTAGACAGAATTCAGGTAAGGGACTTGTAATAATTATATTTAACGATTGGATCCACAGCCCGAATGGTCGAGAGCAAAAATATTGAACTTTTTAGCAGACCCTCTATTAAGCGACCAACCTTCATTTAGCGACCAGTTGTTAAAATCCCAAAGACGGGTTGTACACTAATTCTATACCTGTATTAAGCGACCAAACTCTATTTTTAACCATCACTCTCCGTAAGGGTATCTTCCGTGAAGTTCGCTCCACACACACTACCACTACATTCTATGTTGAAAACAAAAACACTCGACGCACATGTTGATTTTTTTGGAGGGAGGCGGAAAACCTTAGAAACCGGGAAGAAAAAAACACTCATGGCGAGGTAGAAAAAAAAAAAACACATAAAAAGCTCAGCTCACGTAGTTCAGTTGAGAATCTAACCCGCAACCCCAGTAGTGAGATATGTAGTGGTGATAGACAGTTCCTTAGCAGCTCGTGCCACTCATGGCGTAAATGAAAGTCATTTGTATTAATGCAGTCTATTTGTTTGTTGGTTTGTTTTGCATGTAGACGAGTGTGGTATCGATGGATTGACATTTATTGTTGTGTTGTTTGCATCGTAGTTGGCTATATTTTCTCATCGCTTCATGAGTACAGCTGAGCAAATGGGAAGGTAAGGGCAATCAATCCATGTTTCTATCTAATCTCATATCATCCCATTTTCCATGCATGGATACAACCTATCCCAACCCAGTTATTCATTCATTTTATTCCATCCATCCATCCATCCATCCATCCATCCATCCATCCATCCATCCATCCATCCATCCATCCATCCATCCATCCATCCATCCATCCATCCATCCATCCATCCATCCATCCATCCATCCATCCATCCATCCATCCATCCATCCATCCATCCATCCATCCATCCATCCATCCATCCATCCATCCATCCATCCATCCATCCATCCATCCATCCATCCATCCATCCATCCATCCATCCATCCATCCATCCATCCATCCATCCATCCATCCATCCATCCATCCATCCATCCATCCATCCATCCATCCATCCATCCATCCATCCATCCATCCCACCTTCCTTCCATCCATCCCACCTTCCTTCCTTTTGATCTAACCGATCCACCTATCTACCCCTCCCTCCCTATGACCATCTATATATTCACCCTGCCAATTCCTAGTGACATTTTGTTCTCGTTTTCCCCAGGGTTCTTCAAAGAACATCCATCTCCACGAACATCAAGGTATGTGTACAGTTTTGATAACAGTCCCCTTCACAGTTCCCAGCGCCATCTTGAAAGATAGCCATGCCTTTGCATCGAAGCGAGACATAAGGTGGCCTTGTAGTGATACACTTGAATAATTGTCCAAGGTGTTAAAAAAAGAACTCTATCACTGCAAGGTCACCCCATGTCTTGCTTCGATACAAAGGCATGGCTCCCTTTCAATATAGCGCAGGGAACTGAGAAGGGGACTATTCAGTGCAAGAGCTATCATTCCATGTCTATATACCCTGATACTTGCTTCAATAATTAGCGATTGATAGACGAGGTACAGTTTCCTAGGATAATAAGAAGCTCTCTCTTTCTATTTCTAATCCAGGAACGCCTTGATTTTTCGTGCGCCATGTTTGGTCCTGATGGAGGTCTGGTAGCTAATGCCCCTCATATCCCAGTCCATCTCGGCTCGATGCAAGAGACTGTACAATATCAGGTAAGAATAACGTGATTGGTTAACATTTTAATAGTTTGTCCACACCTCCAATAAATATGTTATGATGTGCAGATGTCGTTTTTATTTCACTTTGCAGATCCGTTCCCTAGGTGACGAGTTAAAAGAAGGTGACGTCATACTTACCAACCATCCCGTTGCCGGGGGGACACACCTACCGGACCTGACCGTCATAACACCGGTATGTATGCAACTGCGTGATGGTTTCAGGTTTTGAAATAGAATTGTGATTACTGTGTTTGTACAGCGGTGCGTACAATACACTAGACTTCACAGAGTCACAGAGTCACGAGCAAATGAAAAAAAAAGCGAACGTCAAAGTCACGTGTGATCCTGTTTGGGCTGCCTGTGCTTTATTCAGCGCGCGTGGACTAATACGAAGGCGAAGGACTTTGCGAAAGTCTAGTAACACACTTGTACCTTTCAAACCTGGCTAAGGCTGTACAAATGAGTAACCGTAACAGATAAACCCCTTGCCGCACGTCGTAATGCAGCTCAATTTGGAGGACAAAACAATAGGTTTTAATTCTCAGGAGATTTTTTTGTTTTTTCTCCACATTATATGAGGGCGGTGCTTATTCGAGTAAATACGTATTCATTGTCTCGTGTTCAGGTGTTCTACCCAGGTCAACCCAGACCTGTCTTCTACGTTGCTAGTCGTGGTCATCATGCTGACATCGGAGGCAAAGCACCAGGTATATATATGAAACATGAAAAACACTGAACGAATCTGACAACATGGCCGCCATCTTGGTTGAATCTAACAAAAGAATTGTCAGGTAGTCATTCAACATGGCGGCCATGCCCTTATATTCTCATAACAAGGAATGCAGGTGTCCAATTTTTTTATTACAACCTAGCTACGACATGTTAATATGCATTCTCATTGGCTAGTGGTCTATTGAATGGTGCGTGCATCAAAAAGTTGTAAATTAAATAAATTTGTCTTTGATGGTTTTAGGGTCAATGCCACCCAACTCTAAGAGCATTTTTGACGAAGGTGCTGTCTTTAAATCCTTCAAGTTGGTCAGCAACGGGCAGTTCCAGGAAGAAGGTAATGAAATAATTTAAATGAGCTTTAACCATTTTGGCGGGAATAGCAGCAATCTCGTGAATATGATGACTATTTTTTATGGGAAGCCATTTCAATGTTACGGCATGTCGTACCGTGTACGTGCTGTAAGTCAGTACCGTATGTTTCCCACTCATATGATAATCATTCTTATGGGAAGCCATTTCAATGTTACGGCATGTCGTACCGTGTACGTGCTGTAAGTCAGTACCATATGTTTCCCACTCATACGATAACCATTCTTATGGGAAGCCATTTCAATGTTACATGTCGTACCGTGTACATGCTGTAAGTTCCCTACTCACGATAACAGCTCTAACAGCGCAGTCAGAAATCTCAAACAAACAAAATCTAAGTATTGGGAAAGATCTAGATTATCTACAGACCTATGTAATGATTCTTTTATTTACTTGCCGTTCCTTTCTCAGCTTTGACAGAAAAATTGATGGAGCCAGGGAAATATCCCGGATGTAGCGGGACGCGTAACTTGGAGGACAACATATCAGATCTGCGTGCACAGGTCGCTGCTAATCACAAGGTAGGGTGAACAAATAGAACTAGCAGTCTTATATCATGTAACACTTTGGTGCTAAAACTTTATTTCTTTGTCGTGCGCGCGTCTTGATCTTCATGATTGACCACCGTCTTTATCATGACGTCATTTTTGTTGTTTTAGCAACCTTACGAACTAGCGAACTATACTAAGCTCGCTTGTTGAATGAAGGTGCAGACACAAGGTGCATCATTGCGCGCAATATTGCAGGCAATGTTGCTGAAGTAGGATCGTTTTCTACATCAGCAACATTGTGTGCAACAAATTGCGTCGTGTGACAAGGCACGCAACATCGATTGCCTGCAGCATTGCGCGCAATGTTTCACCGTGTGTCTTTAGCAAAATATACTTCCTCTCGAGATGAGGACGCAAGAATAAATACGCACACGAAAGCACTAGGATCCCGCCATCGTCTCGAGTGCGCGTGCTGTCTAATAATAGACGTTTGTTGTAGTGATATATGTTGTTAACCTTTCAGGGTATATCACTGATAAAAGAGCTGATAGATCAGTACAAGCTGGATGTTGTCCAGGCCTACATGACTCATATACAGGTAATGTGTCTATTGATTTGAACTCTTGGTTGAATTCATGGTTCTCCACTTAGTTACCGTTGCTATGGCCCACAAACTCAAAATTTGCTAAAATATTTCAGAATTTAAAAAACTCTGATCCCGGAAAATTGATTATAAATTGTTTCAACTGTTTACTGTCTTGTGAAAATATATGAAAATCGCCTCGTAATCCTTATAGTACCTTGTAGAAATTAGATTAAGAATACCATAGATGATGATGATGGTCATGATGATTGATGGTGATAATGATGACTGATGATGCTGGGTGATAATGATGATGGTCATGATGATGATTGATGGTGATAATAATGACTGATGATGCGGGGTGATAATGATGATGGTCATGATGATGATTGATGGTGATAATGATGACTGATGATGCGGGGTGATAATGATGATAGTCATAATGATGATTGATGGTGATAATGATGACTGATGATGCGGGGTGATAATGATGATGGTCATAATGATGATTGATGGTGATAATGATGACTGATGATGCGGGGTGATAATGATGATGGTCATGATGATGATTGATGGTGATAATGATGACTGATGATGCGGGGTGATAATGATGATGGTCATGATGATGATTGGTGGTGATAATGATGACTGATGATGCGGGGTGATGATGATGATTAAAATGAACACACGATGATGAGAATGCTATTGCTGAAGACGATAACGATCTTGATAGAAATTAAAGTTTGAAGTAAAAATTTAAATGAATGGAATGGAATCTTGTGAATAGTCTCAGTGTTCTAGCTATGCCACTTATTCCTTAGTAAATGTCGATCATATAGAAAATGAAATATTCATCGTCTTGTTACTTCACAGCAAAACGCCGAAGATGCGGTTCGTCAAATGCTTCAGGTCGTGGGGAAGAAGTTTAAGGTAAAAAGATCTTTAGCATGAGTAGGCCCGTTCACATGAAGGTACTAGGGTGACCCTAGTATTACGGGCAGGGCACCAACAACCCTAGTTTTATTTTATACACCTATTTCAAAAAGGTTGTCAGCTCGAGATCTGGAATCTGGAATCTGAGACCGAAATGAATTGTGGTCTGTGAGCTGTGAATCTAAATCTGATCGTAGTAAGGGGAGTGATAGTTGTTTTGTCTTTTTAATAGTGGTTCGCAACAAGTTAATATCTAAATATGCTACCACCTTTGAGTGATGACCGCGGTCTCAGATTTCAGATCTTTGACCAACTAAGTTTTTGGAAATGGGTGTATACTTATAAAGAAAATCTGAGGTATGAGCTTGTTAAGGCCCGTTTACACTGGTTTTGGTGTCCTGAATAAAGCTTTACAAGTTAATCCTTTATCATATTCTTCACTATGACCAAAATCGCCGCAAAATCGCCTCTAAAATCGCTCGTGAAAACGGGCTCTGTCCGAACTTTACGCTATGATTGATTCGCGGCGACATCGCCCAATCCGTCTCGTGATCATCCCGTGAGCGGATATTTTTTCTCACATTCAAAAAAGACTACTCCTTGTCAAGAAGTTTTCTTGGAAATTCAAGACACTAATTTTCACTTTTTTGATGTTACAGGAAGAAACAGGTCAGACCCGTTTTTCAGCTCGAGAATTCATGGATGATGGTACTCCCATACAACTGACTGTGTCCATCGATCTAAACACGGTATGTCGTATAGAGGCTTGACACCATCACGTGATGGCAGCCATGACAGGAAGCAGGAACAATGGCCCACTCCCGAGACATTGATGTGCTTCGCTTGTCACGCACAAAGGTTTCAATATGAGGCTCCGTGCTGAATTAAATTTATTCTTTTCTCCTGGCACGGATAACTGCGCATTTAGCACGGAGCCTCACATTGGAACCTTTGTGCGTGACAAACGAAGCATTTCTTGGGAGTGGCCAATTGAATCTGGTTTAATCTGTTTTACATAAAAAAGAATTCAGTTTCCCAGGTGGAAAAGGCTCTGTTGTTGTACCTCCTGTCATAGTTGCCATCACGTGATGGTGCACGTTTTGTCTTGGTGACTTCAATGTATGCGCCCGCATTACATTAGGACTTTTGAACCTTTGTGTGTCCACCGCGCATGCGTTGAACACTCAACACTCAACACTCAACACTCAACACTCAACACTCAACACTCAACACTCAACACTCAACACTCAACACTCAACACTCAACACTCAACACTCAACACTCAACACTCAACACTCAACACTCAACACTCAACACTCAACACTCAACACTCAACACTCAACACTCAACACTCAACACTCAACACTCAACACTCAACACTCAACACTCAACACTCAACACTCAACACTCAACACTCAACACTCAACACTCAACACTCAACACTCAACACTCAACACTCAACACTCAACACTCAACACTCAACACTCAACACTCAACACTCAACACTCAACACTCAACACTCAACACTCAACACTCAACACTCAACACTCAACACTCAACACTCAACACTCAACACTCAACACTCAACACTCAACACTCAACACTCAACACTCAACACTCAACACTCAACACTCAACACTCAACACTCAACACTCAACACTCAACACTCAACACTCAACACTCAACACTCAACACTCAACACTCAACACTCAACACTCAACACTCAACACTCAACACTCAACACTCAACACTCAACACTCAACACTCAACACTCAACACTCAACACTCAACACTCAACACTCAACACTCAACACTCAACACTCAACACTCAACACTCAACACTCAACACTCAACACTCAACACTCAACACTCAACACTCAACACTCAACACTCAACACTCAACACTCAACACTCAACACTCAACACTCAACACTCAACACTCAACACTCAACACTCAACACTCAACACTCTGAGTGTTGAGTGTTGAGTGTTGAGTGTTGAGTGTTACACTCAACACTCAACACTCAACACTCAACACTCAACACTCAACACTCAACACTCAACACTCAACACTCAACACTCAACACTCAACACTCAACACTCAACACTCAACACTCAACACTCAACACTCAACACTCAACACTCAACACTCAACACTCAACACTCAACACTCAACACTCAACACTCAACACTCAACACTCAACACTCAACACTCAACACTCAACACTCAACACTCAACACTCAACACTCAACACTCAACACTCAACACTCAACACTCAACACTCACTTGTTGATGTTTCCGAAGGGAGAAAACCCTTATGACAAGGGAGAGAACAACAGACTGAATCTCTGCGGTTCAGTCGATAATCGAACCCTCGACCCCGGGCATGAACGACTCGGACTAAAAAGCGGTAGCAGCGCATGCCATCCATGGTGTAAATAAAAGTATTCTGTACTTATGCAGTCTCTATTTGTTTATTTGCTTGTCTGTTTGTTTTGCGTGTAGACGTACGGGTGTAGTATGGATGAACATTTATTGTTGTGTTGTTTGTGTCGTAGTTGGCTATATTTTCTCATATTGGTATTGTAACGCTTGCAGATGCACCCTTGCAGCACGTTGGAATGCAGCTCAATTTGTAGGACAAAAAAGGTTTCCAATTCTCAGGAGATTGAAATTCTTTAGTTTTTTTCCTCCAAATTGAGGTGTTTTGACGTCACGTGAAAGGGGGTTCTATACATGATACCATTTCACCATTCTCTTATGTTGATGATCACATTTCTATTGTATCAATTAGGGAAGCGCGGTGTTTGATTTCGAAGGGACTGGCCCCGAGATGTACGGCAACTGTAACGCACCGAGAGCCATCTCATTCTCGGCCATCATCTACTGTCTACGGTGTATGGTTGACCAGGATATTCCACTTAATCAGGTTGGTAAGAACTTCTAGTGAAGACGCCATTTTGATTGATTATGGATTATTTTTCTGTTTTATTTGCGACCTCCGCAATTTTCAGACGTCAGGGTTTGCGACCCAAGTTGCATGGAGCGTTTCGGCGTGTAACCTACAGTACAATTTGAAAAATGTTGCGAGACAAGTTGCAGCAATCGTTGCGAAAAGTAGAATTCGTTTCTACTTTTGGCAAGGATTGCGTCTCCGTTACACCGTGTAGTCCCTCTTGCAACTTCTGTAACAAAGCCGTTGCGAGACAAATTGTAGAGAAAATTGTTCAGTGTAAAAAGAAACGCGCAAAAAAAGAAAAACAACTTTGGAAACAAATGGATTCTTGAGTCGTAAAAGACGCTAATTCTGACATTGAATTTATATACAGGGCTGTCTTAATCCAGTCACGGTCAAGATCCCCGAGTCAAGTCTTCTGTCACCATCAGAGAATGCTGCTGTAGTTGGTGGCAACGTGCTGACGTGTCAGAGGATTGTAGACGTTGTGTTTAAAGCATTCAAGGTCTGCGCCGCCTCACAGGTAGGACAGCGGTATTTGCGCAAAATTGTGGAGATCGCTGACTATAAATTGCTGGCTCAACCTTTCTAACGGCTTGTTTACGACTTCTGTTTGCAAAAGTTTACATATTCGACAAATGGAAATATGATTTGATTCAAGATTCGAAGATATATAACCGTTATAGTCGTTTTGGCTTGCTTGGTTTCCGTTGGTATGTTTGTTTATCCTATTAACCAATCAGAGCTCGTTGCTATGTTATTGTCAACAGCCAATGAAATTTGATATATGTTTAAGGTTGCCCAGATCCTACGAACTTTCGTTAGAAAGCTGAGAAGGCTCTGGGTACGAGAATGATATTGTGATTGGTTCAGTATATGTCGTCACTTCCGTTTCGTAACTGTGCCACGTGATTGTTTTGATACATACGAAACCTACTCTGACGCATGTGCTAACACATATACAGCTATTTCAAAAAAGGTTGAATTGACGATTGGCGATTGCACGACCGAAAGGTACTGTGGGGTATTCATATTTTTGTCTTAAACACCTGAACGGTGCCTGTGCCATTCTGCGAAGACCTAAGATGGACTTTTTTAGGTATTTAAGAATAGGCAATGTGCATCAAAGCTCACAAAGCAGTCTGGGAAACTGAGTCCTGCAAAAATGGAACAGTCAAAGAAAATATGGGGGAAAAAATACTCTATTATTTTCATCTGTTGAAATCCTTTCATTTTCATAGAAAAAATTGTCAGATGAATTTTTAGAGGAGCCAAAAAAGCGTGAGGACTCACTTTCCCATCATGCTTTGTGCTAGAAATGTGGAAATTATTTTATTACCCCACAGTTCCTTTCGGTCGTGCAATCGCCAATCAACGATCGTCATTCGCCCCTTCGACCTTTCTTGAGATAACTATATGTAAATGATGCAGGGATGTATGAATATAACTGCTTTTGGAGACGAGAGCAAGTATCAGTACATAGAGACACTGGCCGGGGGAGCTGGTGCGGTGAGTCACGTTACTAACACCTAGGGGGTGTATGTATTTACATGTATACTAACCCGGTACCCCGGGATTTCCAGGATATATATGGCTACTTATCCTATCGGGTATTGCATTCGAAATGAAATTGGCCCTCCATGTACTTATCGGATATTTTTGGGAGAAAGTTCTACGTAACCTCATTTTCTTGCTTACGAACTACCGGGCATTAGTACCAAAGGAACATTAATTTTATCTATCCGGGCTGTGTACCTACCGGGACAAGGTTCTTCGCAATCTCACTTTCTTGCTTACCTACCGGGCATTTGGACCTACCGGATATTTATCTATCCGGGCTGTTACTTATCCGACATGTAGCCATATATCCCGCGGGGTCACAGTATACATGTGATTGCATACATTCCCTAGATCCTTTTTGTATGTTATAGTAATATAGTTATCCCTTCGCGTAGGGCTGCATGAATAATGTGACGTTTGGCGACGCTAAGTATGGGTATTACGAGACTATCGCTGGCGGATCTGGAGCGGTGAGTGGAGTTCATGTTGCTTTCCTTTATTGAACTGAATACACTGAAAAGGGGCGGATCCAGGGAAGGGGTGCGCACCTCCCCTGGGTCGACTTTGTGCCTACTGCAGCTTTGAAGGTATCTAATAGCAATATCAAATATCTATTGGCAAGCAAATACTGCCTGACATACCCTTCCCACTTACGCAAAAGTTAAAATACGTTTATCAACGAGTAACAATGTGAATACCCCAAGGAGGATGTTCCAGCAAACATGGCTCCCGCATGAGAAGAATCCGTGAATGCAGGGCAGCTCTATTGCTAGGGCTGCTAACTCTTTTGGTTTTAAGTGTCCCCTGGGGAAGGAAAACAATAGGTTTGTCTCTAGCACCAAGGTCACCCTAGAACTAGAAACCCTACCTTCGTGAAATGGAAACTGGGTCTGTTTTGTGGGACAAACAATACTCATCGTCCTCAAACATCTATGTAATCATTCTTAGTGCATTAAGGGCAAGCAATATAGCTCAATAAATAATATACTAACACTAACTATAACTAATAATATCTATTAATAAATAAGAGCGTTGTTAGGACGCAAGGATCTTCGAGGCAGGGAACGTACCTTTAAACTTTTATTGTAGGCTTGCAGACCCAGTTGCTCGACTTGTTTCTACTCTTCAACTAACTTACAATATTAATTCTGGTTCTTTTTAAACTATTCTTAAGTGAGACACTGGCCCAAAACAAACTCTTAAACACTTTGTTTTTTAACCATAATAATATCTGATTACAAGTAGGTTACGGAAGTGAGTGCGACAGCTATCTATGATTTCAGGGAAATCCCCAATATCGATATCTACTTAGTGTGTCACACACAAACTTTTCCATTCTACGAGTATGGTCCAGCGTTCACTTGACTACAAATATCAATCATTACCGACACTATCAAAATGACTTAATCGTTTTTGAATATAGAATAAATTGGCAAAGAGTGGCATAACAGCGTTATAAGTGGATATAATACTCAGTTTAAGTATAATAATAATAATAATAATAATAATAATAATAATAATAATAATAATAATAATAATAATAATAATAATAATAATAATAATAGTAATAATAATGATAAATAAAAATACAGAATTTTTTGGGGGACGAAAAGATGAAAAGTTTCTGCTTGAAAGGAGTGTCCGCGCTTTCATATGCGCTAGATAAGCGATTGATGCGGATTGCGCTATCTGATTGTTATTAAATATTCTATTTTTGGTGTTCTAGGGTCCCACATGGGATGGCCGTAGCGGTGTGCATGTACATATGACCAATACTCGCATCACTGATCCAGAGGTTCTAGAATCAAGGTTAGTAAAGCCCCTTAATTTCATGTGACGTCAAAGCAGCTCAATTTGGAGGACAAAACAAAAGAATTTCAATCATCTGATAGTTAGAACCTATTGTTTTGAGCTGCATTCCGACTTGCTTCAAGGAGTCTAGACAAGGTTCTGAATCACCATTGCAGCGGTTTTCCCAGTGGATTTAAAATCTTGCTCCACAAACATTTACACAATATTTATTTTGAAGAGTACTACAAGTATTACGAGATATTTCTATTTTATTTTTCCACGATCAGGGTTTTAAATTCTGAGATATTCTAGCGAATTTGTTGAGCTTTTCGGCCATAGCAACGGTAACTAAGGGGAATCAGGACCATGGATTCAGCAAGTTCCTCTCTTCTCCCTTTGTTTGATGACGAAAAAACCGCCAACCAATCAAAGCATTAACATTGATAATTCTGTATGTTACTCCAGGTATCCCGTGATGCTTAGGCGCTTCCATTTGAACCCAGGCACCGGTGGACGAGGATTGCACAAAGGAGGTGACGGGGTGATAAGAGAGCTTTTCTTCAGGCGTTCAGTTCAACTGTCTGTTCTTAGTGAGAGGAGAGCTTTCCATCCTTATGGACTTGAAGGTAACCGGAGATTATCCTACTAACAGTGATGACCCTTGGAATTAGAAATTAGAAAATTATTTTAATGATGATGATGATGATCAGGGTTCCCACAGTCAGGGAAAAGTCAGTGAATTCTGATTTTTTCCCAAGATTTTGGTCAGTGAACTTTTGCAATTTACCCAAAAGTCAGTGAAAAGTTAGGCCCGGTTTAGACGTCGGAGTTCACATGCGCCGAATCTAATGCGATTGAGCAAAGTCTATTGTTTGAGTTCATTTGCATTAGATTCGGCACGTGTAAACTTCGACGTCTAAACCGGGCCTTAGGGACTTCAAAAAATCAATATAAATTCGGAATTTTCAGTTGGGTTTCCTGTGGTCGAGCTACCATTTTTCGTAAAATAAGTGTACAGTGAGGTCAGTGAAAAATCAGGGAAATGCCAGGGAATTTTATTTTTCCAGATGAGTGGGAACCCTGATTGATGGTGTTGATGGTGCTAGTGGCGATGATGATGACGGTGGCGATGATGATGACGGTGGTGATGATGATGACGGTGGTGATGATGATGACGGTGGTGATGATGATGACGGTGGCGATGATGATGACGGTGGTGATGATGATGACGGTGGTGATGATGATGACGGTGGTGACGATGATGATGATGGTGATAACAATTAAAGACTTTCACAAAATATTGCGCACAGTCTTCCTTGAGTGTAAATAACAAGTACAATCTTTTTCTTGTTTTCAGGCGGCGAACCTGGCGCATGTGGGCGTAACTTGTTGATTTATTCCGATGGTCGTGTGGTGAACTTGGGCTGCAAAACACTAGTTTCCGTTCAACCAGGGGTAAGTACACAATATTATTTCAAGAGTAGGAGATTGTCTCCCATTTTAATAAACTAGCTCAGTGTCGAAGAGTTGAAAAATGTTACACTCCTACGCAGACATCCTTAGGGATCCCTAAGTTGAGCTTTATGGTCTCGTCAAAATCCCACGCACCGATGAGGTCATTAAAGCAGTTTTCTTATGACTATGAAAAAACCTACGGTACAGACGGCGCTTTGCCGTATTCACGTCAGTACCGTGCCGTGTATGAAAACATTCAAAATCCCGTGCCTTGTCCGTGCCGTGACCGTGCCTTGTCCGCGCCGTGACCGTGCCGTGACCGTGTCGTGTACAATATCTACTCTACTCGTCATCTTTTCCCTACCTCCAGTAGGCGAATCCCGACAACTTTTCTCACCTTTTTTACCAACTGTGTTTCAGGATTGTTTCCACATTGAAACCCCAGGGGGAGGGGGGTACGGTAAACCATCCGATAACACCGAAGAGGACGACGGGAGATCAGCGAAGCGCAGACGAATAGAACATGCAAGTCAAATGTACACTGAGAGAGGATCTCTTCATAACTATAAACTCATGCAAGAATCGGCTTGAATTGTTTTATTTGAAGTTAGAAATATAGAATGGCTTTTTAGGAAAAAATTTCTAGGAATTTTTTTTTTTTAGAAAAAAAAAATGGCTTTCAGTAGAAAAATTACCGAAAAACTAAAAAAAATATATCTTTAGCTTCACGATGGTTGATGGTTTATTTTTTCTAATTATATGTGAGCCGGCAATCCTAGCACACAGTAGTAAAACATGCGCACGCACGTGCACGTTCTAACGAGTTTTATTGTAAGCTCATTTGTGTTGACGTGATTGGATAAAACTTACTTACTTACTTATTTCACCAATCACGGAACGAAATTGGCTGAGCATGCGCATTAAAACCGGATCCACAAAAAATCCGTGACAAAAAAAATTGATTATGACAGAGCCTTGTTCCCGACCTATAGAAACGAAGGCTCTGGGAACGGGATTGTAAACACAAAAAAACGTTTGTGTGAGCCAACGGTTTTACTGGTCAGCAGTGACCTGGAATTTGGTAATTATCGCGATGAATATTTTCTCTAAAAAATGATCAAAAAAAGTATTTTTAGATGACAGATGATTTTAGATAGAATTAATCTTGTTAATTTTAGGGGGAATTTTATGCCATGGTGAATAAAATAGATGTTTATAGAGTTTGATATTTGTAAATGTATTCTTTGTTGATTTAGATTTTTTTTTCTTGTGTTTTGTTTATCCAGATGGGAATGTTTTGTTAAGCTTTTCATTTCACCAAAAAATTATTAAAAATGATTCGCAGCACCGAAATGGCTTCCATTGTGAACCAATCAGTAAGCACTGCATGGAAACTCGCAAATATTATCCAATCAGAATCCAAGAATAAGGAACAGCACGTGGGATTGTGCTTTTCCTGCATTCAGTTCGGTTAATTTTTTAATTCAAAATTTTCGGTAATTTTTTGGGGGTTTTTGTTTAATGTATTCGCTTTCCGGTGACTGTCTTGTAATTTTAAAATGAGCATGACAGATGTTTTCAATGCATTCAGGAACTGTTGACGGTACATATCCTATCAGAATTATGCATTCATGGATATATTTTATAATACTCTATATTTCTTTTCTTTCTTTTTCGTTCTTTGGTTCTTTCTCCCATATTTTTCTTGTGTTTTTTAAAAAAAAAATTTTTTAAATTTTAAATTTTTTATTTAAATCGTTCCTTCATTTAACCTTTTTTATCTTTTTATCGGCTTTTTGTTACCTTTTTTCCATTTTTTTCCATTCTTCTCTCCTCTCTCTTACATAAAGAATTAATATATCTCAAAATCCGTTTACACCGACGATTTTTGCTGCTATTTTTGAAAATATAATAAACTAATTTTGTCTTTTGCTTCATCAAGAGACATTTGCCCAGGTAATCTTGGTGTCCTGCATGAATCCTTTACAAGTCAGTCTTTTACCATTGACTGTGACCAAAATTGCCACAAACATAGCACCTAAAATCGCCTCAAAAATCGCAGTAAAAACAGGCCTTCAGAATATCCTATTTCGATGATTTTCAACACGTAAGAAAAATCCTAACCGACTGAATATTTGCAAAGCCATTTTAATTATTCATTTCAATATGAAACATGAAACACTGTAACTGATATTTCACTACCTTATTTCCCAAGAAGTAAAAAAAATATCTGAATTTACGAGACCAATATTTTCAAAATTTAATATTCAATATGTGTATATTGACTAGGGATAGTATTCAATGTTTGTAAATAAATATTGAGCCTCTTTTCTGTATTTTTGCCTTGCGAATCTTTAAGTTATGAATTCTTCTGAGAAAATATGTTAAAATATATTAAATTTTCTCACCTATTTTTTCTCATATTTTTCTCCTAAAAGACTTTGCATACTTGAAAATTCAAATTTTAGTATAATTTCATGTATTGTCCAGTTACATGTGCCTTGAGGGTCATAATTGTCTTTAATACAGAGATCTCTTGAACAAATGTATGGCTTTAGTTCCGACAAACCACAGGTAAATTAATGAAAATAATTTCGAAAGTGGAAAGCTGAAAAGTTTAAAAATCGTTTTTGTAGCGATACGATTTTTTTGGTGAAAGAAATTAGTGTTCGACGCGCGACGGAAAGTGTTTCCTTTCAGCTTGAAAAGTTGTTGATGCGTATATGAACGATCAGAGCATTGTTTGTTCATTAATGTAGCTTGTCATTAATCCATTTTGACAGAATAATCTACGTCAGGAAAGTAAATAGAGCGAGAGAAAAAAACACTACTTTTTTGAATATCATTAATATATAAGAAAAAAGCTCTTCCCGCAGGGCACCGCTAGCTGTCTGCATTGTTTTTCCACGTACGGAATATCCGTTTGAAAGAAAGAAGCCCAAGTATATGTTCTTAAACTATTCTTAAACGGTTAAGGCCATTGTTTTAGCAGACATCGTTTGTTAACCTGTTTTCTAAAGGTGCCAGTTTTGAACAAGTGGTTTCAATCAACGCGGAGCTTCAGCTCACCTCATTTGCATTTGCCATCAAATTTTAGCAGTCCTTGCATCAAGAGCGATGAATATCTATGTTTAAAGACTTGTCTTTTAATTCTTCTTAAAATATCACTTTACGTAGAAAAAACCTTATCTTTACACGTTCAGCAAAGCGGTTTCTACTCAGTTTTTTCAAATCGCTAATTTTTTTCAATGTGTAGAACATTGCGATTGTGTGACTTCATTTTGGGACAAATAAGTTCACTGGAAATCTTCATTCAACATTGAGACTCTCTCTCAGCTCTTGGTCATGGATGGAGAGGCAGCTTCAACGAAGGAGGTATCTGTAAATGAGAGTGAAGCCTTCCAAAAGTGTGGACGGCGAGGACGAAGAGGAGCTTGTACGAATAATGAATTACCGACTGAAAAACTTGCAGACATTTTAGATTCTTTAAAAGTCAGCGAAAAGGAAGACTCTGCGAAGAGCTCTGAAAAAGAGCCGGGAACTTGAAGCTGGTGGTGTCTTAGAATTGTTACACCTTATAATATTCCACAGTACTTTTTTCCTTACTACTTGAGAATGCAGGTGTCCGGGTGATTGTCATACAAGCAGGATGGACTATTCATTCGTATTCACGGAGTCCGGGACGAGAAATCTCCTCTCAAAATTCTATAATCTGTGGAAAGGGCTTTCACGTTATATGTTATACCTCGCAATTCTATTCAACTTTTTATCTCTTTAAATGATATAATGGATGGGAGATTTTGAAACCACGATGAAAAGGTGAGATAAAGAAGCCATAATCGAAGGGTTTTTTTAATCATGGTTAAGCGGAATTTGCATGAAAAGGCTTGACTTGTGGCCGGAATATTGCACGTCGATTCCTTGATGGAAAATTGCTCCTAATGTGAGGAATTGATAATCCATAAAATGGCCGATTAAAAATGATGAATCTGCTTTCATTCAAAGTAAAAACACTGTTTAATTGTTCCAATGTACAATATACGGGAGCTGTGAGGCGATAAAAGCCCAGTAAATTGCTCGGTTTCCTTCTGTAACTTGTTGAGCGAAATGAATTTTTTGTGGTCGTTGGCTAATGTTTATGGCAGGGCTTATGCTCATTCTAGTAATTCGTACTCACAAATAAAGCCAGTCTTACACCTCATCGTTATTCTTACATAATTGATGAAAATTGTGAATGTTTTTATTGGACTTTTTAATAAAGTACCTCCTAAATAACTCGACATATTTTTATCAAAAGCTAGTTCGCCTTTCCGCTTTCGACAGTGAAAAGAAGCCGATGAAAACTGATTTGTAAAAATACTCAGAAAACTAGCCTCAAAACACCTAGAATTCTTTTTTTATCGTTTAAACTCAAATACGTCTAATTCCAGACTTCCTTTCTCTGTTTCTCGATGTATAGTTCTTGAATTTCAACATCGTTTTTTTTTTCGAAATGAAAACAAGTTTTCTGCCTTCGTGATTCCAACGCTTTCAAAAGATGCCAGCGGGGAGTAACGTGTAAACTTGAACGACAAACTTTATCGATTTCTGAGGCTTTTACTGATCACGTCTATGCATTTTTTTAATAAGAATCTTCTTAAATAGTTAATATCATCTAGTAAAAAAAAAATTCCCCAGAACAAATGTTAAAAAAAGTTAGATCTAAATCTGATGTAGAAGACGTTTTTGTACCAAACGTTTACGAAAATTCTTCAAAATTAGGTTTTTTCAGTTTTGATATTAGGTAAAAATATATGCAATAATGTTTTAAAAGATACTACTTCCTTAACGACTCGTGTAAATATAATATTTATGAGAAATAAACTGTAAATAAAGACGTTTTAATTTTTTTTCTTAATTTTGGATAATTTGCAAGTGGGTCTGATGTATTTTAGAATTTTCTTCAAGCCTTTCTGAATGGTACTTATAGTTAATACACGTGCCAGACTGTGTTATCAATATTACATTTGTGACAGTGAATATTATTGGAAGATTAATCGTTTTAAGAGGTTTGTCTGACATCTCATTTTGTCTTAGGAAGCGCAATGTCCAAAGTTCAGTCAGTTCTTCTTGTCAACTTGTGTCATCATTGCTCAATGAACGCTTTTCCCTAAGTGATTTTTATTTAATAATCTTAATCTTACAATGCTTTACCCTAAATAAAAGGATATCCAACCTTATCCAAATCTTATACGTTTTCATATTATTCTTCAACGAAAGAAGAAGGAAAAAATGGAATTACAAAGAAAAATTGGTTTGCACTTCAATGGTTTGTGCTAAAATTCCTTTTCGGTGAAAACTCTGAAATGGTTTTCGCCAGGATTTTATCGAAGTTATTCAAAATTTAACCTATTTTTAGCTTTGGGAGTGTGTCACGGCGACTCATTAAGGTACTTTTTCTGTATTATTTTATTCATATTATCATTATTTGAATTTTTTGTATATTTTGTAATATAATATGTCTATCGCAGTGCCGCAAATTATACAATAGCGCGAAGAAAAGTTGAAGTTCATTATTGGCGCCAGACTTAATTAAATTCTTCCAAGTTCATCAGGTTTTTGGTTGAGAACAGCGAAGTAAAAATCGAATTCCAACGACAGGTTAACTGGCGTTATACAGCAAACTGGCAATACCATACATCCTGCAACACCAAGAATACAATACATCCTGCAACACCAAGAATACAATACATCCTGCAACACCAAGAATACAATACATCCTGCAACACCAAGAATATAATACATCCTGCAACACCAAGAATACAATATATCCTGCAACACCAAGAATACAATACATCCTGCAACACCAAGAATACAATACATCCTGCAACACCAAGAATACAATACATCCTGCAACACCAAGAATACAATACATCCTGCAACACCAAGAATACAATACATCCTGCAACACCAAGAATACAATACATCCTGCAACACCAAGAATATAATACATCCTGCAACACCAAGAATACAATACATCCTGCAACACCAAGAATATAATACATCCTGCAACACCAAGAATATAATACATCCTGCAACACCAAGAATACAATACATCCTGCAACACCAAGAATACAATATATCCTGCAACACCAAGAATACAATACATCCTGCAACACCAAGAATACAATACATCCTGCAACACCAAGAATACAATACATCCTGCAACACCAAGAATACAATACATCCTGCAACACCAAGAATACAATATATCCTGCAACACCAAGAATATAATACATCCTGCAACACCAAGAATACAATACACCCTGCAACACCAAGAATACAATACATCCTGCAACACCAAGAATACAATATATCCTGCAACACCAAGAATACAATATATCCTGCAACACCAAGAATACAATATATCCTGCAACACCAAGAATATAATACATCCTGCAACACCAAGAATACAATACATCCTGCAACACCAAGAATACAATATATCCTGCAACACCAAGAATACAATACATCCTGCAACACCAAGAATACAATATATCCTGCAACACCAAGAATACAATACATCCTTCAACACCAAGAATACAATACATCCTGCAACACCAAGAATACAATGCATCCTGCAACACCAAGAATACAATACATCCTGCAACACCAAGAATACAATATATCCTGCAACACCAACAATACAATACATCGTGCAACACCAAGAATACAATATATCCTGCAACACCAACAATACAATACATCGTGCAACACCAAGAATACAATATATCCTGCAACACCAACAATACAATACATCGTGCAACACCAAGAATACAATATATCCTGCAACACCAAGAATACAATATATCCTGCAACACCAACAATACAATACATCGTGCAACACCAAGAATACAATACATCCTGCAACACCAAGAATACAATATATCCTGCAACACCAACAATACAATACATCGTGCAACACCAAGAATACAATATATCCTGCAACACCAACAATACAATACATCGTGCAACACCAAGAATACAATATATCCTGCAACACCAACAATACAATACATCGTGCAACACCAACAATACAATACATCCTGCAACACCAACAATACAATACATCCTGCAACACCAAGAATACAATATATCCTGCAACACCAAGAATATAATACATCCTGCAACACCAAGAATACAATACACCCTGCAACACCAAGAATACAATACATCCTGCAACACCAAGAATACAATATATCCTGCAACACCAAGAATACAATATATCCTGCAACACCAAGAATACAATATATCCTGCAACACCAAGAATATAATACATCCTGCAACACCAAGAATACAATACATCCTGCAACACCAAGAATACAATATATCCTGCAACACCAAGAATACAATACATCCTGCAACACCAAGAATACAATATATCCTGCAACACCAAGAATACAATACATCCTTCAACACCAAGAATACAATACATCCTGCAACACCAAGAATACAATGCATCCTGCAACACCAAGAATACAATACATCCTGCAACACCAAGAATACAATATATCCTGCAACACCAACAATACAATACATCGTGCAACACCAAGAATACAATATATCCTGCAACACCAACAATACAATACATCGTGCAACACCAAGAATACAATATATCCTGCAACACCAACAATACAATACATCGTGCAACACCAAGAATACAATATATCCTGCAACACCAAGAATACAATATATCCTGCAACACCAACAATACAATACATCGTGCAACACCAAGAATACAATACATCCTGCAACACCAAGAATACAATATATCCTGCAACACCAACAATACAATACATCGTGCAACACCAAGAATACAATATATCCTGCAACACCAACAATACAATACATCGTGCAACACCAAGAATACAATATATCCTGCAACACCAACAATACAATACATCGTGCAACACCAACAATACAATACATCCTGCAACACCAACAATACAATACATCGTGCAACACCAAGAATACAATATATCCTGCAACACCAAGAATACAATATATCCTGCAACACCAAGAATACAATATATCCTGCAACACCAAGAGTACAATACATCCTGCAACACCAAGAATACAATACATCCTGCAACACCAAGAATACAATATATCCTGCAACACCAAGAATACAATATATCCTGCAACACCAAGAATACAATATATCCTGCAACACCAAGAATACAATACATCCTGCAACACCAAGAATACAATATATCCTGCAACACCAAGAGTACAATACATCCTGCAACACCAAGAATACAATACATCCTGCAACACCAAGAATACAATATATCCTGCAACACCAAGAGTACAATACATCCTGCAACACCAAGAATACAATACATCGTGGAACACCAAGAATACAATACATCCTGCAACACCAAGAATACAATATATCCTGCAACACCAAGAATATAATACATCCTGCAACACCAAGAATACAATACATCCTGCAACACCAAGAATACAATACATCCTGCAACACCAAGAATACAATACATCCTGCAACACCAAGAATACAATATATCCTGCAACACCAAGAATACAATATATCCTGCAACACCAAGAATACAATATATCCTGCAACACCAAGAATACAATATATCCTGCAACACCAAGAATACAATATATCCTGCAACACCAAGAATACAATACATCCTGCAACACCAAGAATACAATATATCCTGCAACACCAAGAATACAATACATCCTGCAACACCAAGAATACAATACATCCTGCAACACCAAGAATACAATACATCCTGCAACACCAAGAATACAATACATCGTGCAACACCAAGAATACAATACATCCTGCAACACCAAGAATACAATATATCCTGCAACACCAAGAATACAATACATCGTGCAACACCAAGAATACAATACATCCTGCAACACCAAGAATACAATATATCCTGCAACACCAACAATACAATACATCGTGCAACACCAAGAATACAATATATCCTGCAACACGAACAATACAATACATCCTGCAACACCAAGAATACAATATATCCTGCAACACCAACAATACAATACATCGTGCAACACCAAGAATACAATACATCGTGCAACACCAAGAATACAATATATCCTGCAACACCAAGAATACAATACATCCTTCAACACCAAGAATACAATACATCCTACAACACCAATACAATACATCCTACAACACCAAGAATACAATACATCGTGCAACACCAAGAATACAATACATCGTGCAACACCAAGAATACAATACATCCTGCAACACCAAGAATACAATACATCGTGCAACACCAAGAATACAATACATCCTGCAACACCAAGAATACAATACATCCTGCAACACCAACAATACAATACATCCTACAACACCAACAATACAATACATCCTACAACACCAACAATACAATACATCCTGTAACACCAAGAATACAATACATCCTGTAACACCAAGAATACAATACATCCTGCAACACCAAGAATACAATACATCCTGCAACACCAAGAATACAATACATCCTGCAACACCCAGAATACAATACATCCTGCAACACCAAGAATACAATACATCCTGCAACACCCAGAATACAATACATCCTGCAACACCAAGAATACAATACATCCTGCAACACCAAGAATACAATACATCCTGTAACACCAAGAATACAATACATCCTGCAACACCCAGAATACAATACATCCTGCAACACCAAGAATACAATACATCCTGCAACACCAAGAATACAATACATCGTGCAACACCAAGAATACAATACATCCTGCAACACCAAGAATACAATACATCCTGCAACACCAACAATACAATACAAAACATCAAGTGAGTACACAACATCTTTAAGCACCAGAAACTAAACCCAATAATATCCTTTATTGCAATATATATGAACATATGTATACATATTTATAATCGCATGTGTTACTGTTTCAATTCTACAAAATCTGTAATTTTTCTTGATTTCAGAATTTTATTCTTGTGAGAATTTAGTCATGATATAAAATCAAGACAGAAGAAAATAATCGTTGTTATGACGACACTATTAACAGCTTGTTGCTATAGCAACTCATGTGAATTATGGACGGTAATCAGGAATGTTAGATTTAATACAATTTTTTAATCAATCATTTTTCAGATTTTCTCTTTCAAGGAATTGTCTTTCTACTGTTCTATCCAGTGCTTTTAGAAACTGTTCCAGTGTAAGAGTAAGAGTCTAGGGCAAAAAAGAATGTTCAAAGAAGGTTAACATGGATTACAGCGCTTTTCATATTTCCACGACGTCACTGACTCAAGACTTCTGGCGTTTTGAGTTCCGTAAATCAAATTTACGACGAGCCGAGTTTATTCCGATCGAGCCACAAGAAAATTCCCTTGACTAGACAGCCATTTTACACGGGAATTTCTTTATAGTTCGCGATCGGAATGAACTCGGCCCGTCGTATTTATCATCATTATTATTATTATTATTATTATTATTATTATTATTACCTGTGCAAAGAGTGCATGTGCAAGGAATGGTAACTTTCGAAGCGTTCGTCCACTGAGACCTTGACTTTTCCTGAAAGTGAACGAGAATGGCCTTGTGTTTAATGGTGAGGAACATAGACATTGTTTTTGTCACTTTTTCTCCGGTCATTCTATCACAACTTTCATTCAATTAGAAGTTTAGAAAGGGATGACATGATGCACAACCATGCATGTTTGAAAATGCACTTTACAGTTTTTATGCATCAAAGGACTCACTCCACTTGTGTTGACAAGGGCTTCCTAGATATTGATTGCACCCACAACACAATGCTGAAGGACCCAAGTACATCCCAGGACTCACTTGACTTGTGTTGACAAGGGCTTCCTAAATATTGATTGGCACCCACAACACAATGCTGAAGGACCCAAGTGCATCTCAGGACTCACTTCACTTGTGTTGACAAGGGCTTCCAATATATTGATTGGCACCCATAAAACAATGCTTGAGACACCAATTTTAGTATGGAAAAATCCTAGCACAATCCCTGTGTAGTGGAAGACCACTTTATTGTACTTACTTTGCAATTTCTTTCAATTCTAAACTTAAGTGTGTAGCATCATTATGTACAAATCTGAAAAAACAAAGTTGGCATGCAATTTGAAATTGATCACAGAAACCGTGTGCTGCTAATGTGTCACTTCTCATCGATGTGGACACGGGTTTGATTCCCGGACTATGTGGTGTAAGTGAGTAGAGTTTCTTGTTGGTTTTCTCCTGTGCTTCAAGATTTTTTCTCAAGCTTTTCTGGTTTTTCTTTCTCATTAACAATCAACTTCTAAATTTGATTTTTGGGCTTTCACTTAGATTGTAGCCTAACTCAGTTGTGAATGTCCTATGCTGTGATTACCACAACCAAAGCATCTAAGACACACTCACCTTAAGACTTCAAGCCCTCTGGTTATCATGAAGAAAGTGGTTAATGGAAGAGAAGAAATGAAAAAATAGAAAGAAAATGAAAATCATTGCTATGAACACTTATTAGTATAAGCTGTAATGAGAAGGAAATCTTCAGGCAAATATAACTTAATTAAAATAAATATCATTAGTTATTCAGTTAGTGAACCTAGCAACCACGACTGGTGTCGCAACATGTTTCTTGCCGTTTGTCACATGATACCGGCATTTCACAAGACAGTGCATTTGCCAGAAGAAGACAATAGGTTTCCATAGCAACACAGGTTCTTGCTTACTTTCATAATACATTCCAGTAAGTGAACTATTTATTCAAAAATTATTAATAATCTACATGTTAAAAATAGGTTTTTTACCCAGGATGTACACTGACCTGAGATCAATGATCTGTTGCGCTGGCGAAATTATTCCAGTCTTTAGAAAGAAAAACAATGGCATCAGATTATGGCAACTAAACTGAGTTCAGTAAAACGTTTAGCTAAAACTTGTGTGCAATGTGGTGTTCCAAACATATCCATACCCCACAATGGAGGATAATAGACCACTTCGGCTTGGGTGTAATGTTGTCCCATTTCAGACCACGTGTCATTCCCCAGAGTATCATTTCATTGTTTAATGGTTGTGCATGAGAAGACACATGAATATGGATACAACTCAAGCGAAGAATCTTATTCTCAAGGGAATGACACGTGGTCTGAAATGGGACAACATTACACCCAAGAGGAAGAGGTCTATTGAAAAGGGATCCCCCACCCCTTGAATTATCATTGGTGAAATATTTCAACTCAAACAATCTTTGCATTGCCCTATATTCCCCTATGCAATATTATTTTATTCATATGCATTTATTGCTATGACTCACCCTCATAAGTTCATTTATACAGGAGTGATATATTTTGTAACATGCGTTGACTGATGGAGGACCAATGTAGTGTTTGATATCTGCCCTGGAAACAAATATGTAGTAAGAACCTTTAGTCCTGCTAGCAATGATATTACTTACCAGTATTTTACTGACACCTTACCAACCACTCACTTACTGACACCTTACCAACCACTTACTGACACCTTACCAACCACTCACTGACACCTTACCAACCACTTACTGACAACTTACCAACCACTCACTGACACCTTACCAACCACTTACTGACACCTTACTGACAACTTACCAACCACTTACTGACACCTTACCAACCACTTACCAACACCTTACCAACCACTTACTAACACCTTATCAACCACTTACTGACACCTTACTGACAACTTACCAACCACTTACCAACACCTTACCAACCGCTTACTGACACCTTACCAACCACATACTGACACCTTACCAACCACTTACTGACACCTTACCAACCACTTACTGACACCTTACCAACCACTCACTGACAACTTACCAACCACTTACTGACACCTTACCAACCACTTACTGACACCTTGCCAACCACTTACTGGCACCTTACCAACCACTTACTAACACCTTATCAACCACTCACTGACACCTTATCAACCACTCACTGACACCTTACCAACCACTTACTGACACCTTACCAACCACTCACTGACACCTTACCAACCACTTACTGACACCTTACCAACCACTCACTGACACCTTACCAACCACTTACTAACACCTTATCAACCACTCACTGACACCTTATCAACCACTCACTGACACCTTACCAACCACTTACTGACACCTTACCAACCACTCACTGACACCTTACCAACCACTTACTGACACCTTACCAACCACTCACTGACACCTCACCAACCACTCACTAACACCTTACCAACCACTGACTGACACCTTACCAACCACTCACTGACACCTTACCAACCACTCACTGACAACTTACCAACCACTCACTGACACCTTACCAACCACTTACTGACAACTTACCAACCACTTACTGACACCTTACCAACCACTTACTAACACCTTACTGACAAGTTACCACAAAATTATATATTCTCAGTCATGATAAAGTACTAGCTATTAAGGTATCATGAACACTGATCTTTGATAATAATTACCTGTCAACAAATGCCAAGTCAATAGCACCTGTTACATTAGATGTAGTGAGAATAAGGACATTGGGATATCTGTGTAGAAAGTGAAAGGTATAAATCACAGATTAAAAAACAAACTCTCTCAAAATCTCTCCCAAATATTTCTCTTAAAAAGTGTATGGGCATGAGCACTTTTTGGAGTAGTTACAAAATTATGTGTACTACAACTACATAATATAATTATGTTACCTCTTGATTTGATCTATCTGTGTTAATAATGCATTTACGACACGGATCGCATCAGAAGGTTCCTGTCCTTGCATGGCAGCTTTACGAGCAGCTGTCAAGCTTTCAACCTAATGGAAAGAAGTATTATTTAGCAATATGTAAAAGGAACTCATACTTTTTTAAATTTGCTGTTAATTACAATCAAACAAGAAACTGACAGGTGTTGATGGTGTGTCAGCCAAGTGTTGACCCCATGTTGGCTGATAGTTGACTGACATTTATCAGTTGATTATAAAGTACATGTCTACGATGAAATACTCCCAAAAGAATCCCATTAATCAACCTTGGCTACAAAAGAAGAGGCCATTGTGACAACATACCTCGTCAATCAGAACACAAACCAAAGCATCTCTGTCATCAATCAATTCCTGGATCTTTTGAAACATCTTCATGACAAGCTTGCCACTCTGGGGGGATAAAATCATTATCAGGTATGATTCATTTGAAATGTGACATGATCCATGATCCACTAGGTCTAGTGTGCAACCAGCATGTTAATCAAGGCAGTTGTATCACCTCAAAAACACCATTATGATGATTGTATAATCATTGCCAGGATGAAGCTGCTACCATAGTTATTAGCTAGGTGTATTTTGTCTTGAGCTTGGGTACAACTATCAACCACTAGGTCTAGTGTATAACAACCAGCATGATAATCAAGGTAATTGAGTGACAACTCAAAAACACCATTATGATGATTGTATAATCATTGCCAGGATGAAGCTGCTACAATATACACTTAATGACTGGTCCCGAGGGAAACAGTTAGTTTTGTTTCCCGAGAATCTCAATGTTTCCCGAGGTCCGCCGAGGGAAACATTGAGATTCGAGGGAAACAAAACTAACTGGTTTCCCGAGGGATCAGTCATTAAGGGTTTTGTTATATAGCTAATCATTTTAGACAAGTTAATTTAGAAAATTTGAATTTTTATTCCGTGCGCTGGGCACTTGTATCCCGATCGGGATACAGTTAGATTTAACTAGTATCACGTGAGCATCTATCAACCAATGAGAATGCTCATTATATAGTCAAAATGATTAGCTATATAACAATAGTTATTAGCAGGTGTATTTTGTCTTTAGCTTGGGTACAACTATCAACCACTAGGTCTAGTGTATAACAACCAGCATGTCAATCAAGGCAATTGATAGACAACTCAAAAACATGCATCATCATTGGATTTACTGATGCATATTGATGTTCATTGCTTTTGGCAGTCAGGTATGCATAATCTTTAATACTGTAATACTGAATGCGGGGTTGACGTAAAGCATACCTCCGAAAACCACTTGGAGAAGAGGCTGTGACTATTGATCTCTATGAGCTGGCCATAAGTGTACCTAAAAAGACAAGATGAATACTTGATTTCACTATCTGTCATAAGATAATAATTGGTGCCAAGGCTGATTGATTGAAAGCATTCCATTCCATGTAAAAAATTCACTAAATGGGTATAATGTTGTCACATTTAAAACTGTAGCTTAAGGCACAGACACGATGTGACATTGCTTGCAATAGGGAGATCTCACTGAGTGCCCACCTGTGTGACACACTGAGATATTGCTTGCAACATTGCTGGCAATGTCGCAGAAGTGGAAATGATTTCTACTTTTACGACATTGCAGGCAACAAGTTTCACCACGTGAATACCTCTGCAGCCTTGCTTTCAACAGTGTGATGTTCTCAGCCAATGAAAGGTGATGATTTTGATTTCATCAGCTTTGCAACTTAGAACTTGGTAACTGCACCTAGCCAATTTCATGCCACATTGCAAGGAAAGTTGCAATGTGTAACATTTCCCTAGAAACCCATTGCAGGGCCCAAAATAACGGCCGGTCAACAGTCAATGTCTGGCCAAAATTGGTACTTGACCTGTCAAATATGGTTTTGAATGAACATGTTGACCATTTATATTTGAAAAAATAAATAAATAAAATATTATACGCAGGACACCTTGACTGGTGTATGACTGGCCGTTATTTTGAGCCCTGTATCGCAAGCAATGTCACAGCGTGTGTCCATGCCTTTAGTGTCCCACTCCATTTATGTACTCACCTATCTGATAGACGTATAGATAGCTTCTGTGCTAATGCCTGGCAGAGGGATGTCTTGCCCGTACCTGGAGGCCCTAGAAAAAGCCACAAATTTTTCTTTAAAACACACTTACGGTAGTGCTCATGATCATCAACTTTGGCATTTCCTAAGTTAATGGTCTCATAGAGCAGAAGAGTGTTTATAAGCAGTGACTGTGGAGTATAGTTCTGAGTGGGGAGGGGAGGGGGGTAATCTGGGGGGCTAGTGACACACTTTGAAGGTGCATTCAAGTTATGTCATAGCTTTGGGCAACTCTTAACAGAAACTCATTTTTGGCTAAAAACATGAGGGTGGCCAAGCCCCCCCTGGTAAAAATGACTTTGGGCACCTCCCTTGGGGAGGATACCAAAAGCCCTGCTATTTTGTGTCCTCAAATTTAGTACCAAAATCACACACAACACAAGGTTGTTAATAGTTTTCCTTTGAATTTGAAAACTGTGAATACTGCAAACTTACCATGAAGAAGGACAACTCTGTTCCAAGTGATAATATTACTGCACACTCCCCTGATGAGTAGGAAAATGAATTAGAAATAGTTAAATATTGGAGCCATTGGTCTTCTTGTAATTGTGCATGTGGGATGCCACTAACCTGTCTGAAAATAGCAATGTTGTGCTGGCATAGTTGATCAGCTGAACAAGAAAAGAAAATAATCAATGCTGAAGTTGGTCAAGGTACACAATATTTCTAAAAAAATAACCATTGCATTTAGGGAAGCACAGGTGGTGTAGCAGTTAGAGTGCTTGCCTCTCACAAATGCGAGATTCAAACCCTGCCGGGCTAGGTGTTGGATGTGAGTAAAGTTTTTCTCCGGTGCTTCGAGGGTTCTTTTCTGGGTTCTCCAGTTTTTTCCTCCCACAAAAGTCAACTTTTAAATTTCAATTGGAATCCAGTGGAAGAAAAACCACTCTGACAGCGGAATCCACTGTTAATTCCCATTTATTTATTTGAATAGGCAGATGTGTAGGAGTTGTGCAGTTAAGTGTTTGCCTTTTACTGCATGGTACCAAATATGGCCATACTAAATACTAACCTGTGCTTTAACATCAGAATCAAATACCAAACTGTCCCAAAGACCATCAAATTCAGCTGAAACAAAATCATACACATTTAGCCAAAAACGATTGTTTGGCATCATTAGACATAGACATGGCAGCCATGTTGGGTGTATAGAACTTCTCCCTTCATTTCAGGGTTTTCTCTGGGTTCATTCTCTGGTTTTCTTAACTCTGTGAAACCCAAGATGCTAAATTACAATTCAGCCTGTGTTCTGACTTAGATCAGCCCAGAGGTTGTTTCAGGGTTCTATCTGTGAGTTAGCCATGCCCTGACTTAGATCAGCCCAGAGGTTGTTTCAGGGTTCGATCTGTGAGTTAGCCATGCCCTGACTTAGATTAGCCCAGAGGTTGTTTCAGGGTTTGATCTGTTAGTTAGTCATGCCCTGACTTAGATCAGCCAAGCGGTTGTTTCAGGGTTCAATCTGTGAGTTAGCCATGCCCTGACTTAGATCAGCCCAGAGGTTGTTCTAGGGTCAATCAGTATTCACATTTACCTGACGGCAGCAGCCAATGGTTTGCTGCTGATATTTCTTCTTCCAACTCTTCACTTGCTGGTCCATCTTCATGGAGTTGGAAAACGTGTATGGCAAGTTTACAGTTCTGAAGATCAATTGCCTGTTGAAAGAATATCAGAATATCATATGATAAATATATATATACCATATGTAAATTGAGTTTTTTTGAAGTGTGATTTCTGCGGATCTCCCAGACTGATTAGTGTGAAGGCGCTAGAACGACTAGACAGCTAAATAAAGAGATTTTAAGCAATGTCACAGATGCATAACAGATTGCGTATGAGTGTGAAAAGTCCCAGCACACTGCAAGGTTACAGTACTGCACCAGACATGGCACCAAATGTTGCATTTTTCATGTGGCATGGCACTGACACTGTTGTGGATAGGTGGAATACATGTTGTAAGTTTTTCATAGTCATATGAAAACTGCATTGCATGTCTGATGCATGCCATCATATGTGCCGTAACACCTATACGCACCTTTTTATCTCTCATTACTAGTTCAGTATCGGTGACAGTAATTGTCTTCACATGTTCCATGAGAAAGTCATCTTCAAATTGAGTAAAAGTCGCATCTCCATAAGATATCCCAACACATGTCAAGAACTGGTGGACGTATTCACGGATAGTGTTAGGTAAAGCAGTGCTGAAAGGGGAAAAAATGTTAATGTAAGACATAGAAACTCTGATACAATTATTCTCAGTTGCTACTTTGACTGCGATTCTCAATATTCTGCGAACTTGGTAGTTGTTTCCCATTGGAATTTGGTTTTTCACTGCCGCCAGTCAAAAAATTAATATAAAAGAACTGATTGGTTTTGATTGACGGCAGCGAAAAACCAATTTCACAACAAGCCATTGAAATGTTTGAGTTCGCAGAATATTGAGAATCGCAGTAACCATTAGAATAACACCAGATTTCTAAGAGTCCTTCTCACATACTCTTTAAATTACAATGATAACGTAAGCTTAGTATTCAAGTCTTTGAGGAGAGGATATGGAAGGGTTATACGACTTTTTGTTCGTCTTCTTTCAACTCTTGAGCAGAGGAATTTATAAGTTATGTCATGAGTAAATTAAGTAACTCTACTTTACAATAATCAGAGTTGATTAACGATCAAAGATATCGTAATTGTACTAAAACTTGTACAATTTCCACAACTTACCTACAAGATTTTTGACAAACCTCAATATGATAAGTCAACACATCGGGGACCGGAAGAGCTTCAGAAAGCTTCCCAACTTCTTCCATATTTTCCATACGACACAGCAAAGGGTCACCAATGTATTTCCTAAGTGGAAATCATCTTTAAAAGTCTAAAAAATAGAGGAATCGTGGAATTTTTGAGAAGAAACTTAGCTTCTCGTTTTAAAAAATTGCGCCAGAAAAGCTCTTGAGCCTGCGATAAATGGTAGCGGTTTCTTTCTATAATGATATGCGCAGTGGTTTCTGCGCTTATTCCACAGGGAGACCAAAGTTGGCGAATATTTCGAAAATATAAGGAAAAAGATAATTTAACTCCTGCAAATCTTTGTATGGCATTTATGTAATATTTAGACTCTTTTTATTCCTTTTTCTATAAGAAAAATCAACATGAGCTTGATTATCGTTTTTTTTAGTTATTTGATATTTACTAAAATGACGGCTTCCTGTGGAATTTTCTTACCCAAAGGGATTGGGAACTACATATTTTTCCGCCATTTTTGAATGTTTGTTTTGTAAATTCTGAAAGTTTTCGAGCGAGAAAAATAATATTTTCTCCTTAAATTAGAATGACTTTGCCGCCAGAAAAAGTCCAGGAGCTTAAACAGATTATCCACAATCATATGTCACACGCTAGTGTTCATTCTAGAATTCAGAGCTGTGTTGAAGAGTCGTTTACTGGGGAGGATAGAGACATTGATGAAGCTGGTCTTCTTCAAGCTTTGAAGGATAAAGGAGTCGTAGATGAAGTTATGAGATCATTGAGGTTTGAAGGCCTTGGAAGAGAGCAGAGGAAAGCTCGTTCTGCGAAGGAAAAGAGAAGGGAATTCGTTGAGGAGGAAGAGCCACCGAAAAGTAAGCAAATAATAAAAAATTCTCGAACAAAAATGAGCTTGAAAATGAAAGTGAAACGACAATTATACCTTAGAGAACATTCATTATTTTTGTCTGGGGCTGGTAAAAAGGAGGGGGGACTGCCATAATATTTACAGAAAAATGGGTGCTAGTCAAATAGTATACAAGATAAAAGGGGGGGGGCACTTAAATATTTTCACAAGCACACAGAAAAAGGGGGGGGGGGGCGGTCTAAGAATTTTCATTTTGTATAGGAGGGGGTCAATATATTGGGGTGCGACCACATGCATAAGAATGCACAATTTCTGTTTTAACATGAACCCTGGAATTTATTGTTTACAAGCAACAAAATCTTATTATATAATTATATAATATCTGTTGCAGTTGGTATAGACCCTACCAAGAGGTACCTATACCTACAGGTGCTTGGAGGAAAGGCATTCCTGGAGCACCTACAGGATCCTGAACCAATACCTGGAAGAGTGACGTCAACATTCACACTTCATATTCACTTTAGAGGTCAAAGGTTTAGGTCAAGAGCTGTGCCGTGTGCATGTGAACCTGATATATGCGAAGGTTGGTTATTGTCACAGGGCTCAAATTAACAGCCGGCCATATGTCAGTCAAGATGTCCGGCATGTTATATTGTATTTAATTTTTTTAAATATGTCCGTTCAAAACCATATTTGACCAGTCAAGTATCAAATTTGGCCGGACATTGACCATTGACCAGCCGTTATTTTGAGCCCTGTTGTCAGTTTGAATAAGGTTTGCATAGTAGCAATAGACTATTTTCGAGATACGTGAGCGCTTTCAAAAATATCGCAGGCATGTACATGATCTTGAGGCATTTTTGGGCAGAGTCAATAGCGCGTGTGATCTTGCCCGAAAATGCCTCTTTTTCATGTCTGCGCCTGCGATATTTTTGAAAGCACTCAAGCATCTCAAAAATGGTCTATTGATTTCATTTAAAATTCCACTTATCAGGTTTCCTCCTTGAGCTCCAAAAGGACCAATTACCAAATAAAATGGCTGACACTGCTACACTTCTGTCCATGTCGAGCAACATCCACATTGTACTCATCAAGACTGACCCTGCCGGAGATACTACACTGGTTGGCTCTCATTATCTTCATTGGAGGAATGTCCTGTTCTCTCCGTCAGGCAGGCTAACCTGTCCTCTAGAACTCAATGGTGTTGGAACAGAATCAAAGGTCCCTGTGGGGATCTTAGACATCAAGTTTGAGATGATTCCTAGACTTGCTCAGGTTGGTGTTGTATGCTGCTTTACGCCTGGTTCACACTAGCGTCATAATCGTAATCATAAGCATCATATGCAGACTCAGTAGCATACTGCTCATAGTGTTTGTCTTTTTCACTACTAAGCAGGGCTCAAAATAACGGCCAGTCATACCCTGGTCAAGATGTCCGGCATATTATATTTTATTATAATTTTTTCAAATATGACCAGTCAAGATGTCCATTCAAAACCATATTTGACCAGTTAAGTACCAAATTTGGCCGGACATTGACCATTGACCAGCCGTTATTTTGAGCCCTGTTAAGTGATGAATGTGATGCTGAGTCTGTGTATGTTGCTTACAATCATGAATATGACTCTAGTGTGAACCAGGGCTTATCATTATAACAATAGTCCACTTTTGATATTCTGGTTGAGTGATCATCACAAAACCATTCAAGGTGAGGCTCTAGGAAAACAAAAGAATATATCAGGATTACTCCATTGTTTCCCCAGAGCCTCATCTTGAATTTCTTTGTGTGCAACCACTCAACAAGAATATTGAAAGTGGACTATTGGTAGTCTGGGATGATCCCTAGACTTACTAAAGGTCTATTACAGACTCATTTACTCAGGAGTAGCATCTTTTAAAAGTGAAAAAATTCAAAGTACCATTTGGGTAAAGTAAAGAATGCACAACTTCAACAATACAAACACATACATGTAATATAATTACACCGAAGTTTATATGGATTTTGAAAGTATAACTCTTTTAGTCATTGATTAAAAAGAATTCCTTTTGAATTTTCAGATTCTTACACAAGAAGTAGTCAACGCACAAGTCAATTTGGAACATAACAGAATAGCTGAGCGTGAACGTCTCTTTCTTATTTATGCCAAGCAATGGTGGAGAGAATACCTACAAATTCGACCTTCACATTCCAACAGACTGGTAAAGATATTTGCACAAGATGAGGTTGCAACTAACAGGCCTGTGTGCTGGTTTGTGAAGCCGTTAAGGGCAGGACGGTTGCTGGACAGTCCAAGACAGGCAGCTAGGTTTGTCAGTCTGATGGGGTATGAACACACACCTTCTGTTGGGGGAGGAAAGACTGAAATGTGGAGCAGTTTGCATGCTTTCTTGTGTAAAGGAAAAGGGGTAAGTAAGCAATCATGAGCTGGTGTTTATTGTTTTATAAGAACTAGATATTTTGTTATAGGATTTGGAATCTTTCCTGTTAGTAACCAAGTCTATCATGATGTTAGAAGTTGACCCAGCTACTCATCAGTCCATCCATCTAATCAAACATCCATTGCATCCATCAATTTGTCCCTCTGTCCATCCAACTGTCTATCTATTATTTTATCCATCCATCCACTGGTCCACTCACCCATTCATTCATCCATCCATCCATTTATCCATCCATCCATTTATCCATCCATCCATTTATCCATCCATCCATCCATTTATCCATCCATCCATTTATCCATCCATTTATCCATCCATCCATTTATCCATCCATTTATCCATCCATTTATCCATCCATTTATCCATCCATCCATTTATCCATCCATTTATCCATCCATTTATCCATCCATCCATCCATTTATCCATCCATCCATTTATCCATCCATCCATCCATTTATCCATCCATTTATCCATCCATCCATTTATCCATCCATCCATCCATTTATCCATCCATTTATCCATCCATCCATTTATCCATCCATTTATCCATCCATCCATTTATCCATCCATTTATCCATCCATTTATCCATCCATTTATCCATCCATCCATCCATTTATCCATCCATCCATCCATTTATCCATCCATTTATCCATCCATTTATCCATCCATCCATCCATCCATCCATCCATTTATCCATCCATTTATCCATTTATCCATCCATTTATCCATCCATTTATCCATTTATCCATCCATTTATCCATTTATCCATCCATTTATCCATCCATCCATTTATCCATCTGTCCACTTGTTCAATTTATTAATGTATTCATATATTAATTCACATTCACTCCTAAGAAATGTCTTTGCATACCTGTTTATTTGATCATACTACTCAGCTAAATTATTTCATTATATTTCTACCACGAACAATAATCTTTGTATCTTGGTCTGCAGGATTGTGAAGACCATGCTGTTCTATTATGTAGTCTACTGACTGGGTTTGGACTGAATGCATATGTCTGTGTTGGTACTAAAGCTAAAGGTGCCGCACATACTTGGGCCGTCACCATCAGCCCTGATGGTGAAGCAACATTCTGGGAAAGTCTTACTGCTCACAGGTAATGGGATCCAAAATACTAATTTCAAACATTGTCAAGAAATATCCATACCTCCCCCATGGAGGGGGATTGGAATTTCCGAGGGGTGGGGAGGGTGTGAGGAGGGTATATTATGTAGTACCAGAAAATATCCATACCTCCCCCATGGAGGGGGATTGGAATTTCTAAGGGGTGGGGAGGGTCTGAGGAGGGTATATTGTGTAGTACCAGAAAATATCCATACCTCCCCCCATGGAGGGGGATTGGAATTTCTAAGGGGTGGGGAGGGTCTGAGGAGGGTATATTGTGTAGTACCAGAAAATATCCATACCTCCCCCCATGGAGGGGGATTGGAATTTCTAAGGGGTGGGGAGGGTCTGAGGAGGGTATATTGTGTAGTTCCAGAAAATATCCATACCTCCCCCATGGAAGGGGATTGGAATTTCCAAAGGGTGGAAATGTCTTCCAAGTAGAAGGAGAATGAAACTTGTTGATTCTCTTCCTCATTTAAATGTCATGTGCTATTATTTCTTACATAGATATGTTCATCGACCAATCAACCCTGACGACCCACCGCTGGATAAACAAACACAGCCATCACATCCATATAGAACAGTTGGCTGTGTCTTTAACCACAAGGAGTTTTATGCAAATAGTCAGGTATGATATCATCATATAATGTAATTGTAGATAGACAGATATTCTATAATAAGGGGATGACATGTGAAACACATTATTTGAGAAAGGAAACACACCACTCTATGCTTTATATAGCCTGCGTTTTGGGGGGGATGGGGAGGGGGGAAACCGAAAAAGCACTGCTACGCAAACTATGCTTTGTAAATATTTCCACTTTTGCCCCCTCAGCATCCCATAGTTCAAGATGGCCGCCGTCTTGATAATTTACAATATCATGTGAAAAACGAATTCAATAATTTTTCATTAATTACCACTCCCTTACTTCTGTTTCCTTATTACTTCATTCATCATCCAATTTGTCTGTTATTCATACTTGAGTCTTAAGACTGTAGTTTTAGATGTTTTGTTGTGATGATTGTTTCAGCCTATTGATGCGGTAGACTGTTGTCAGTTTGAATTACACAATGAATCATTATGGAAAGCCATGAGTGAAGAAGCAATAAAATCTATATGTGGACCAAAAATACTGGTAAGAGTCTGGCCTGTTGTATTCCAATGATGTCTGTCTCCACACCCACTACCACTACCACTACATTCTATGTTTCCTACACACAACTCAACTCACATGTTGATTTTTACGGAGGGACGAAAACCGAAGAACCTGCTGTAAATATGAGCAACAAAATTATGCAACTTGTTATGCAACATTGTTGTATTGCAAGTTGCAGAGCAAATGTAGATCATATGACCACCCTGCGCGCAACAAATGTTCCTTACTTGTTGCAGAGAGTAGAAAGAGGTGCTTCTGCAACAAAGTCGCGCAACAAAATTTAGTTGTTGCACGGGGTGGTGATACCAGCAACATTCACTCTGCAAATTCCATTGCAACAATGTTGTGTGACAAGTTACACAATTTCATTGCTCAGATTAATAACAAATTGCATATTCATACATCCACCTACTGGTACTGTATACTAAGATCTTCTATCATCGGTTTTTCTTTCTTTACTGTTTCCAGCCTCCTGTTCCAGCTTTGCCACCATTATTTCCTCCTACCATAGATGCAGCTTTAGTTAGCAATGACATGGAATATGAGCTAAGAAGCCTTGTAGCAGAACACAGAAGGGTATGTTGAAACCCTCATTTGTTTGTACACAGTCAGGATATAATCCCCAGATTTCTGCTGTTAAAAATATCCCTGCAGTGACTGGTGCATATATTCTATGATGATGATGAATGATGTATAGCGATGATAATGATGATAATGATGCATGGCTACAGTAATGATGATAGGAAAATGGTGTTGATACTGATGTATGGGAACCGGTGTATTGTAATGTTGGTGTTGGTTGTGATACTGTTGTTGGTGATGTTGATACTGATGAATGATGATGCATGGTGATAATGATGTTGATCTACAATGTTGATGATGGTAATGGTGTTGGTACATAATGATGCTGTTGTTGGTGATGAATGATGCTGATGAATGATGCATGGGGATAATGATGTTGATGATGCAGATCTACAATGATGATGATGGTAATGGTGTTGGTACATAATGACGCTGTTGTTGGTGATGAATGATGCTGATGAATGATGCATGGTGATAATGATGTTGATGATGCATAGCTATTACTAGTAGTGATAATGGTAATGGTCTTGTTATTGATGTTGTATTGTGATGATGATGATAATGTTGTTGGTGGTGGGGGTGGGGGTGGTAATTATGTTAATAAATAGGGGAATATCCGATATATTTTTGCAAGGAAGGGGCTCATATTTAGAAGAACATACCTTCAAAAATCTAGTCGGAATATGGAACAATATTGAACAGTTGTAATCATTGCTAACAGGATCTTGGATTGAGTACTGTGTGGGATGATGAACTATGTTACATCTTGACACCTGCCCTGGCTGCCTATGAACTGGAGCACAGTACTGGAATCACAGCAGGGAATGAAGAGTTCCAGCAGGCTATAAGACTTGCCATTCCTGATGGACACACCTTCAAAGGGTATCCCATTCAGTTTGTACACAGGAATGCTAGAAGGGCTTTTGCGTCATGCCTAAGGTAAGTCCCCTTCAAAGTTCCCTGCGCCATCTTGAAAGCTAGCCATGTCTTTGCATTGAAGCAAGACATGAGGTGACCTTTCAATGATAGAGACATCTGGATATGAATAATTGCCCAATGTGTTAAAAAAAGGTAGAAAAGTAAGCAGCTCAGATATGAAAAGTAGGCACCAGAGGTTGCCAGTTGCTGGCTTCAATATAAATTCCTGATTATAAATTTCCCATTTTGTATCATGAAAGTAAATGACAACACCCTCTCGTACTTTGCAGATCCCCAGTGTGTGAGGAAATAGTATGTTGTCGTGGTGACCATGTCAGGCTCGCAGTGCGGGTCAGAGTTTTTGCATACCCAGAGAGTGCCTGCGCAACTTGGATCATGTTTGCAGTCAAGTATAAATCAGTATTATAACACTTGGCATGCTTATAAGTAAAATATGAAAATCTTGTAAATATTATGTCCCCAGGGGAAGTATTATTTGATAATATAACCTCCCCATCCCTTGGAATTTCCAATCCTCTTCAGGGCTCAAAATAACGACCAGTCATATGCCGGTCAAGCGTATGATATTTTATTTTTATTTTTTTCAAATATGACCAGTCAACATGTTCGTTCAAAACCATATTTGACCGGTCAAGTACCAAATTTGGCCAGACATTGACCGTTGACTGGCCATTATTTTGAGCCCTGCTCTTCCATGGGGGGTAAGGATATCTTCTGGAACAACACAATATACAATGTACCCTCCTCAGACTCTCCTCACCCCTTGGAAATTCCAACCCTCTTCTATGGGGGGAGGGGGGTATGGATGTTTTATAGAACAACACAATATACAATGTACCCTCCTCACACCCTCCCCACTCTTGTAAATACAACCTCCCTCCATGGTGGAGGTATGGATATTATATGGAACTACACAATATACCCTCCTCAGACCCTCCCCACCCTTGTACATTCAATTCCCCTCCATGGGGAGGTATGCATATTTTCTGGAACAACACAATGTTCCTCCTGAGTATGTATTGGGGGAGGGGAGGGGAGGGGGACAGTGTTAAGAAGTTCTCTAGAAAATACACATTTCACAAAGTCCAAGAATATTAATTTTTATATATGTAAACAATAATTTATTACAATATTTGCATGTAATTATTTATATTCTTGTATAAAAAACTAGTGATACGTATATTAAATAGTGGATGGAAAACATACCTTCTGGTTGATACAAATCTAGACTGCCCTTACACAGTACCAAACAAACTTTTAACTGTTCAAAATATATGTTACATGGAACTGTGCAAACTGGAAAAAAAAATTATATTTAAGAGACAGTCTTGTGCAGGAGGTGATCTCACTTCTCTCAGGCCAGACATTTTGTTTGTAGCTCAATGTTTCGTAGTTCCAGGTTTTTGGCTCAATTTATAACAGCTTTTCCCAGAAAATAAAACTCATCCATGCAAAGATTTGCCTAATACCTTTTAGAAAAAGCATATTTCGTCATTGTTGGTAGAAAATATTTCATTTTGACAAGAGATGATAGAAAACACTTGGAAATTTTCGCTTTGACAAAGGATGTATTGTGCTTCTATATTCCAGATCACCTGGTTTGTACTGGTCAAATATTTGGGTGGTAAAAATTCGTCTGGTGCCATGTAAGGCCAGCCCTAGTATACAAAGATGTATATAGTACATACAATGTGCTTTATACACACAAACATACAACAAAACAGATCAACTTTTGTAATACGTTTGAGAAATACATAGTACCTTTTTACATGTAGTTTGATAAATTATTACTTTGCAAGGAAAACGTTTTAATACCAATCTTAGAAAAGCAATTTTACGTTAAAAATATCAAGAAAAACATTGTAATGCTTTTGAAACTCAAAAACATTTTGAGTTTTTGATCATTTTTTCGAGATAATGGGTAAGTATGCGATGGTTTTGTCTTTTGTTGTAAACACTGATGATCATATACTAACATGTTATTCATTTTTGGCTGTAACAGAGAGAACAGAAGGAGCAAGTTGATTCTTGCCAAGCTTCTTCTTGTTGATAATCAGGACTACAGGGTTGTCTACTCTTATGGACTCAAACTTGTACAACTGAAATGTAAATAGAGCAAAAACGAATCATTTATATAGTTACATACTATTATCCATCCATTATCAATCCATCCCTTTATCTATCCATCCATCCACCCACCAATCATTCCATCCTCCCTTCTATTGCTCCATTCATCCATCCACAGGGTTCATACAGGTTTTGGTAAGTGTCTTGGAAAGTTTTGGAAAATTGATTTATGATCCACTTGGCTATGGATTTTTTGTAGCTTGTCTGGCTTATACCTCACATGCAAAGAATTGTTTTTGTTGTAAATGTATGTTGAATGTTTCAGATCCATGAATTTGGCTTTAATTTTGCGCTATGTGTGGTTTTGAAAATTTGAGTCAAAGGGCTTTGGAAAGTTTTGGAAAAGTTTTGTAAATTTTCACAGGGGATCCTGTACAAACCCTGCACCATCCATCCATCCTGATCCATCCATCAATCAATCCATCCATCTGCCTGTGCATCTATCTTTCCTTCCATCCACTTCTATCCACCCATTAACATTAGTTAGTACAGTGGTACCTCAATATTCTTTATTAGTATAAATACAAAGGTGATTATACAAAATCGCGCGCTCTGATTGGTTTTCTATCTCGGATTATCAGCTGATAATCATCTTTTCGGACAAAATGGCTGTCGCGCTTTTAAAAAATAAAATATTTTCACTTTCAATGTTGTTTCCTTCTTTCTTTTTTGAAATAATCACCTTTTTATTTATACTAAAACAATTATTCACCTAAGGCTCAGTGATTATTGATGAATATTTACCTCGCAGCTCGAAGACTCGCCCCTCGGTAAATATTCATCGATAATCACTTCGCCTTCGGCGAATAATTGCTAATTAAACAGACTCAAAATATTCCATTTTTTATTTTTGTGTATTTTAGTTACCTTGCCATCTTCTGTAAAATCAGTCACTTGTACGAAGGGTTCAGGAATAGCTACAGAATCACCAACCATGAAACCAGTTTTAATGTTCATGTTGTAAACAGTGATAGGTAAGCAGTGACCAGTGTTGTCTATCATGGCAAATGTACTGTATAATAAGAATATAATCCATTAATGACAGATGTTAAGCTTTTCTTTTCAGTGATTTGCATCAGTTTTGCATTGCAGGGCTGTGAACAAAATGGTGCACAAAATGAGCCTGTGAAAATGAACTCACAATTAACTTGTTACAGCGCTTTTCTGTGACCTATCCATCTCCAGATGTCTGGCACTTTGGCTTCTGTCAATCAAACTTATGACAGGCCAATTTCATTCTGCTCGAGTTGTACCAAAGTAAGTACATCAAACTCTCTAAATGTTATAATCTGAACTATTTATTCTCTCTCCTTGTTGTTTTGTTTCCGCTCGCACTCTCTTCTCTTACTCTCTCCCTTCTCCAGTGTGAATTTCTTAGTTCACAAGCTAGGAAAGGGTGGGTCCCTCTTGTTCAGAGCTATAAGGAAATTCTTGTGACAAGAGAGCCATTTTCACATGGAAATTTCTTTATTTCTCATAATAGCAGCTAAGCTGTTCTTTTGGATAGGTGAATGATGAAGTATAAAAGGTGTGCACATGCATGCTGCATACTCTCATAAAGCCAGCAACAAATCAGGAAGAAAGATTTTTAAGAGTCATGCTTCTCCTCACACTTCTTTTGTGTTCTGCCAAGCCATGCATGGACACACCTTTTCTATTTCTTTAATAGCCAACTTTTTTTGTAGATTTATTGTGTTCACTCGTCTAAAATTTTGATATTAACAAGTGGGACAAGAGACACCTTAATTTGGTCTCTCTAACAATTTAAGGGAGCTCACTCCACCACTTGCTACTTACTATGGTAATGGGTCATCCATGGCAACAGAACCAACCATTCTCCCCATCACCACCTTGCCTTCATTAAAACCAGCTTTCAACTCTGTAGTAGGTACACACTCTAATTTAACTGTTGTCCCTGTAGGACTGGTGTAGCTACCGCCGGCGTAGGGACCTAGTTCAGCATCACCCAGGGATTGTACCATTGACGTGAGTCTCTTGGCTTTGATTTTGCCCTATACAAATAGAAAATGGTTACCCTTAAGTAATAAGTCCTAGTGTAAACACGGCTTAAGGGCCTTACCTTTCCTTTCACCAGTTCCATGGTGCTTATTAGATAATTAAGAACTTTTCTCTTTTGTTCATTAGCCTCTTCAAATCCTGGATCAAAGAGAAAGGCTTTCTTGAAGTCATTGATGCAGCGCTCATATTCTTCTTGATACTTGTAAGCCTGCAATATGACAGCCAATTACACATGAAAATACTAACGGGAAACAAAGGTAAAGAATGTGACTTCAGAATCGACCATATACTAGACCATTTTCAAGATGTGCAAGCGCTTTCAAAAATATTGCAGGCAGACATGAAAAAGAGGCATTTTTGCGCTATTGATGCTGCCCTAAAATGATATTTTTGAAAGTGCCACATTTAAAAAAATGGTCTATTGGCTATATGATCGATGTGCATCACACCTATACAATAATAGTTATTATAAGGTGATGGAAATTTGCCAGTAAGGTGTTGGTTAGTGGCTGGTAAGGTGTCAGTAAGGTGTTGGTACAATAAGTGGCTGGTAAGGTGTCTGTAAGGTGTTGGTTAGTGGCTGGTAAGGTTTCTGTAAGGAGTTGGTTAGTGGCTGGTAAGGTTTCTGTAAGGTGTTGGTTAGTGGCTGGTAAGGTGTCAGTATATAATGTTTCATCTTTCAAAGAAAAGGAACTGACCATGGCTCTATTGAAGTGTAAATCAGGATTACTGGCTGTTCTTGGATCTTTTTCCTGTAAATACCAGACCAAACGATATAGGTAAGACTAATTACAAGCTGACTGAGATATACCAGTACATACACAGAATTGACAAAAGTTTGCTTCTTGAGCCTTGCATTTGTGTTATTCAAATGGGACAAAAATTTTTAGGTCGACTTACAGCATTGGTGTATGCAGACATGCATTGCTTCAGTATCTGGGGTGAATGGGTGCTGCTGAAAAACTGTGATAAATAAGCATTGCCAAGAATATCTGAAACAAGAGACAGACATTAATTATTATCCAGAATCACTATCATCATCATCATCATCATCATCAACCACCACTACCATCATTGTCCACCACTGTCATCATCATCACTATCATCAACATCATCTACCACTATTACACCATCATCCACTACCACTGTCATCATCATCACCATCATCACCATCATCATCCACCACTAACACCATCATCTACTACCACTGTCATCACCATCATCACTATCATCATCATCGTCATCATCCACTATTTTCACCACTATCCATTAATTACCACTCATCATCATCATCATCAACATCATCAAATACCACTTTTGGCACCATCATCATTATCATTGGTATCATCATCATCCAACACTATTTCCACCGTCATCCATTAATTACCACTGTCATCATGATCATCATCATCAACATCATGAAATACCACTATTACCATCATCATCCATCACCACTATCATCATCATCACAATTCAACCTCCCCTCTAAATAACAACCCATTGTTTACTCGCAGTCAAAAACTAACTCTAAAGTAATAAGCAATGAAATTGGATTCCTGATTGGATCTCTGTCCAATATGCACACTTGTATTACAAGAGTACTATGTACTTATTGACTGAGTGGGAGGTCCGAACGGGAAAATATTTGGCTCGAGGTCCTGAAGTACGGAACGAGCGCAGCGAGTTCCGTGCCAAGGACCGAGAGCCAAATATTTTCCCGTTCGGACCGACCTTAACTCAGTCAATAAGCATTTTATCATATGACCACATATAAAAAATCGATTTCAAAGCGTTTTTAATAAATGCGAATCAAAATGAGCAGCGAGTCCGAACGGCGAGTCCGAACGGGAAATTATTACACTTTTCGGAAAAGCGTATTTTTTTTGCTGACGACATTTCCCCCAAAGGTTTCTCTTAGAATCACGCGTACAGTGAAATACGGTCATATGATAAAATAGGTTATTGTAAGATATACCAAACAGTATACTACAGTAGTTACATACACCATGACATGCCATCAGATATGTCCAAGGAAAGGGCTTCTTTAGCCATTGATACACTCTTCTTCACATTCTCAGCTTTTTCTGCTGCATCTAAAAACATAAGCACAATATTGTACATTATTCACAAGTCAAAAATGAACCTATCTTTTGACATCAGCATGAGATAATTTGATGTGGTACTTTCTTTCTCTCTTCCTTCCTTCCTTAACTCTCCCTCTCCTTGTTTTCTTTTCGTTTTCTCTCTCTACCTTCCTTTCTTCCCTTCCTCTCTCCCTCCTGCAGCTCAATTTGGAGGACAAAACAATAGGTTTTCAATTCTCAGGAGATTAAAATTCTTTTGTTTTGTCCTCAAAATTGAGCTGCTTTGACGTCAACTGGGGGTCTATAAATTGAGAGCACCCTGCATGAACCAAAGGGTCTATCACAGACTATTATTTTTTTTATTGGGTCTATAGATACCTGTTCCAAGCTGCCTCAGAACCATTGATAGATTTCTTAGAGACTCTTTATTTTTAGACTGAAATTAAGACAAAGAATGAATTCAGAATAGGCCATGATTTTTCTCTTTTTTCTTCCTGTCTCAGGGGGCATATTATTTATGAGCTTCATCCAGAGGGTAGGAATACAATAGTCATGGAACTATATATGCTCCAACACAAGTTCCTCTATCTCTCCCCTTCACAAAAAAGTAAAAAAAAAAAAAAAAAATTATCATAGAGAGAAAAATCACAAGGAGAAATAAAGTTTTATTTTCACAATTCTGTGTCCCAGGGCAAGGGCACGACACAATGCTTGCGACCCCAATCTGAGCAGTTCTATAGGTCCCAATTCTGTAGGTAACCCACTTCAAAAATATTTGTGCAGTCCCTGGTTTTTCACTTGACTTTTCTTCCCTGAACGATGGTGCATTTTGGATAGAGCACTAACATTTTCATTTTTTCTATATTTCTACCATGTATCTACCCTCCCCAAGATTTTATTATACCTTCTACCTGATCTTCTAGCCTCTGGTTTCCCATTAATTTTGTACTATCCACCCCTAGCCGTTCCATGTAATAATTATCAATGGCTCACTTCATAGTTCCCTGTGCCATCTTCCTGCCTTTGCAACAAAGTGAGACATGAGGTGTGATCTTACAATGATAATTTTTTAACACCTTGGACAATAACTCACATGTCTCTATCATTGCAAGGTCACCTCATGTCTCGCTTTGATGCAAAGAAATAGCTACCTTTCAAGATGGCACAGGGAACTGTGAAGGGGACTATTATTTTCTGTATATCTAATGAATCCTTCACAACTTACATGACTCAAAGCTCCAGTGAAGCAGTTCTTAGCAGCAGCCATGTCCCCTTTCTTCCAATAACACTCTCCCAGTGCATTCCATGCTTCCACCAAGTTAGGCACCAGTTTGACTGCCTTTGAGAGAGCATCTTGTGCCGTCTGCTCAAAATCTCCCTTGACATTCAATGCTTTGCCTCTCAGATACAAACACTTTGCAGTATCTTCTGGTGCGGCATGCACATAATCCAAGATACTCAGCACTTCTTTTAATTTTGCTTCGATTTCCTGTTTCCTTACGGATGCTTTTTCAATCCCATTCTCTTCAAAGTAGTGATCTCTGAAGTCATACAATTCCTGTACTTTTGCCTAAAATTAATGTTAAGATATTTAATCTCTTACACTTTTAAATAACTGCACAGATTTCATGGTGTATCAGTACATTGTCTACACTTTATAGCTTTTCATGAATAGTTACTGCAAACTAGTCTAAAACGCTGTAGTAAGCTTATAACCATTTTATGAAGGATAAAAAAATTGCCTGTTTTATCTCATTTTTTTTTTTATTTTCAGTAATATCTTTTTTGGATTACAAAGAAACAAACAAGAAATGAATACTTCCTATTCATTGTGGCACAGAAAAACACAAAGCTGAAACGCGCAATAAAAATTTCCTCGAAATCACGTAAACAGCTGAAGAGCTTTGCAAAGAAGTCTGGAAGTTGTCTAGAAGTCTTTGTTTCCTAACGCGAATAAAACTAAAATTTCTCTTACCTCTGCTTCTTCTATACTGACTTCTTCCCTTGGAGGCTTCTCTTCGACCTCCATTCTTAGTTTTCTTTATAAATCAAAGTGTTTGCATCGTTTTTTCGAGCTAAAAAAATCACTTTTGTAAAGAGAGAAATTGTTCACGTCCGACCGCCATTTTGAATATAAAGGAACCCCATTTCCGACAAAAATCCCCGTTGCTATGACGATGGTGCGCATTCTAGTCCAATGTTGTTACCACTTTTGTTCTAATGTCCATTTTTATCCTCTTCTAAAAACTTTAATAATTTGCTTCAATTTAGATGAACAATATTTATAATGGCTGGGTTAGGAATTAGAGAGTTATACAGTCCTTGGTGTGCAAAATTTAGTGAAGAAACCCGTAATGATCGTCATTCTTGTAAGTCATTAGAGGCTTTTCGAAGGGCTTCGAATCATTATGGGTGATCGTAAGACTCTTTAATCGATTATAATTATACTTTTTATTGGTTCTAGTGCCTCGTCTGGTTGGGAAACCCTTGATTAACTATGATTGTCTTAAAATGCTGTGTAAAATCGAAGGTATTGGACAAAGGTAAGATTCCAGAAACAAATGAATTGACGGTTTTGACTTCCTAATGTGTCTTCTTGTCTTGCTTTCTATATGTCATTTTATCGCAGGATAAAAATGTATTGAAATTCATTATCTTCTCAATTTTAAAGACTTCAATCATTACATTATATCTGTTATCTTTCTATTTTTCTACTAGTTTTATTATATTTATTTATTATTATATATATTCAAGTAGTCAACAAAATCATTATTGCTTAATAATGGTTTTGTTAACTAGAGTAGTGGATTTTGGTTTATTTAACCATACAATGTGTGAAGAGACAGTTGATTTTATCATTGTTTCCCCCCTGATCTCAGTAGCCGTTTACTCGTAGATTCCTCTGACGTCCTCTAAAATAGTTAGTAACTTATCTAATTCAGTTAACGTCAACTATTCAACAGTTTGACTAAATGCACTCTACTTGAGTAATTAGCTAATTAATTTTTCTCATAAATGAGGCGGCATCTGCCCAGTCAGGGGGTACACATGTCCTCCATCTTAATCTCACAACTGTCTATGTCACAATTTTGGAACATTTTTGTGTTGATTGTCAGATTTTCGTTAAGCATTCTGGTTTTGTTGCTAGTTCGTGGCTCTCATGCCGCTATTCTAAGGCCATGTCGCTTGTTAGAATTTACCCCTAGCAGGGCATCATAAATAAGCTTTCACTATCTTTCTTGTAGACTTGTTCCCTCAACGCCTGATGCCCATGAAGTATTCATGAAGAATTATGCTAAAATGTTCAAGAAACCACAACAATTGTCCACTTTATCAATAACGGACAAAAGGTATTTTTATGTTTGACATTACAATGTAACTTACTAAGTGAGTGAGTCTCATATGTGAGTTGAGTTTGTGTGATGTGTTGTTCTCTCCCTTGCCACAAGGGTTTTTTTCCTGGTTCTCTGGTTTCTTCCCTCTGTAAAATTCAACATGTGAGTTGAGTGTTGTATACAATAAACATGGTATGCGTATGATGTTGGAATGAAATGTATATATGATCGTACCATACTGAATGATCTGAGAAAAAGTTCTGAGCCCCAGATGGGAATAGAACCCATGACCCTCCGTATGCTAGTCGGACACTCTACCACTGAGCTGCTGGAGACTCTAATGGCGAGTAGGTCATTAATGTGGGTTTAATTGTCACAGAAATGTCTAAGGAAAATACATGATGATAATGTTGGTTGGTCCATCACCATACGCAAACCAACATTATCATCACAAAGTGTTGTATGTTGTAACTATAGAAATGTAGTGGTAGTGTGTGAGGAGCAAACCTAATGGAAGATCCCTGACAGGGAGTGATGGTTGTAAAATATGAAATATATCATCTGATTCAGTTTTCTTATATCTTCTGTATGCTTTCAGGGAGAGTAAAAAGGAGTACAAGAATCCTATGATAGCTAAAGAAATAGTAATACCTCATGGTGAGTATGGATATCAAGAATCCTAATTAAATTGACAGTGCTTCTAAAATACCCTGCACTAGGGCTAGTACTGGGGTAATAGGGGTGGATCCAGGGGGTGTTGTGGGGGTGGCAACCTCTCCCCCCCTATGAAAATGTTTATTAGCTGGCTAATAGCACGGGAAGCACAGGTGGTGTAGCAGTAAAAGCACTCACCTCTCACCAATGTGAGCTGGGTTCAAGACCCACCAGACTCAGCGTCATATGTGATTAGAGTTGCTTGTTGGTTCTCTCCTGTGCTTCGAGGGTTTTTCTCTGGGTTCTCTGGTTTTCCTCCCTCGGCAAAAATCAAATCTACATTTACTTTAAAGGTGCAAACACACAAATGAATGCGATTTTTCATGAGACCTTGCATGCAATACTCCAAAACCTACTGTACATCTAGATAACACTGTCTGACCACCTATATTTTGTTGTGTTCACACAGTGAGGTTCGTCACTTGTGATGTTGCAAAATTAGAACTTATCTTTGACTTTTTTTGGGGAGTTTGAATACCGCAAAATCACACAGAAAAAAGTAAAAAACTGCAATACCACAACTTTTGCTTTGGCCTTGCATTTACTAAGACAGACTTGGTAGACTTTTTTCCACTGATTACCGCAGCCTAAGATTTATAACAACCACAAACTGCATAGTCTTGTAAAACTACAATACCGCAGGTTAAAATAGAAATTACAGTAAAACAACACCAAAACATGGCAATACTGCATCACCGCAAACCCTTACGTACCCCTCTTTTTGCAATATCACATGTAATGTTGCACAGGGGGTCACACGGTGCGATCTCTAATTTTTGAGACGTCACATGCAATATCACTTGAGAAAGTGCATTGTGTCTGCGGCTTAAGTTGACTGATATTGTTGATATTTGTGTTGGTATTGTATTTGCTACAGATAAAGGGCTGTTTCCTCACCAGTGCGAAGGGTTTGATGAATACCTCTGCAGTCACAATATATCACAGCACATGTCCAAACTACACAAACACAACTTTGTTATCACATCACCAACAAGTATATTTAATGCAAGAATCAAATCTATACGCAGGATACTGAGAAAACTGTGAGTAAAACACTAATACTTACATGTGGGCTACCTGTGGCAACAATCTCTAGTTAAGAAAATAGATGATTAAATTTAAAAGAGGTGGGGAGGGTGTGGGGAGGGTGTGGGGAAGGTGTGGGGAAGGTGTGGAGAGGGTGTGGGGAGGGTGTGGGGAAGGTGTGGGGAGGGTTTGGGGAGGGTGTGGGGAAGGTGTGGGGAAGGTGTGGAGAGGGTGTGGGGAGGGTGTGGGGAGGGTGTGGGGAGGGTGTGGGGAAGGTGTGGAGAGGGTGTGGGGAAGGTGTGGGGAGGGTGTGGGGAGGGTGTGGGGAAGGTGTGGGGAGGGTGTGGGGAGGGTGTGGGGAGGGTGTGGGGAGGGTGTGGGGAAGGTGTGGGGAGGGTGTGGGGAGGGTGTGGGGAGGGTGTGGGGAGGGTGTGGGGAAGGTGTGGGGAGGGTGTGGGGAAGGTGTGGAGAGGGTGTGGGGAGGGTGTGGGGAAGGTGTGGGGAAGGTGTGGAGAGGGTGTGGGGAGGGTGTGGGGAAGGTGTGGGGAGGGTTTGGGGAGGGTGTGGGGAAGGTGTGGGGAAGGTGTGGAGAGGGTGTGGGGAGGGTGTGGGGAGGGTGTGGGGAGGGTGTGGGGAAGGTGTGGAGAGGGTGTGGGGAAGGTGTGGGGAGGGTGTGGGGGGTGTGGGGAGGGTGTGGAGAGGGTGTGGGGAGGGTGTGGGGAGGGTATATAATAGTCCCCTTCACACTTCCCTGTGCCACCTTGAAAGGTAGCCTTGCCTTTGCATCCAAGCAAGATATGAGAGATGAGCTTGTAATGACAGAGACCTTTTTTAACACCTTGAACAATAATTCACATGTCTCTATCATTGCAAGCTCACTGTTCATCTCGCTTCAATGCAAAGGCCCGGCTATCTTTCAAGATGACACAGGGAACTGTGGAGGGGACTATTGTTTTGAGGCTCAGAATATTACCTTTTCCTGGGGTTGTTGCTTTGGATCTAGCTGCCATGAGTAGTGTTACTTCTTTATTTAAGGGTTTTCTTTGCATTCTCTGGTTTTCCTCCCTCCATCAACTAACAAATTGGAATTTAAATCTTGCATCAAAAGCTTGAGTCATTAGCTTAAGTTGAAGCTCTCAAATTTAATTTCTGTCAATTTGAGACGCCATTCTTATCCCTTTTCCTGCCTTTATGGGTTTGCTGTGGTATTAGCTGAGGTATCCTGTTACAGTGACCAGTTCTTTTACATCCATTTTTGTTATTACGCAACCAACAAATCTCTAGATGTCTGGGTTTTTGGCTGCCATCAATAATAAAAAATCATTTGGTCAGATTGTTAAAAATTTGATTGACAGAAGACAAAAACCCAGGAAAAGCTAGTTGTCTAGGTAACATGATTATGGAAATGGGTGTAATAACACTAAATCTGTCCCAGCATTGTTGGATATTTCTTTGTTTTTACAGACTTTTAGTACGACCTTCAACTTTACAGGGCCATAGCTAGGGAAGGGTTATCCTGTGCCCAACCCCCATAATTTCAGCTGTTTGTTGACATTTAATGCAGGCCTGTAGCAGGGGGCGATGGGTGCCTATTTTTGACCTTGCTACAGCCCTGCTTTATCAAACCCTGAAACAACCTCTTAGTTGATCTATCATTATATTTCAGGCCATTTGAGAGGAAGTCTAAGGAGAATGAAGCCTTGTTTAAACATCTCATGTCTCTACCTGACATATCAGGTTATGTTGAACCTCATGTTATGAAAGAACTGTGTGCCGTGGCTCAGCTAGACAGATGGAATGATGAAGGATGTACTGGTAAATAATTAATCAATGATATCAATCATATTTGGTCGTACCTTTTAGGGGCTGAGTCAAGCCCTTTCTATGAATATATTCAAAGGCGCTTTTACAATCATGAGAGGGGGTTAGTATGAGGTGTAGGCACTAAGGGTGGTCACTGCCGGGGTTTCTTTACGTCCTCAGTGGTTCTTTTACGTCCCTCCAATATTGGTTAGTGATGAAGTGTGGAGAGACGGGACCGCCATTTAAAGTGGTCATCCGAGCCACTTGAAAGTCTAACCATTTGCAGATGTAATTACAAAGGCAGCACCTTCTCCTCACTTATTTTAAGACCCTGAGTGTTGGTCCAGCCGGGACTCGAACCATGACCTCTAGCACGAAAGTCCGGTACTCAACCAAAAAATCAATGGTTTCTAAAGGCCCATAGCATGGTCTGGATTTCTAAGAGAGGGGGGGGGGGGGATATCATATAATGTCATTATATGATTGCGTGACTGATTGTGTTTGGGTTGATTATATGAGAAAACTGGAGAATTTCGCCCCCCCCCCCCCCCCCCCCTGGCATGGACCTGTTCAATGCCAAGTTATTGTCACTATCCTTCTAATAAATGTATTTGTTTGTCTAGTGTTTGGTAATACTGGTCTGCACATGATTCTGAGGGGTTCTGTCGTACCTCAGACCCAACCATGTATCTCACCTGTCAGCTCACCCACCAGAGAGTTTCGCTCACCAACACCAATATTTGAAGACCAGGAACTGAAATACCAGGAAAAGGTATCACTGATCTAACAATACTAGGAACCCCTTTGAGGACTGTCTTTGCAGTTTGGAGTTTATCCAATCAGCATGCTCTAACACGAAAGCCATTTAATAGTCTATACTCAATTCACATATGTTGATATTTATGAAGGGAGGAAAACCAGAGAACCTGGAGAAAAACCCTTGTGGCAAGGGAGAGAACAACACATCAAACAAACTCATCTCACATATTGATTTTTATGGAGGGAGGAAAACCAGAGAACCTGGAGAAAAAACCCTCATGGCAAGGGAGAGAACAACACATCAAACAAACTCAACTCACGTGTTGGTTTTTATGGAAGGAGGAAAACCAGAGTACCTGGAGAAAAACCCTCGTAGCAAGGGAGAGAACAACACATCAAATAAACTCAACTCACATGTTGATTCTTATGGAGGGAGGAAAACCAGAGAACCTGGAGAAAAACCCTTGTGGCAAGGGAGAGAACAACACATCAAACAAACTCAACTCACATGTTGATTATTACAGAGGGAGGAAACCAGAGAACCTGGAGAAAAACCCTTGTGGCAAGGGAGAGAACAACACATCAAACAAAATCAATTCATATGTTGTTCAGTCGAGACTGGAATGCGCGACAAGACTTGAACTGCACCGCGGTGAGAGACAGCACTGTACCTATCAAATCAGCTTGCTCCTATAGGAAAGCCATTCACATGTCATGGAACACTATGTTTTATCCTTTATTCATTTACTCATTCATTATCTCATTCTTGTCTACAGCTTGCTGTGGGGAATTGTTTTGGGACTCTTAGTAAAATTGAAGGCAGAGAACCGAACTCACGGTAAGTAAGAAGCGCTTAGGATAATAATAACAATAACCGTGAACAACAACAACCGTGAACAACAACAACAACAATTGGATAAAAACGCTTTTCATTAGTTCCTGCGACCTCCACAACTTTCAGACGTTTGAGTTTCTGACTTCATAATTCAAAAAATACTAACTAAGACCGTTGGAAATTTGATGTCAAAAAAATTGTGCTGTGTCTGGAGCTATTTGAGCCATGATCTTAGGATATCCACGCCCTGGGTTCCAGAGGAATTTTTTTCGCGGATTAAAGCCGAGGTTAATCGGAGGGCGAACAGTTGAGGCCCGAGATGCAAAAAAATCTGTCTTTGGCACCCAGGGTAGGGGATTGGAAAACAATTTTTATACCTCTATCGAACGTCTTTTAAATGTATCTCTTTTCTTGATAAGACTAATAGATTGTTCGTATTTTTGGTTCAATAATCAACAGAGTGCTGTCAGTTATTACTCTAGAGCCTTGCGAATTCTTGAAGATCTCAACCAACGATTACGAGAGAGTCATACATGTAAGTTATGTTATAGAATATGAACATGTTTTGGACAGGACGAAGACCTCATTCACATGTACCTGGATGGGTTTGGAAATAACTTTATAGAGCAGAGTAGCGCAGAGCAGAGGAGAAAATAGCCGAACAGAGTAGAGCAGAGTAGTGCAGAGCAGTGTAGCGCAGAGCAGAGGAGAAAATAGCCGAACAGAGTAGAGCAGAGTAGGGCAGAGCAGTTTAGATCAAAGTAGCGCAGGGCAGAGCAGAGAAGAACAGAACAGAACAGAGTGGCGCAGGGCAGAGCAGAGAAGAACAGAACAGAACAGAGTAGCGCAGGGCAGAGCAGAAAAGAACAGAACAGAACAGAGTAGCGCAGGGCAGAGCAGAGAAGAACAGAACAGAACAGAGTAGCGCAGGGCAGAGCAGAAAAGAACAGAACAGAAGAGAGTAGCGCAGGGCAGAGCAGAGAAGAACAGAACAGAATAGAGTAGCGCAGGGCAGAGCAGAAAAGAACAGAACAGAACAGAGTAGCGCAGGGCAGAGCAGAGAAGAACAGAGCAGAATAGAGCAGAGTAGCGCGGAGCAGAGTAGAGCAGAGCAGCGTAGTGAGCAGAGAAGAGTTCGCATGACCGTGAAAAATCATGGAGTACGGCACGGTCACATAACGAAAATAAACATACCAGTCGCAGCACCAATATTACTACTTACACGTCCAGTTAGAATTCTAGTACATAACTCATCACAACACGATACATTATCCTAATGACGCGGGGTTTTGTTTTGCAGATGATCGAGTCACGTGAAGAAGAACAGAAACTATCGCTAGCTCAGACATGTAAGCTGTTTCATAGTTGGCCAAGGTTATCGCTGAAGAAAGTATCAGGACTCATTAAATGGAGGAAATTCCCACCAGGACAAGGTACTGTATGTAGAGATATATGATGGGTGTAACTTGCGCAGTACTGTATGATGTGATACAGAGTAAGAAAGGTGTCTTTGGCTTCATTCTCTGTTCGCCCTGTTTACACGGACGCGGTTTCATTTAAGGCGCGATTACACTGAGCAATTTTCTCTTCAACTTGTCTCCCGACAGCATTGCGGCACAAGTTGCATGTAGCATTGCGGCAAGTAACCTACAATGCAATTTAAAAAATGTTGCAAAACTATGACAAGTTGCAGCAATAGAATGAAAAATATTATTCATCGTGGAAATGTAATAAAGAAATGATACTTATTCTCACGATTGAGGGTCATTTGTAGAGGACCGCGATGTTTTGACTGCAAGCTGATAGTCTACAAGTTGCAGCAATCGTTGCGAAAAGTAGAATTCGTTTCCGTTGCACCTTTTAAACCCTCTTGCAACGTGTGTCGCAAAGTTTTTGCGAGACAAGTTGCCAAGGAGATTACTCCATGTAATCGCTCCTTTAGACCGTGCTATTTTCTACTTGCTTACGCCTTGCGTTTACACGTTATCGATTGAAGATGTAATGAACTGTGATGTTTTGAAAACGCTGTCGAAAGTAGAACGTATTTCAAAGTACATTTTTTTCATTTCTGATGGCTGATAGTGCTGGTTAAGGAAGGCGACAGGTGCGAGGTTATTGGTTTTATCAAGAAAGGAGTTTGTTCACTCAAGAGAATGATTACCGTAGCGCACACGTTTCCTGACGGAAAAAAGGTAAATCATTGATATCCTAACTGTTTAGGCTGGAATAAGGTTACTTAGCGTAGCGGGATCAGCATCACATGTTGGGCCTCTCGCATTCAGTGGTAGTCAAGGGTGGTGTAGTGGTAGTACACTTGCCTCTCACCTCTGGGGTCTTGGGTTTGATTCCTGGACTCAACATCACAAGTGAGTTTGTTAGGTCACTCCCTTAATTGGTTTTCCGGGTTCCCTAGTTTCCTCCCTCCACAAAACCCGGTTGTTTCAGGGTTCGATAGAATTAAGGTTTGTTTGTTTGTTTGTTTGGTCATAACGTTTACTTGGAGTTCAGTTATTGTGCTCAAAATCGCTAACATTCCCGGTAGTACTTCCTTTGTCCAAGTGGTAGTGGTGATCGGCAGTCGGTTTTGAAAACGACCCATAAAAGCTACCTTTTAAGGCACAATAACATGGAAAAATTTTCTCTGCAACTTATCTCGCAACACACACAAGCTGCAAGAGGGCTCACATAGTGCAACGGAAACGCAATTTTTCCAAAAGGAGAAACGAATTCTACTTTTCACAACGATTGCTGCAACTTGTCTCGCAACATTTTTTCAAATTGCACTGTAGGCTACACTCCGCAATGCTCCATGCAACTTGTGTCGTAACGCTGATATGAGACAAGTTGCGGAGAAAATTGCTCCTAGTAACCATGATACATAGTTTATATGCTTGAAACCCGTTCCAGGAAAAACGTACCAAGCAGGTTATCATTGGTCGCTTGGGGCCTGGGGACTCGTTTGGAGAGACAACAGTGTTAAAGAACGGTTTTATGCCTTGTGGGGTGATTACTGATTCAATGGTAGTGATTGGTACAATATCTACTCTAGATGTATATGGTAAGATTTATCTATTCATTTATTTATTAGATTCACCATTTGATGCGAAAATATATTTAAAGGAAAGACAAATGGCAGGGTCACCGCAGCAGCATAGGCAATTACTGCGGGGCCAGACAGAAAGAAAGAAAAAAACACATTATACACAAAAATAACTAATTGAGAGCAGATGACTAGTAACAACAAGTAGGAGGACAAGTAAGGATACGACAGGAGTTACACCTCGGACAAAGATCGATTGTTGAAAACAAAATATAAAGCCTGGTTCACACTAGTGACGCAAGCATAAGCATAACGACATACGCAAGCGCTGATAGTACTTTAAGCGGGACTGAATGTTTTGTTCTGTCCAAGTATAAAGGGTTAACTTACCGTAAAATACTCTCTGCGCTTACGTATGTCGTTATGCTTATGTTTGCGTCGCTAGTGTGAGCCATTCTTAAGCGCGCACACCACCTTTATGTCAATTTATCGACTAAATCAGCTAATGCAAGCACGTTTTTCCCACTAGTGCAAATTTCGTGTGTCTATATGCCCGTGGCTGTGAATTATGTGACCATTTTCACTGGCTTAAGGTATCAGGATATGATTAGGACCCCTATACGCACTACCTCAAATTTCGCACGGGCTTTACAATATTTTGCCATAAAAGTATACATTTTCTGAAAGCTAAATAAATGTAGTTTTCGAATATATATTCAAAATTGTCTAATTTGGAACATAAAAAAAGTTGTTGAGTTAAAAGTGACATTCTACCGCACTTCATTCGACGACTTCCCGCAGGATCAGAATTTCCGCTATGTCGATCAAATTTACATTAACATACTCTGTGGATAATGAGCTTCAAAACGGTGTCTCAGATTTTTGATATCTTTTTTAGATCGCGCGCAATCACGCGTTAAATCCGGATGTTTGAATTTTCGGAGGTCATAATTGCAAAATAGAGAATATCTTTTGAATGAAAAAACATTTCAAAAAATTGAGACACCGTTTTTTAGATCGCGTTGTGATTTATCATAATCCAAAGTTTCAGTTCATTCCGATGTAATCCGAATGAGCCACAATGTTTTAAGAAAGTTATTTTGGTCACTCTAAAACTGCGGAAAAACCCGATTAACTTTTTTTGTGTCACAAAACAGAAAATTTCAAATTGATTTTTGAAAACAACGTTTATTTAGCTATAAGAAAATGTATACTTTTATATAATAATATTGAAAATGCAGCGCGAAAATTTGGCTCGCGCGTAAAGTAATCTCGAAGGCCTCGAACGTATCCTGATACCCTAAGAGTATCTCGCAAAATGTAATTTGTTTTAGAGAATGCTTCGGTTCAATATATGTGTGCCGCGTGCCTTTCAAAATCTTGCTTTTAACGGCCTTCTTGCAATTATTTGTGGAGTATCGTGGCAGGATCACTGCCCAGAGCACTCGACAAGCTAATCACTGCATTAGCGCGCACCAACGTTTCTTTAGCCCCTATGACCATGCCTTGTGTAGCGTTCACAGCCTGATTGAGTTTTATATTAGTGTAATAAACGACGTTTGATTTGATGACAGATTTAGATGAAGTGACCAAGTCACTGTTGGTTCAGTCGTATTCTGAAATGGAGACCAGCATGACAGAGGTATGTAAAGTTCATTTGCCATTGTTAAATATAACAGTACATACACTTTCGGGTGGATCGGTGAAAAACAACGACCCCCCCCCCCCCCCCCAAAAAAAAACAAAGGAAGAAAGAAAGAAAGAAAGAAAGAAAGGAAAGAAAAAATCACCGATATCATCGAACAAAGAAAAAGTTATGTCGTACTGGATATCTTCAAAGCTGCAGTAGGGACACAAAGGCTTTGGGTGGGATGCACCCCTTATAAGAAAAAAAAACATTTCGTTTTGGGTATCTTCGAAGTTGAGCACAAAGTCCACGGGAGGGGGGGGGGGTGCGCATCCCCTGCACCCCTCCCCTGGATCCGTCCCTGACTTTAATATCTTTTTTGTACTCTCATAGAACAAAACCATCACATCCTTATTCGTTTGGTTGTAATGTTTCACCAGGTTTTCCCATTTCAGACCAAGTCATTCTCTTGAGAATAAGATTCTCTGTTTGTTGTTGTATCCATATTCATGTGTCTTCTGATGTGCTACCGTTAAACAAAGAAATGATAGAGAATGACACGTGGTCTGAAATGGGAGAACATTACGCCCAAGCTAAATTGATTGATATATTGATTGATATATTGATTGATTGATTGATTGATATATTGATTGATTGATTGATTCATTGCTTCATTGATTCATTGATTGAATGACTGATTCATTGATTGATTGATATCGTATGCATGGTGTATTAGGAGGAAATAGAGACAGAATACATCGAACAAGAGAAAGTCAAGGAGTGGAGTAATTTTAAGGTGAGAAAATAAAAACGTTTTTAACAACATGATTACTCTTGATTACGAAGTAACCAACAATATAAAAAAAACTGTTATAACACGGACGCAGTTTCTTATGAAACCATGTTATTTTCAACTCAGTTACGCCTTGCGTTTACACGACATCCATTGAATATGTAACGAAACCGTGATGTTCCGAGAACGATGTCTGAGACTAATACTTCATACTGTTCTCGTGCGCAAACGCTCTGTAACAGTATTATTTTTGACCTGGTTTCATGGTCATGAAACTGTTCAAATGAAACCTGATCCGTGTAAACAGGCCTGAGAAGTATTGCCAATTATAAAATAACTTTGATATTACGCGCGCTCTGATTGGTTAAAAAGCCATGTTTTATGAGAGCATAATACATGCTCACGTCATTTTTTTCTCTCTCGAAAAGTTAGTTATTTTATAAAAGCTACGCGTCGTGGTTTCCTACGCTTCTCTCGTGTTCTCTCCACATCCTTTATCAGAGTATAATACACGGAAAACTGTTTTTTATTCCTTAAATGTTGTTTCTTGTTTTTGTTACCAGCACAAAGTCATAACAGATGTGTTATATTTTCGAGCAATCCAGCCTGGATACAGCAAGTGGTCAAGAAATCCAACGCCTGGCAAAGTAGAGGAATTGTAAGAATTAATCTCTTCTGGTAGAGGTGATCCCGGGACAAGTTCAGTAGAGGTCGTATCAGATGGTCTAAGCGCGGGTACAAAAATAATAATGATATTAAGGCGCGGAAACGCGGTGTAATATTGCGCGCAATATTGCATGCAATGTTGCTGAAGTAGAATCGTCTTCTACTTTGGCAATATTGCGTGCAACAAATCCTGTAACATGGCTCGCAACATTGATTGCCTGCAACATTGCGCGCAGTATTGCCCCGTGTTTCCATAGCTTTAGACGGATGCGACTTTCAGGGCGATCTTGGAAACAACCTTTCTTGAGGGCCAAGATTGGTAGGCGTTTTACAGAAAAGCGTAAATCTATTTAAAATATGGGTAGACAGTGTGTTAAGGGTTCACTATAATACTTGCCTATATCTAGGGGCGGTAATACGGGCAACAAAATCGTGCTAGTTGTTGCACAACAGTGTTGCATTGCAAGCTGCAGAGCAAATGTTCCTCGAAAACATTGCAGTGCAGAGAGAAGAAAGCGCTGCTACTTCTCCAACGAAGTCGCGCAACAAAATTTTGTTGTTGCACAGGGTGGTAATGCGAGCAACATTCACTCTGTAACTTAAAACACAACAATCTCCTTCCTTCCTTCCTTCCTTCCTTCCTTCCTTCCTTCCTTCCTTCCTTCCTTCCTTCCTTCCTTCCTTCCTTCCTTCCTTCCTTCCTTCCTTCCTTCCTTCCTTCCTTCCTTCCTTCCTTTTCGCTTTCCAAATACGTACAACAATGCATACAAACTTATGTAATTTCTATCCAGAAAACGAAGGGACCTCTGGTAAGCAGAACTTAACACAAAGTGTATTATTTTAGAATTAATTCATTGAAAATGAATCTCTTGTTCCTTCTCTACGAAGAAGCAAAAACCACTAATTTAAGGTTATGTGAATAAGTTATAATTTTTTTTTATTAAAACCATATTGAGGAAAAAATAAGGGTTTTTCCATTACCTTATTACACTTGTCTAATACTTTCTGGGTTTTTTCTCGTTGCGCAACATCATGGGCAAGACGCTCTTACTGCGCGTTTTTCACAGTCGAAAAACCGAACTTAAAAATGTCTTTACGCAACCAAAAAAAGCCTCAAAACTTGTGTTAAATACTGCTTAAGCTAGAAACTAAAAGACTTTACCACTGCCCAATTAGTCAATTTTTCTTGAATCCTGATTTTATTCTATAGGTTCGGTAATACGAGCAACTAAGTGGGGGAACTTGTCGCTCAACATTATTGCGTTGTAACTTGCAGAGTGAATGTTACTCGTATTACCACCTCGTGCAATTTTGTTGCGCAACTTTGTCGCAGAAGTAGAAACTCTTTCTATTCTCTGCAACAAAGAAACTTTGTTGCGTGCGGAGTCGTAATACGAGCAATATTCCCATTGTATCCTGACTCTCGAGTACTTCATTACGCAATGATCATACAGAATGGTTTCGACGCATTTCCAAGTGTAAACGTGCGGTTATACGAGCAACACTGAAAATAATGCTTGTTGCGTTTCAAGTTGCAGAGCGAATGTTACTCGTTTTATTACCCCGCGCGCCACAAATTTTCTTTGTTGCAGAGAGTAAAAAGAGCTTTTACTTCTGCAACAAAGTCGCGCAACAATGTTTTGTTGTTGCACGAGTTTGTAATACGAGCAACATCAGCTCTGCTACTTGCAAAGCAACAATGTTGCGCGACAAGTCGCACGATTTTGTTCCTCGTATTACTGCACCTTAATTTGAGCGGAATATTGTCTAGCAACGCCGTTCCGCTTGAATCTATCAACCGCAATCCACACGGAGCCTGCGTTTCTGCTGGTCAGTACTGTTGTTGTAGAAACGCAGGCTTTAATTAAGAATTTCCATGCAAAGCGCAAGCCTGCTCAGTCCTATCTCGACCTTTTTGTGTACTTCAAATAATAAACCACTTTTTATTCACTAAAATCAAAATGTTTGAATTATAAAACTTTGGTTTTAGTATTATGTATAATATATATTATATTTTATCCCACACCATAGAAAATACAGCCAATCAGAATGCAGGAAAGCCGTTGTATATTCGTCGGTATTTCACTCTTCCTTCCCATCATGCACTACGCGTCGAATCTACGCATTTGTATTTTCTATGGTGTGGGATAAAATGGTTATACAATAGTTTCTCGTGGCATACCGTGGATATCCCACTCGTCACTTGTATTTTCTTTGTATACAAACTCGTCTAAAGGCTCGTGTGTATACTACAAACTACAAGTAACTCGTGGGATATGCCACTCGAAATCGTTGTATAACTACTATATATAAGAACTTTGTTTTTATTAGCTCGGACAAAGAGTACAAGTTGCGCATATTCACAAAATTGTACAGTGTCTCCATAATCTTTTACGCCCAACAATTTCGTAACTGTCCGCTTCTCCAACATCGCTCATAATGACATAATGCTCTCGGCCGAAAAAATACATGTTTTCCTTGTATCGAAGTCCGGAATTCTGTGATGAAGGGTAGCCTTCCTTAATCCGTGATTTTGTTGCAGTTTTGTAGACTTCTTTTTCGTATGAGTAAAGAACGTACGATACTGATTTACAACACGTGCACAACACGGTAAGCCCGCCTTAATACTAACTAAAAATAACTTTTAATTTTTTGGCGGTCAAAGTTTTACGAGTCTGAAGGCGCGATTGCACGGTGCAATTTTCTTTGCAACTTGTCTCGGCGTTGCGACACAAGTTGCACGAAGCATTGCACCGTGTAACCTACAGTGCAATTTGAAAAATGTTGCGAGAAACGTTGCAGCAATCGTTGCGAAAAGTAGAATTTGTTTCTACTTTCGGCAACGATTGCGTCTCCGTGCACCGTGTAAACGCTCTTGCAACTTATCTCGCAACGCCGTTGCGAGACAAGTTGCAGAGACAATTGCACCGTGTAATCGCGCCTTGAGTGATGTCCAAGCGAGACACAAACTCATACCATCGGTGCTTTGCAATCTTGTTTGCAGAGCTTTACTCACACTCGCTTATTTTTTTTATTTTTTCTTTCGAAGTGAACCCAATAGACCCTCTAGTATGTCATTAAAAAAAATAAGAAAATTATACCCTAAATTTCCCCCCAAAAAATACCAAGTAAACTCTTTTTATCGCTTCCTTCCATGTTATTTTTGTTTGTTTTCGTTTCAGTTTTGTCTTTGCTTATATTCATTAGTGTGAGGGAGGGGAGGGGTGTGTTGTAAGAGTTTAAACACAGGCTACCCAAGGAGTTATCTTTACTCTCCCATGGACAGCTTTCTATATTTCTCCTCCTCGGTGAACAAGTGTTCGATTGGATCTTCTTCGACAGTCGCCAGCTTGGAAACAATCAACGAATCAATGGCCAAGACCACGAGGTAGGCTATGATACAAGCAAGCCCCATCAGGTCCCGCGATCCCGCAGAATCGGGAAGAAACCCGATAACAGTCAATGCAAATGCTACAGCCTTGTGACTCCCAAGGACTACCACTGTTTTCTTGATTGACAGCTCCAGCTTGAGGATACCACAGAAAACCCAATTCAAGAGAAGGAAGATCACATGCATTATAGTAGTGAAGCCCAGTATAGCCATGGTGTTCATGGCAACGATGTTCCCATATTTGTCATCTGCTTCAACCTTACTGACCATTGGCCAGGTTGATAGTATGAATGATACGAGGATGATGTAACGAAGGAGGGTCGGGTGAGCGTCGATATGGTCTGGTACTTGGGGGATAAAACGGATTGCCTTGCCAACCTACAAGATTATCACATCTTGGTAAGTACTATAAGAACACGATGAGTTACCGAGTTACTCCTTTTCAGCACGCGCAGCTTTCCAAACATGCGCTGGAGTATAACTGGGATCACATGATAAGTTCAGAATGACATAACACTAAAATGGCTTCCCGAGCGTTCAATTATAATCCCACTTCCCTGCGCCATCTTGAAAGGTAGCCGTGCTTTTGCATCGAAGCGAGACGAACGGCAAGGTGTTAAAAAGGTCTCTATCATTGCAAGTTCACCGTTCGTCTCGCTCCGATGCAAAGGCACAGCTACCTTTCAAGATGGCGCAGGGAACTGTGAAGAGGACTAAAATCGCGTCTTCTTCACCAACGTAAAAGTTAATTACGAGATAAATAATCACTTATCTAAACCTACAAATTATCATAAGAATAATGTTGATTATAATCTTACCATTGTTGGTAATATAACAGTCAGTACAAAAAATCCCATCAGCATTGCGAACCCCTTGAAAGTGACGTCAGCACTATCGATTGACGTCATCCACATTAGTAATGGTGGGACGGAAAATACGCCCACGATGTTTGTGATCAGCATCACTAGGAGACCTAAAGCTAGGTTACCACCTGCGATGACGGCCTAGTAATTGAGAAAGCAGATTTATTAGGTGATGAAAAGAATACGAAAGGACAGAATGGAAGAGGATTGGAGAGCTCGATAAGAAGAGAGGGGGAAAACAGAGCAGAGCAGAGCAGAGCAGAGCAGAGCAGAGCAGAGCAGAGCAGAGCAGAGCAGAGCAGAGCAGAGCAGAGCAGAGCAGAGCAGAGCAGAGCAGAGCAGAGCAGAGCATAGAAGAACAGAACAGAACAGAACAGAACAGAACAGAACAGAACAGAACAGAACAGAACAGAACAGAACAGAACAGAACAGAACAGAACAGAACAGAACAGAACAGAACAGAACAGAACAGAACAGAACAGTTCGGAAAGAGGGGAAGAGATTTATGATTTAATTACTAAGCAAATAAATGACGTAGTAGCTCAGAAAATGAAAGTGTTAGTCAAAAGCGTAGTATGCATAGTTTAATGAGACAAGATCCTCTCTTTCTGAGAATTATACCAGATAACTTCAAATTGATATTTTTAATCACATACTCCTAGTCTGAATTTCATCAGTTTTCGAACCTACAACAGTAGTTTTTACTTCAACTCGCCCTTAGTTCGGCCACAGCTTTCATTAAGTACTTAAGAAAGTACACGCCTTTAAACTACTTACCAGAATTACTCCCGTACTAAAAGACGAAGGAACTGCAAAAAATATCTGTAAACCAAGAGCAAACTCGGTTGGTCCTATTGCCGAAACATTGGCTTGTACAAGTGAATGTTCAGTCGTAATGTTTTCATCTGACAACGTCGCGAAGTGAATTGTCTTCGTAATTTGTATTCCAAGAGCTGGTGTTACGAAAAGAATGGCCAACATACTCCATATTATGGCCTTGTAGGACTGTAAAGCCAAGTAAATGTCGTCAGATTTAAGTTGTAAGCCACAGATGAGAAATATCAGGACAATACAGACGTAACGAAATTGTATTTTGCCAAGGAATAACCCACTAGATGTCCAGTGTACACCAATAACTATGATGATTATCATCCCAAAAAACAGCAAATACGTGTCGAGGAATTCCAAAGTTTTCTTGGCAAATGTATGAACACATTCTTTTGGATTGGACAGACAGTTGTAGTCGTTTTCATGCTCTTTTGGCTCGTGCTGGGCAACCATTTCGTAGTGTTTAGGACTTAGTTTTCTTTGCATCACCGATTTTTACAGTGCTTTGTTCTTCTCAAATACAAAGCCCTTGTTTAACAGCGACTCAAATTTCTTCAGCTTTACTATTCCATCTTTGTTTAATGACCCAAAAGACTTATCCTACGAGATAGAATCAGAAAAGATTTCAAATTGAATTCCAAAGTTTTTCTCATCGCTCAACAATGCCAGCATTTTTGTGTAAACATTTAAGTACCATCCAAGTATCATGCAAATTAAATTTTCTTAAACAAACATTGACTTAAGAGTAGCCTATGAGAAACTTTTAATAGAGAGCTAACTCGTTAAGTGAGTAACCATGTAACTCCGATAAAAGGATATAAAATTGTTACATGATTATCGACAAATTCACGGGTTCCAACCAACTACCCTGACTGCCCTTAGTTACCGTTGCTATGTCCCACTCGCTCAACAAATTATATTTCCTAAAATATCTCTAAATTTAAAACTAGTACTTGTATAGTACTTGTATAGTACTATTTTTTTTTAAATATCGTGTAGTTGTTTGTCGGAAAAGATTTTAATTCCACTGGGAAAACTCCTGTAACCGTGATTGGCTCGCTATTGTCTGCATAGACCAAAAACCTTTTTAATGCAAAATATTTTTATCGCTGTGAAAACATAACTGTTAAGTATTTTACCGAGGGTTTTTCTTTCTTCAAGTGTAGGTAGTCTAGTTTCTTTTGATTCAAATTGCGTTACATTAGTTCAGCTACGGTAGACTGTCCATAGTACGAACAACTGCGCAAACTTAGGAATAAAAGGATTTGTGAGGGTGGCAGGCGTGTCAACAAAAATCGCCAAATAGAATGAAATCAGGTTGTCAATAAGATTTACCAAAGTGTATATTAGATTTCCTTCATTACTTGTTAGTAATTTCTTTCGTTTTTGATTTCGTTTTTGATTTCTTCTTCTCCTTGTTCTTCCCTTTTCTCTCTCTCTCTCTCTCTCTCTCTCTCTCTCTCTCTCTCTCTCTCTCTCTCTCTCTCTCTCTCTCTTTCTTTGTTTCTCTCTCTCTCTCTCTCTCTCTCTCTCTCTCTTTCTTTGTTTCTCTCTCTCTCTTTCTCTCTCTCTCTCTCTTTCTTTCTTTCTTTCTTCCTTCCTTCCTTCCTTCCTTCCTTCCTTCCTTCCTTCCTTCCTTCTTTCCTTCGTTCGTTCGTTCGTTCCTTTCTTTCTTTTTTGTCTGTTTGTTTATCATTCCTCTCTCATTTTCCCCTCATTCTCCCCTCTTTCTTATAAAATCAGCTAAAAAAGCATCTGGTTAGTTCCAAGGCTATAATCAGTAAAAATGTTCCATATATCTTGTTATTTCACTTTCTACTTCAAAGATTTTCACACCGTTATTACAGCAGGTATAGATATAGAAAATAGTAGCGCAGTAGGACTCGAGACATCTGCACTAGAATCTAGCAAGGCCACATTCAAGAACGAAAAACATAATAATAATGTAAGACTGTGTAAAAAAAACTAATATGCATTGGAAAACTGATATTAATATCAAAATTTACAGAGATAAAAAAAGAGACACCTTCAGAAATTTGAGCTCTGATGTAACATTGAAAAATAATTGAAGTGAATTTGTACACCAGTCTTGATCTTACGCCAAAAAGAAACTACTTCTCTGAAATTTGTGTAAAATATAGTTTTCATTCTTTTAATTTTCTGTAGTTCTTTTTATAAGCATTTAATAATAATAATAATAATAATAATTTAAAAGAACTCAAAAGTAGAGAATGTGAATACAATGAAATATGAGTTTTTAAAATTACATGTTATCTGGTTGCTGACCGTCTTCTCTTACAGTGAGTTAATGAGTTTTTTATTGATATTTTTTGTACTATATTCTTACTTCTTCTACACCAAAAATTGCGTTTCTCTGTTTTAGCTTTTTCTTTTAATAAATCTTCCGTTATTTTTTTCGACGTTTGAGCGTTTTTGACTCTAAAATTCTAAGTTTTTTAAAGCTTTTTCTTGAGTTTATCCTTAAATATTTTTAAATTTTCAATAAAAATTTTGCGTTTAATATTTTCCAATAAAATGAAATTTTCTTAACCTAGAAAAAAATAAATTACCTATATTCTTGTGAAGTATTGAATATTTGAACATAAAAAGAGGATTTTCCTGCTTAAAATTTTTCAACATGAGTGTTTGATTTTTCCTCCATAATGTTGCGTGATAGGAAAACAATTACCGCGTATCAAGTTAAACTTCTCATTCTTCAACTTCAGATGATTATTTTTAAGAATTAGTTCTCTATATTTCTTATAAACAACAGTAAAGCAATAACATTAACATGAGCTAGTCGTTGTAAGGCAATAGTTCAATATTCTTCTTCCTCGATCGTTCTTAAAATATTATCGAAACTGGATCGACAAATTGAAAAATTAGTTATAATCTCAACTTCTAAATAGTTCAAAAAGAAACTTTTAAATCTTATTTAGAATTGACGAGATATACTAGGAAAGCTAAAATAGCTATTTCTAAACGAATGTAGTGGCTTTTTTTTTTAGCCACAAGAACTTGAAAAAACAAGCGAAGTAAATAATTTTCAATGAAATTCATTTTTCCAATTTGGTTTGAAGTTAAACTCAAACTTATAACATTTTTCTGTTATTTTGTTTCACCTTACCTAAAAGCTGTCTATAAGTAGCTTGAAGTGGACCCAAATCTTGAGATTTTTCAGTGCCTTCTCGCTTGAAAATCTACGAAAGATTTGCATTTTCATTTGGTAAAGTTGACTGCCACATTTCTGCCAATGAAGAAGAGTTGCTAAGTAACCAATACAGCTGAATAAAGATTGGCTTCTGGTTGCTTGCAACCAAGGAATAATCTTTGAAGTCTGTAGGCAACGTGGATACATCGCACAGAATGGCTATTGTTCTCCCGGACATGTACTTACAGGAGTCATTTTTTTCTAAGGCGGCCTACTAATTAATGCGCTGAATTCATAATGACTTCAAAACACTTTTGATTGGCTTGTTCTTACTTGGTTTCCCGCCATATGCGAGAACTGTTCTTGAATTGTCACTTCTATTGTTTTTCCATAGTTACTAACTATGGTTTTTCTGACAAGAAATCTGAACAACAACACTGATGATTTCAATAATCATTCCCTGAGTAAGATTAAAGTTACACTCGAATAAGGCCGGTTTGTTTATCCGTTGTCAAGAGACTACAAATCCACTGAAAAATAACACTGATGATTTCAATAATCATTGCCTGAGTAAGATTAAAGTTACACTCGAGTAAGGCCGGTTTGTTTATCCGTTGTCAAGAGACTACAAATCCACTGAAAAATAACACATGATTTCAATAATCATTCCCTGAGTAAGATTAAAGTTACACTCGAGTAAGGCCGGTTTGTTTATCCGTTGTCAAGAGACTACAAATCCACTGAAAAATAACACATGATTTCAATAATCATTCCCTGAGTAAGATTAAAGTTACACTCGAGTAAGGCCGGTTTGTTTATCCGTTGTCAAGAGACTACGAATCCACTGAAAAATAACACTGATGATTTCAATCATTGCCTGAGTAAGATTTAAGTTACACTCGAGTAAGGCCGGTTTGTTTATCCGTTGTCAAGAGACTACGAATCCACTGAAAAATAACACTGATGATTTCAATCATTGCCTGAGTAAGATTTAAGTTACACTCGAGTAAGGCCGGTTTGTTTATCCGTTGTCAAGAGACAACAAATCCACTGAAAAATAACACATGATTTCAATAATCATTCCCTGAGTAAGATTAAAGTTACACTCGAGTAAGGCCGGTTTGTTTATCCGTTGTCAAGAGACTACGAATCCACTGAAAAATAACACTGATGATTTCAATCATTGCCTGAGTAAGATTTAAGTTACACTCGAGTAAGGCCGGTTTGTTTATCCGTTGTCAAGAGACTACGAATCCACTGAAAAATAACACTGATGATTTCAATCATTGCCTGAGTAAGATTTAAGTTACACTCGAGTAAGGCCGGTTTGTTTATCCGTTGTCAAGAGACTACAAATCCACTGAAAAATAACACTGATGATTTCAATCATTGCCTGAGTAAGATTTAAGTTACACTCGAGTAGGCCGGTTTGTTTATCCGTTGTCAAGAGACTACAAATCCACTGAAAAATAACACTGATGATTTCAATCATTCCCTGAGTAAAATATTAACAACGATGATTCCAGTAATCTTTTTATATTTACGTTACAATCTTAAAACAACATATATATAGGCGATCTTTATCAGTGTTTCATGAAATTCAGGAGTTTTCAAGGAAGGAGGACAAACACTAATAAAAAGGTGGTTTACAGGGATGATCGGGGGTTCTACGAGCTCTGAAAAGAGCTCCCGATCGGGAAAATTATCTATGCGATCCATTTTGAGATGTTTGCTACACGACGATGATTGTTTAAGATGAAAAAATGCAGGAGTCCTGAATGGTAAGATCTACGCGTTTAACAAAAAGATAATTTCACATGTCCGTATTTAAGCGATCAATTACCGAGAACAATGGAACAGGATAAATCTAATAAAAATCATTGTTCTAATTATCACACCGCATAGCTTGGAGCGGCGCAGTGGGATTGGAACTTCAGCAGATCAGCTTTAATTAATGAGCTTAAAAACTTAGCTTTAAAAAAAATAGTGTTTTGAAAACGATTTTTCTAGAAGCTAAGGGTGCAAAATGTTGTCCGAAATACGACCTTTATTTTGCACCCGCTACCTTTTTACGTCATGTTATCAAACCCCCTGAAAATTCGGCTTGAATATTAGCTCCATACAAAAATAGCCACTTTTTTGGCAAATTTGACCAGTAAAAAAATAGTACTTGTTTTTAAAGTTATCACATATTCAATGGTGCAAACTTTTTATTAACATTTCATCTCTGATTTGCACCCGCTACCTTTTTGAAATCTCTTTTCAAACATTTTAAAAATTCATTTTATTACACGAAACTGACCACTTTATGCTTGGTTTCTTTGTAACCTGCCTCATTAACTACGCTCCGCCTGATTGACCGCTGTTTGAAATTCACGCTTAAAAGCCGAAAAACCCCGGATGTGACCGGGTATTCTGTGCGATGGGTAGGCGGAACACAACAATAATAGCATTGATATATTTTCTCTATCATTAGTGAGGCTCATAAAAATAAAATTTATGTTAACTTGGAGTTTCATTATTTTTTCGCATATAAATTGCCCTCATTTGATTTTTCATGCCGTTAAATCTTTCCATTATTTTTATACGAGACTGAAAGCAATCAAATTTATTAAAGTAACAAAAGTTGCCCGGTGAGAATGACTTTGATAAGTGTTTCTAAAGGAATTACTGCAATATCGAATGGATTATATATAGTCACGTCATGTGGCTACAATCACAAGCTGCAGGTCTTGTTTTAAAAACTAGAATTTTTTCCCTTATTATTGCCAAAATTGTGATCGAATATTTTCGAGTTCTGAATAAGTTTTTCTAATTTTAGTCGTACATCACATGGGGGTGGAATGGAGATTGAATTTGCTATAACTAAAGAATAGCAGGGGCGGATCCAGGGGGAGAGAGCAGGGGTATGCACCCCCCTGGGACGACTATCTGCTTCTACTGCATCTTTGAAGATATCCAATACGTAATGATTTTCTCTTTCTTGGATATTTTTTTTTGGGGGGGGGGGGGGGAGGATTCTTTTTTTTTTTCTTTCTTTCTTTTATTGGTTCGGTGTTTTTCTCTTGTGAGACAGTCAAGTAACCTTACCATATATAGTTCAACTCAAGCTAGCATAAAATATTCTGATTCAACTTTTTGTTACGTGATGCCCAAAATATGCAACTCTTCTTTTTTAGCGACCTATTTTTTTTCTTTTCTAATTTTTTTTTTTTTTACTTGGAGGGAGTGGTATAGCAGAGTGTCCAAGTACACTTTAAAATTGTGCTTTGATCGGCTCCAGGGAAGCCATTTATGTGCTATACAGTGTGTATTCCAATGATGACAGTTAAATGGCTTTCGATTGGATTCCATGGAATGCATCAGAGAGAAATAGGATGGGGTAGTCTTAGCTGAAATTTATGTTACAGTAATTTGAAAAATCCCAAGGACTGGAAAGAAAGTACCAGGGGGGGCATGTTGTGTGTGTTGGGGGGGGGGGGGGATGTGAACGGATGCAACACATTGATACCTTGAAAAAATTTTAAATCATACCCAGAATCCTTCGCGTGTTATTATTACTTTGAGATTTGCAGGGGGAAAAATCAGAAGAGAAAAAAGAATTTTTAATGGCTGAGCAAAAACAGTACGATGTCGCGATTATTGGTGGCGGTGTAGTTGGCTGTTCTATTCTTAAGGAGCTCACATCTCGGGGTTTTAATTGTGTTCTCTGTGAACAGGAAGATGAGATTCTTTCTGGTGCAAGTTGTGGTAACAGTGGAACTCTGCACACAGGGTTCGATGCTCCGTTGAACAGCCTTGAACTAGACTGTCTTAAAACAGCTAGAGAACTCAACGAGGGATTCTTTAGAGATAACAGTGTTCCTTATAGGATTTCTGGTGCTTTGATTGTGGCATGGACGGATGAAGAACTTGGAAAGCTTCCAGACCTTGTGAACCATGCAAACGAAGCTGGTGTAAGCGATGTAAAGATGTTATCAGCTGAAGAACTTCGTCAGAAAGAGCCTTTTTTGAATCCTGAAGCATTAGGAGCAATTTTTGTTCCCAGAGAAGCCATCGTTGATCCTTGGTCTTTTTCAGTTTCTCTTGCATTATTGGGGATATCTCAAGGAGGAACGATTTTAAGAGGGTGCAAGGTAAATGGGGGTGGAAGGAAGCCAGGGGGGTCCTGGGAGCTGTCAACAAGTCAAGGGTTGATTGAAGCCAAGCTTGTTATCAACTGCGCTGGTTTGTTTGGTGATACTGTCGAAGAAATCAACCGTCCATCACCATTCGCAATCAAGCCACGGAAAGGACAATATGCAGTGTTTGATCAGTCAGCTCAAAGTCTTCTCAACTCTATCATTTTTCCCGTTCCAACTGAAAGAACAAAAGGAATCCTTGTATTTCCTTCTGTCTATGGGAACATAGTTGTTGGGCCAACTGCGGAAGATCAATTTGATCGTAACGAGGCTAAAATAGATGAAAAAGTTATAGACATGCTTATTGAAAAAGCATATTACATTGTTCCTGGGTTGAAAGAACACAAAATCATTGGCACCTATGCCGGCCTTAGACCTGCGACGCAGCACAAGGACTATCAGATTGAATCACTACCACAGAATAACTGGATTACTGTTGGTGGAATTAGATCTACTGGACTTTCTGCCTGTCTGGGAATTGCAAAGCATATTTCTTCAATGTTACCATCATATTTTCCAAGCTATTCTGCCCCTGATACACCCAAAGTCACTTTGACTGGGAGACAATTCCATGACAATGAAAAAGCATTGGTGTTTGAGGATCAAACGTTCATGGTCACCCATCCACTGACTAGATTTGGTATTGATACAAGTACTGGATTAGTAAGATTCAAATCTTTTGTAAAGTAATCAGTGTATAGCAGGGCTCCAAAATAATGGCTGGTCAACAGTCAATGTCTGGCCAAATTTGGTACTTGACCAGTCAAATGCAGTTTTAAATGGACATGTTGACCGGTCATATTTGAAAAAAAACATCATACGCCCAACATTAGCGTATGACTGGCCATTACCCTTCCCCACGCCGCCACGAAAAATGAGCTCTTGTTTCGAAATGTTGCCTTCACTCCCAACTAATCTTTTCTCCATTCTGTATATATCATACCATTCGTTATACAGTTGTTAAAAAATTTCACATCTCTCAAACAACCTCTTTCCCCTCCCCAACAACCCTCCCTCATTCCATGGCTTGGGTCCGAATACCTGTTTTTGCTTGAATATATTCTTGTACATTTACACTTGCTTGAATATATTCTTGCATTTTCACAACAGAATGTAGGTCAATTGGAGAGCAAAAAAATAGATTCCAATTCTCAGGAAATTGAGCTGCATTCCGACGTGCTGCAAGGGGTCTATTGGCTTGAGGTTTAAGGCCCAGTTACATAGTTAAACTATTATTTGTTGTATTACAATGTTTAACCATTACAGACCACATATCATTCCCTAGAGTACCATTTCTTTGTTTAACAGTTGTGCATGAGAAGACACATGAATATGGATACAACTCAAACAAAGAATCTTATTCTCAAGACCACATGTCTTTCCCTAGAGTATCATTTCTTTGTTTAACGGTTGCACATGAGAAGACACATGAATATGGGATACAACTCAAACAAGGAATCTTCTTCTCAAGACTATATGCCATTCCCTAGAGTATCATTTCTTTGTTTAACTGTTGCATTTGAAGACACATGAATATGGATACAACTCAAACAAAGATTCGTATTCTCTAGGGAAAGATACCTAGTGTGAAATCGGGGGAAAATTATACCCAAGGTAGGAAGGTCAATTAATGAATTATTGAATGGCTTCTGAATCAGATTTGTATGGCAGTTTTATTTTAACTAATAGAAATAGAAAATAAAGAGATCCCCCCCTTCGTGTTTCTGTATTGCCTTCAATAGCTTGCAGAAGGGACAGTGGAGAGTAATTGTGATTGCAGGGGGGGGGGGGGGGTGTTAAGAAATACCCGCAAAATATTTTTAAAAATTAAAAATTGAGACCCTCAGAATTGTGATTTCCAGGTTTTGAGGGGCAATTGCAATACATTTATTGCATTAAAAAAGTTAGAACAATTAGAAAGTGAGTTTTGATATCAATTAGAGTTTTTGAAGGGGGGGGGGGGGGAGGGGGGTACTGAGCACTCCAGCCTCCACCGCCTGTCATTTTTATGCCATTGGGATCCCTTTGTTATTTCACAATCCAAAATGGCGACTGCAAGCATTGCTTTAACAAGTGATCACGAAGAAGAAGAAGAAGAAGAGGTTTCCGTCACTTTACCAAAGCTACCTCTATACAAGAGAGTATTAGACTTCTTATACAGGAATTATCTTCCTCTAGGATTGATTTTTCTAGTGTTTTTTGGTATTTTAGTGCCCGCTCCCGGAGTCTTCCTCAGCAAGTATCCAACTCACTACATTTGTATCGTTGGCCTTTTTCTTCATAGCGGAATCAAGCTTAGAACCGGAGAGATTAAAGATGCCTTCCGAGCTTATAAGGCCTTACTTCTACAGATTATTATAATAATGTTCTTGACTCCTTTGATTGGAGTCAAATTAACTGAACTGTTACCCTTTGGAGGTCGTATTGGGAAAGAGTTTTCAAATGAACAAAATGGAACAATGAATTCGAATTCAACGCAAGAAAAAATGAACCATTCTCACGTAGAGGCAACGGTTCATTCTGTTTTGGGGCCAGAGGCCTTTAGAACTGGTATACAGATGTATTTCATAGTGCCTTGTACCATATCAGCTGGAGTAGTTCTGGTAAGTGCATTATGTATAATTCTGAATCCAAAAGCGAAGAAATAGGGAATTTTTTCAAGCGACGTTGCAAAAACTAGATCACAACATGTGAGTACTTGTGTGATGCTATTTTCACCTAGTGAGGTTTTTTTGCACATGATGTCGGAAAAATAGAACTTGTTTCTACTTTTTGTGACGTCACATGAAATGTTGTCTAGTTTTTGCGATGTCGCATGAAAAATTGCATCATGTGTTCTCAACTTTACGTCATACAAGCAGAGCTGAATTAAGGCCTATTTATTACTGTAACAGGGCTTGAGATAACTGCTGGTCATTCGATCACCGGCCATGATAACCAGCCAAATTAGTTTCAGCTTGGTCATACCCCATTTGTGGCTCAACAGTACTGGTCAAAATGACCAGCAGGGTAAAGATTTGATCAGACAAATTTGTAATCTAGCTGGACATTGTCTGATGACTGGCTGTTATTTCAAGCCCTGCTGTAATTTGTATATTTTAGACAGATTAAGCAAACACAACGTGATTTGAAAGAGGACAATGGGTGCACTAACAAATGTCTTCCAAAACGTCGCTATGCCACATTCAGGATGCCATTTTTCCTGTTTTCTCTTCAGGACATCGCAATATCAACAGAGGTTTTGGAAGTCATTTATCAGCACATGTGCCGTCCTCTTTCAAGTCACTTTGTGTTTGCTTAATCTGTCTATTATAAACAAGAAGGGAGGGGATGATAAGGTAGCACTAAGGGAAATTTTGATTTTCAGATTTATTTCATTTTCTCTAGTAAAAATTTTGAAAGAAAATTTCAGGGACAAGAATTTTGTAGGGGGAGGGGTGTGCTGGGTGCTTGGTTTTATTGAAGGGGAAATTACAATAATTATTTTAAGATATGCTACCTTAAAGCATTTTTCAAAAGGGGAAAGATAGACTGGAGAAATCATCACATAACCAAAGAGGGAGGGTCATTGGGTGTATTATCCAAACATTTGGAAATTTTCAAGGTCTCTGTGGGAATCCAGGGTTGTGTAATGGTAATGCACTTGCTTCTCACCACTTTGGTTCAATTTATTCTGGGGAAGTACTCCATTTGTCCAAGTGGTAGGGGTGATCAGCAGTCTTTTTAGTGTTGAAAATATTTCTTGTGTGGACCCTTTAGGGGCCCGACTCAAAAGTCAGTTATGTAACATGACTCTTTACCTTTTAAGGTCAATTGTTGTTTATTTTCTTTAAATTGCCGATGCTCGACTCATCATACAGTATGTGGGCAGAGTTTGCTAGGTCTGACTCCCTTGATTTGAGAGTTCATCTCTGAGTTCTCCAGTTTTCTTCCTCCACAAAATTTTACACATTAACTCAAATCAGACCTGTCAGTTAGCCATGCCCTGACTTAGATCAGCCCAGAGGTTGTTTCAGGGTTTGATCTGTGAGTTAGCCATGCCCTGACTTAGATCAGCCCAGAGGTTGTTTGGGTAACGACAAAGGAAAAATACCCAGTATAAATGGATAATAATTATTACAAGATAAGCAAAACAATGATATTAAATGACAAAAAAAAATTAATCGTGAGCCCAAGGAGGGAGGTACGAAGGAACTGTGCATGTGTATCTTCTTCACTACAACCCATGCATCCTGATGTCTCAACTGTAATATTCATTGTTGGATTCCTTGATTCTCTAGGTAGGACAAGCTGGAGGAAATGCCGCACTAGCCCTTATGACCACAGTCATCTGTAACCTTATGGCTGTATTTACTGTTCCACTGATGATAAAATGGCTCATGTCATTCGAAGGGGTCAAGATTGATATCGTACAACTTCTAGTTAAACTTATTCTGACCGTACTTCTACCACTCCTGGTAAGTTAGATATATTCTTATGTATTTCACAGTCAAACTAAAAAAACCGTTAACACCCAATATTGTCTGGAACTTTTATTTTGTTCAACCATAGTGGGATTGAGCCAAAGTGGTTTGCCATTTAATAGTTTTAAACTTCATAGTCTACTTTTATTTCAGGGACCGCGGAGCAGAGGGGGCCCTAGATCTTCCAGTATTTGGTGGTCGTTAGCCCCCACAATCAAAATTACACTCCGCGGTCCCTGTATTTTTGAGATTCAAATTTGAGATTTCTATTCAAGAGAGAGGTATACAGTTTATGTACATGGCTGCAAATAATTTTTTTGATAGGCAGTTCATTTATCAGGCCAGAGGAACACTATTTTGACCAGTCAAACCCAAGTATGGCTGGTCAAGTGTCCAGAGAATGAGAATCATTTTACCAGTCAAGTGGCCATTTTTACTGGACATTTGTTCGTTGAACAGTGCTTATTTGCAGCCTTGCACAAGAGAATTTTTCATTACAAACTCTTTTCATGGTGACAGGAATTTTTTTATATGTAACAGTCTAAATAAACATTCCAGACATATTCTAGGTGGTCACGGTTTTCTTAGTTTTACTGTAACAGTGTTACAAGGTTTAAAATAATGGCCAGTCAGTCACCCATAATGATGCCTGGCCAGGTCAGGTTTAGTACAGTTATACCTCATTTCTGGCTCAACATATTACTGTTCAATGACAGGCAAGGCAAATATAATATTTGACTGTACAAAGTCCAACTCTGGCCAGACATTATCTGATGACTGATGTTAAAGTGCCAATCAACCCTGATGGTTTAGTTTGAAAACCACTTCTACATGTAGGACATAATACGATGACACAGTTTTACAGGATATGGACTTCTCATTTCTGAGATATAAAGGTTTAAAATTTAAAAATGCAAATCAGATGATGTCAACCAAGGTATCTGTCCTTTTTTCTTGAATGTGTTTTACTACCAGTGACTCTCAAGTAAACTCACCAAAACTCTATTACAACATATATTTTGGTACTAAAAATCATTTATTAGTTGCAAACTGGCATTACCTTACAGGATAGTAATTTCATATTTTAAATGAATCCTGGGTTGACGTCATCTGATTTTCATTTTTAAATTTTAAACCTTTCTATCTCTGAAATGAGAAGTCTATATCCTGTAAAACTGTGCCATTGTATTATACCCTACATAGAAGTGATTTTCAAACTAAACCATCAGGGTTGATAATTTGGCACTTTAAGCCCTGGTGTTGTGCCTTTGGGGGAGGGGGTTAAGTGGAAGTTTTTAAACTACATTCTACTCCTTAACCATTAGGTTGGGAAAGCTTTGAGGTTCATCCCCCATGTGCGGCATTTTGTCAAGCATAACACCAACATCCTAAAAACTATCAGTGTAACTCTTCTGATCATGGTTCCATGGATGAAAGTCAGCCTATCCAGCCACCATGGTGCCTTTAAAGATATTAATATTGCTGGCGCATTTGCTATACTGGCCTACGGACTTGCCTTACACCTAGTATTTATGATAATGAATTATGGGTTTTCTATTTTATTGAGACTTGAAGAAGCTGAAACTAAAGCGTTTGTGATTCTTGCGAGTCAGAAATCTCTTATTGTATCCGTGACAGTGATATCTTTATTGCCATTTGATGGAGCATTTCAAGGGCTTGTTACTCTGCCAATAGTTATAATACATTTAGGAATACTTGTTGTGGATGCTTTTATCGTAACTTATTGGCATAACAGAACTGAGCGGAATATTGTACAGAATACAGAAGTTGAGGCAAACAGAAAAGAGCTTCAAAGGACAGAAAATATTACTGAAAATGGCACTGCTATGCTAGTTTCAACTGTCTAGCTTAGAGATATATGTCTTCTTCCAAAACCTTGTAGATGTAAAACATCATTCTTGTCATTGTTAACATCCTTTCCCTGACGATGGGTCAGAGACCAGAAAGCTCGGAATTAAATTAATTCTCAAGATAACTGTGCTGATGAAGCATATTCAACCCAGAAAGAAACTCACATTAATGTTTCGAACCTTTTAGCTTGTTGGACATTACATAAAAAATAGTACTATATCATAATATTAATAAATAATAATTATCAATAAGGATAATAATTAATCTGTATTCAGGATGCCAACATCACTTAGTGTTATTCAAAAGGGTCCTGCTAAGATTTGAACTATTAAAATAACTATATAAATGTATGAATATGTACAAAACATGGAGAGAATTAAGAAATACAGCAAGTCAATTTTGCATGTTGCATATTGCATACCAAGCCTAAAATACAGTATGGGTGATGTGAATTCAAACAGCGAAATGTCAGAACATCCACATATGAATAATTTATGATAGAGTTCAAGCTTGGTAAGCAACATGCAACAAGCACCATGCAACAAGCAACATGCAACAGGCAACTTGCAGCATGCAACATGCAACAAGCAACATGCAACAATTGCAATGTGCAACAAGCAACATGCAACAAGCACCATGCAACATACAACAAGAACATGCAACATGCAACAAGCAACATGCATTTAAAGCTTCACCAACCTAATTTTTCTTAAATCAATGTGAGTTGAGTTGTATGCATAGAATATATAATGCAGCAGTAGCATGTGTGAGTGACAGTAGGGTTCAAAATTGGGTCAAATTGGAAACCAGTATTAAGTTAATGAATTGGTATCCCACTATAAAAAAAGTGATTTGAAATAGCTGTATTGTTTGATCAGCAATTCTAGCTTGAGTAACTTACTTTCCTGGAAATCACAGTATAGAGGCTTTGCACCATCAAAATTAATGATGGCAATTATGACAAGAGGCACAACAATAGAGTATTTTCCCCTGGAAAACAGCATTCTTTCTCACGTAGATCAAATTAGAGCAGAATTGTTCCTGCCTCCTGTCATGGCTACCATCCCATGATGGTGCAAAGCTTCTATTGCATGTTAGAAAGTATTCAAACCAGGGCTTTTGTTAGTACACATGTGTGTAGCTGTATCTTTGGAAAGGCCTGTTGTTACAGAGTTGCTTATTTCTAGGGGTTTGTTCTAGGTTGGTAAAGCACTGAGGTATGTACCTAAGGTCAAGCCATTCGTCAAGAAGTTCAACAACACGCTAAAGATCTTGAGTGTGACTTTACTCATCATGGTTCCCTGGTTAAAAGTAAGTGTTTCAAGTCAGCAAGGAGCCTTCAATGATGTTACAATTGGTGGAATATTTGCTGTGTTAGGTTGGGGGTTATTCTTACATTTGGTCTTCATGGGTTTAATCTTAGTGGTTTCTCTCCTACTTCGCATTGACATGCCTGCTTTAAAGTGTCTTGTAATTCTTGCTAGTCAGAAGTCTCTCACCGTAGCTGTAACCGTTATAGCATTGCTTCCTTTCACTAGCATAGAGCAGGGAATAATGGCTCTTCCGATAATCATCATACACCTTGGAATACTTGTCCTAGATTCAGTAATAGTCACTGTATGGCAGTATTGGGAAATGAGAAGGGAAATGATAAAAGAAACAAGTGGGGAAGTAATCATGAAGAACGGTGAGGAAAATGGGCAGTGCCTTGAAGAAAATAATGAAGAAACATATGTTGAAATTGCATTAAATTAATTATTCCTAAACTTGAAATATAATAGGAATGCTTTTTTTAAAATTTCATTATAATTTTAAATGATCATGGAGAATATGTTCTTGAAATCGTATTAAATGTCTGAGATTTCTAAACTTCAGATATAATACATCCATACATACATTAATATAATCTAAATTTCAATAATCATTTTCTTTAATTCGTATAAAAAAATCCAATTGATATGAATAATTAGTATTGATAGTCAGGTCTGTTAGGGAAAAAAATGTGCACTTTTGAGTACAAGCACCAAACTTGGCACAAATGTTCGTTGGGGCATACTAAACACATTTAGTGGTAGGTGCCAAAAAATGGTTGTCGGGGGAGGTATTCCGCCTTCTCATGCAACTAGATGGATAAACTTTATCAAAATTTATAAGTTTTAATTTATAATTTATATCTTTCAAGTTTTAGCGCTGATTAATATTGAAGAGCTGTTTAAAAAAGAGAGATATCAAAAGTTTTCTATTTTTGTCGTTAACAGACCTGACTACTATGGTTGTTGAAATGCAATACAATACAATACAATAAACTTTATTTAAAGAGTGTGACATACTAACCCATCGACTTATCTAACTTACAGCCCTCAAATGTAGCAAGATTCAATACTCTGCTATTCATATGATATAAATCGCTGTTCAAATTCAGTACATTTCATTCATATTTAATACTCTTAATATTCAATACATTTCATTCATTAATTCAATAGCTATCTTTACTAAGTACATTTAAAAGGTGGTTATCTAGATTCAATAAATCCCGGGGGGGGGGGACTCCCTTATAAAATGGGTAGGTATGCTCGACGGACGGATTGAAAAATGACCCTAAAAGGTACGCATAAATTAATTCAGGTATCGATTCCAGACCCTAAAAGGTACGACCACATTTAACAGTTTTTTGAATTTAAAATTGATAAATATACACTAATTTCATCAAATACACTTCGCTTTCCGAACATTCCCGGACTTTAACAAAGTATTGTCATATATTCAGGTATATTTATCATATAAAAGAATATTGACCCTAAAAGGTACGGCGTCATTTCGAGACCCTAAAAGGTACCAGAGGGTTTTATTTTCGACCCTAAAAGGTCCGTCGAGCATACCTACCAACTTTATAAGGGAGTCCCCCCCCCCCCCCCCCCCCCCCCCGGGCAATAAATTCCATATATATTCATATTTGATAAATCAATAATTTGTAACATTTCTTTTCCCCCATTCATAAGTATTTATATTTTGCACAAAAAAAAGACTAATTAGTTTGTTTTCATTACTTCCTCACATTCCTTTTTTGTGTTCTATAGAGCAACTTTTTTTGTTTTCTAAAATCTTGAAAAATACCCAAACTTGTTTTATGTTTTTGTTTTCAAAATAATGTATGCCCAGCAGTGTCTGGGTCACAGAAACATAATCTGTTCCTTTTTTTTAGCCTATTGGGAGTGGAACTATTTCCTTAAAAGTGCAGTACTGCACGGAATCTAATGCATAATGCAAATGAAATCAAATGAAATCAATCTAATGCAAATGAAATCAAACAATAGGTTTTGCTCCTTTGCATCAAATTCAGCACGTGTGAAATTCTATGTCTAAGGGACTGGTCAGAAATTAGCAGGGGGAGGGGGGTGGAAATTTGAAATTGAGTGCCGAAAATGATGTGACCCTCCCTAGCAATAGGAATGAAATTTCCTGACCCTTGTTTTTCACTGCCTATTTTTTCATGACCCTCCCTTTTCAGGGGCTCAAAAAGTTATGACCCTCCCCCCTTTTCCACCCCCTCCCCCTGCTAATTTCTGACAAGTCCCTAAACAGGGCCTTAGATAACTGTTTACGTGATGTCACCTAAAATGGAAAATGCCAAAGTAACAGTCATGCAAATCCAGGGGTTTACATTAGAATTTCAGTAGCCATTTACTTGGAGATTCAAATGTATGTCACTTCAGCTATTTAAAAATAGTAAATAAATTATCAAATTTAGTTGACATATTGAACAGTTTGACTAAATTCACTCTAAAATGTTTGATAAAATTTGAATATGCTTTGGGTATTGGGATGGTTAGTTGTGCCTTAGGTGATTTTGAAACACTCCCCTGTGCTCTAGGCATAAGTAGAGTACATAGTCAAACTGTTGAATAGTTGACATCACCTAAATTAGTAAAATTCTACTACTATAGTATTGCAAATCCTGCATTCTGATTGGCCAACGTACTCACTATCTATCAGCCGATAGATAGTGGGTAGAGAAAGCCGGACTTGTTTTGAAAAAATGGCGGCTTTTCCTTCGCGCTTTTGTGAAGTTTAGTATAGTATAGTTTAGTTGAGATTTTTACTAAAACAATTAGAAGACTCACTCTCGATTTCTATCGGCTTTGATAGTTGACTCGGGGCCGGAGCCCCTCGTCAACTATCAGCCGATAGAAATCGAGAGTGAGTCTTCTAATTGTTAATTAGATAAGTTATTCATATTACTATCTGGGGCTCAGAATTTTTTCTGAGTTCATTCAATATGGTACGATCACATATGCATTACATATTCCATCATCATACGCAAACCAACATTATCATCATATTACTATCATAGATGGACTAACACTAAACTTAAATCTGAGTAAATGGCTACTGAGATTAGAGGGAAAACTATTCACGCTTTTAAAATCAGTTGAAACTAAGATTTGTCATGATAATATTAATAAATAAATAAAATACTAATTTTATAAAGGGCTATATGATATATATATTATTTGGAATGAATAAATGGTTGCCTTTTATTTTATTTTTTAAACTTTTGTTATTGTGTTAAATATATAAGTTAGTTATGGCAGATTTAGTAAGCATTGATCAAGACTTTCTTGTCATGTGGTGGCTCCTAAAAGAGCCGTTGTTATGTTGTAAACGAGCTGTTTAACTCATCTATCCACCAAAACCGTACAGGGTACGTCCTTGGCGTTTCAGAGCGTAGACAACGTCCATGGCTGTGACGGTCTTTCTCTTGGCGTGCTCGGTGTAGGTGACAGCATCACGGATGACATTCTCTAGGAAAACCTTGAGTACACCACGGGTCTCTTCGTAGATCAGACCAGAGATTCTCTTGACTCCACCACGACGAGCAAGACGACGGATGGCGGGCTTGGTAATACCCTGGATGTTATCCCGAAGGATCTTACGATGACGCTTGGCGCCTCCTTTTCCTAGACCTTTTCCTCCTTTACCGCGACCAGACATTTTGAATTTTTCGAGTTCAAATACTAGAATAACGTTACAACAGAGAATCGCAGTATTTATAGGACATTCTCAACCGAACCAACAAGAAAGCATGATAAAATTAATTTTAATTGGTTAAAACAACATCAATTAGCAACATATCGCGTGTCCAATTAACATACATTTCGATCCTAACATTTGATCAAAGTTGAAATGACAAAATTTCTATGTCAATTTTCTCTCGATATTTTCAACATTAGCCAATAATTTTTTCAGAATTTGTTACACATAACCTTAAGAATCTATTCCTGGTATTCAAATTGAATAGGAAGTATTTTATCCCGGTAAATTTTAGCGCAAAAAATCGAGAGCTTCAAAGTTTTTCAAGCTTTGAGTAATGGCGGGATCGAACGGTAGCCAATCATATTCGAGATTCAACATTTTTGTCCAATCAAAACACGATTGTATTTCAACCAATCAGAGTAAAGCGCGGCTGATATAAAATCTGAAATCGAAGGTTGATTTTTCTAGTTCGAAATTTTTTTAAACTAAATTTTCAAAATGGCCCGTACCAAGCAAACTGCCCGTAAATCTACCGGAGGAAAAGCTCCCCGAAAACAACTGGCCACCAAGGCAGCACGTAAGAGTGCCCCAGCAACTGGTGGAGTCAAGAAGCCTCATCGTTACAGGCCCGGTACCGTCGCTCTTCGTGAGATCCGTCGTTACCAGAAATCAACCGAGCTGTTGATCCGCAAACTGCCCTTCCAACGTCTTGTCCGTGAGATCGCTCAGGACTTCAAGACAGATCTGCGATTCCAGAGCTCAGCTGTGATGGCCCTTCAGGAGGCTAGCGAAGCTTACTTGGTTGGTCTGTTTGAAGACACCAACTTGTGCGCCATTCACGCCAAGAGAGTCACCATCATGCCCAAGGACATTCAGCTTGCCCGCCGAATCCGTGGAGAGAGAGCTTAACTTCTCAACACAAAACAAAACAACGGCTCTTTTAGGAGCCACCACATGATAAAAAAGTCTTGAACCGAAATGCTATAAAAATCCTACCTGAAAGAGGTTATAAATACATAAATAAAACTTACAAATACGAGGGTTGATTCAATAAAATTAATGCATACATTTGGACTTTATCAAACATTCCCACTTTTCTGAGGCTCGCTCTAACAATCTCTTCTTCAATGTGTTTAAATAAACTTTCTAAATGCTTTTTTTAGGAGGGCCGAGGTTTTCGTAATATTGCGTTGCGCGCCAAAAATGTACCGTATTTTCCCAAACGGTTTTTTACTCAGTCTTGCCGCCAAAATTATCCAAAGATGGCTTCCTACCTATTTTTGTATTGCTTGCTGGTGCTTCTTTTCTAAATCTCGGTAGTTTTCACACACTTTACTTCTCCAAGTAATCTTTTCAAGTACTTATTCCTATTTAATGAAGTTAAATGAATTTTATTTGAAGATTTCAGTAGCGCACGTGCAATACATACTCTAAGTACATTGTGTTGCTTTCAGTCAACTGCTTCACATAAAAGACCCTTGAAGTTCACAATATATTTTCTTTTTCTGACTCTTTCTCATTACTCTTTTTCTCTAGCGATTTCATTCATGTTTCTTTGCGTCTGTGTCTTTATTCTAGTAAGCTTTGTATCGTAATTTTCTCGCCGTTTCAAAAGAATTTGAAACCTATTAAGTGTTCGACTTTACCAAACTGTCCACAGTGACGTCCACAGTACATACACATCTAAAATAGCTTTTCTTATCAAAAATAAATTCTATCGAAAACTAAATGACCACGATATTAAATTATAAGTCTAGAAAAAGTGATAAATATAATGTATATCCATGAGTCGGTTTTTGTCTTACTAAAAGAATTTTTTTTTAATCCGTCCCGAGATGTAAAGAAGAGAGCGTCAGTCCGTTGTGTTTGTGACCTCGGAGAAAATAAAATTTTCTCTAACTTCAAGCAATAACAAGCCAAATAGCCTAGGAAATATAAATCTTAGATAATTTTAGAAACTTTTAATGTCCTAATTGTATCAATTTGCGCAAGCGCTCGCGTTTGAAAGTACCAAACTTTTGAGTTAACGAAAACGTAACTAAAAATTTTCTTACAAATGAGCCCTAAAAAGTTATAACACAGCCGATATTTAAAAATTAATGTATCCAAATGAAACTTCATGAGTTATTCTATATTTCTGAGTACTTTGGTTGATATAATAATGTTAAGTTTGAAGAAATATCGAGGTAAGAGATCATGCAACAAACACATTTTGAACAGGGTGCCATATTCGAGCTTAAATGCTCGGGTGTGCTTTCACGGAGGTCCGCTTGTCGTGTATATAGTTGTAAGCGCCCCGAGTCAATCATATTCGATTGCAAAGCTTTAGTTTTTAAGGATAAATTACTCTATTCATCTGATCAACAAAATGTCTGACGCTGCAGCAAAGAAACCAGCAAAGAAGCCAGCCAAGCCAGCTGAGCATCCTAAATACGCCGATATGGTAACAGCAGCCATTTCTGCCTTGAAGGAACGCAATGGATCTTCCCGCCAAGCCATCGGCAAGTACATCATGGCCAACTACAAGGTTGGAGATAGTTGTGCTTCTCGTCTGAAGCTGGCGCTGAAGAGAATGAGCGTGAAGGGAACCATTGTTCACACCAAGGGTGTTGGTGCTTCTGGATCCTTCAAACTGAACAAGGCCGTTAAAGAAGAGAAACCAAAGAAGAAACCAGCTGCCAAGAAGCCCGCAGCTAAAAAGGCTGTCAAGAAACCCGCCGCCAAGAAAGCCAAGAAGACCAAGTCACCGGCAAAGAAGGCAGCGAAGTCTCCCAAGAAGGCAGCAAAGAAACCAGCTCCTGAAAAACCAAAGAAAGCGGCCAAGAAGCCCGCTGCTAAAGCCAAGCCAGCCAAGAAACCAGCTAAAAAACCCGCCAAGAAAGCAGCGAAGAAACCCGCAAAGAAGGCAGGAAAGAAGCCCGCCGCCAAGTAAAGCGTAGAACACACTACCTTAACAAACAAACGGCTCTTTTAGGAGCCACCACATGAAATAAAGCAATACCTATATGCTCAATATGGCAGCCTTATGAGCGCGTCCACAGTACGATTCTCTCACTTTATTTATTCAATCCTGATAATATAAAACTGTGATTACTGTAACACAAAGGGATGAGTTACAAGGAACCAAATAGTCCTCTAACATTTCAAGAATGTAACTTACATGTTATGACTAGAACCCTTACTCTTTACTCATTATTGTAACCATTCCAAACGCACTGGTGGACATTAAAAATGGCCATGCACTACCTTTAACTCCAATAATCACTTTAAGAGAAATTAACATTTCCTAGTTAAAAGGGAAGGTAAAATTGTCCTACAGCCTCATCATAGTTTGGCTTGTATTTATATCCAACTCCCTCTAAATAAAGTCCATTAATATCATCATTAATATATGATTATAAATGTTTCTGATCACATACTTAAGAACATGTTATTTTGTAAATTAACTTTCTTTTAGGTCTTTCATCATGGTTGGTCTTCTTTTCTTTTCTGTACTCTCCTCTCCTTGTATGTAGTGAACGAGAGACAGCTAGAGCCCCTGCTTTAGATCTTGAGTTATTCTCTGACTTATAATATCTTCTCTTATGTAATTTCTTGTTTTCTATTCCAACCTCTCTTTGTCTTTCTTCTTTTCTCTTGTGATACTTTGTCATTTTGTGTTATCTTCTCTTGAAATCGCTTCTCTTCTGATCTCTTCTGTTCTTTTCTCTTTGGTTCTGTTCTGTTCTTTTCTGTTTTCTTATCTCTATTCTTCTGTTCTGTTCTCTTCTTTACTATTCTGTTGGGTTCTCTATTCTTCTGTTCTCTTTTTTTCTTTTCTCTTCTGTTCTCTTATTTCTTTTCTTCTGTTCTCTTCTGTTCTGTTTTTTTTTATTTCTCTCTTATCTTGTCTTCTCTTCTCTTCTATCTTCTCTTCTATATATTTCTCTTAAATAATGGAGGCCCTACATACAGTAGGGGGTTTATTTTTTTAAATTTCAGCCATGTTTGTGGGGAGCTTATTGGAGAGAGGGGTTATTGATTTAGTCGAAACACAGTAAGTTATACACAGTCTATAGAATCGGGATATATAATGATATAACTATATGCATTATTATAGTACCTGATTATTGATTATAATTTCAGGGGTGGATATCCACCCCCCATCTTTAGGAATAACATCAAAACAATTGTGATCTTACAGTACCCGTTTCAGGGGGAGGGGTGGTGTTACCCGATACCCACCACCTCTGGAAGTGAAATCCTGGATTTTGTCCTCAAATTTCTCCAAAATTGAAAGTCAAATCACAGAAATGAATGTACTGTAGGTTTTCATGTATGCCTAACAACATATTTGTGGATAGAAATAGTCACTACTGACACCCATGCATTATCGAGCATTTCGACAGGTCTCTGAGAGGGAGGGGGTATCTACCGGTACCCACCACCTAAATCAATAAAATTGGGTCCCTATTTTGGGCAGTTGTTTTGAGCTTGTCCCTTAGAAGTGTTAACAATAAAAGATATGAATATTTTAAAGAAAGTGAAAAACCAAACCTGATTACATCTCCTATCTAATTTAAAATATCTATATTTCCTAAGGCATCAATAAACACTGAGCTTTGACGATTTCCATTTCTGAACTCTGATGGAGAATAGAGATACCTTGAAGGAGCTTTGAATATTAAGATTATCCACCCCCTTCGTAAAATCCTTGATCCGCCATATTAGGTGATACTGTCAATTATAATTCAAGACGAAATCATGTTATCTCTTCCTAAACCAAAGACAAATTCTCTTAAAAGAAGCTTTAGGTATGAGGTGCCAGGATTTCAAATAGCTTGCCGCTTTCTGTTAATAAAATTCTTAAAAACATTTAATGAATTAAAGGAAAACTATAAATTTTATTAATATAAAATGATCATTTATTTCCTAAGTCTGATTTTTAAAGTTTGAAAATATAATTTTTGTATTAAACTTTGACCTATTAAATCAGGGTTCTAAGTTCCCACAAGATAATTGGCTAAATGCAAGTTGAAAATTACAAATATCGAGTGAAAAGAAATTGAACTCTCATCTTTTAGCGAAGTCTTTTTTAAGAAATGAAGATAATATGCAAAGAAAAATTTTATAAGTCTTTTTGTTTGCTGTCAATCCATTTATCTTGTAGCTGCTCAATGCGCAAGATAAGTTTATCTTGTCATTAAAAAATTGATATTCTAACCCAGTGAGTAATGAATGATAAATGATAAGGTAAATTTACAATAGGTGGGGTCAACATAACAGAGCTAGGCTCCAAATTAAGTGTGCCCAAAATAATGTAAATAATTATTTATAAGAACAATTGAGCCAACTTTGAACTTGCAAAGCAACTCAATTAATGCTAAACTCTTTACTTAATTTTATTTTATTATTTTTATTTCTTTGTTTAACATAGCTATTCTTATTATTCTTTTCTTGTTTGTACATATTTTTTATACACATATTTGTAAATTAGTTTCATTGTTTTATTTCTTATATATGTATCATGTAATTTTCAATTCATTTTAGGCTTGATAATGATGTTAAGCAAACATTGAAACATCTTTTATTAAAATGTTTTTTACAAAACGTTTTCTATCGCTAAATTTTTTATTGAAATTATATAGTAAGCCACTATTAATTCCAAAATAATGTAAATGTTAAATATAAAAGTATGTAAGAAGTTATGCAAATATATATTATAAGCTTAGAAATAGTAGTTGATGTTCTCAAAAGAAATAGGAAAGGCTTATTGCTTGTGTGTTGTTATGAAAGAGTTAGTGTAGGGGTGGATCCAGGATTTTGTTCAGGGAGGGGTGCAGAGCACAAAGTCAGCCCAGGGGGGTGCAGTCCTCACAATCAAACCAAGAAAACATTTCATATTGGGTAATCTAAAAATAGGGGAATGAAATTGCTCCAAAGGGGGGTGCACACCCTCTGCACCCCTCCCCTGGACCCACCCATGTAGTGGCAACAGTGCTAATAATAATCTAGAGGGCATACTGCCCAGTGGTGTAGCGAGGTGGGGGCAAGGGGTGGAGACCCCCACTTAAATTTCTGATTTAAGCCTTTTTCCCTTTTTGATGGATGATGTGAATGTCACTGTCATAAGGAGAGGGCAAGCATGTGTTCCCCCCAAACAGTTTGGGTAATTAGGCAATTGTCTTTTTTGTTTGTGTTTTTTCTTCTTCATTTTTTTACTTTTTTCTTCTGTTCTGTTCTGTCCTGCTCTGTTCTGTTCTGCTCTGTTCTGCTCTGCTCTGCTCTGCTCTGCTCTGCTCTGCTCTGCTCTGCTCTGCTCTGCTCTGCTCTGCTCTGCTCTGCTCTGCTCTGCTCTGCTCTGCTCTGCTCTGCTCTGCTCTGCTCTGCTCTGCTCTGCTCTGCTCTGCTCTGCTCTGCTCTGCTCTGCTCTGCTCTGCTCTGCTCTGCTCTGCTCTGCTCTGCTCTGCTCTGCTCTGCTCTGCTCTGCTCTGCTCTGCTCTGCTCTGCTCTGCTCTGCTCTGCTCTGCTCTGCTCTGCTCTGCTCTGCTCTGCTCTGCTCTGCTCTGCTCTGCTCTGCTCTGCTCTGCTCTGCTCTGCTCTGCTCTGCTCTGCTCTGCTCTGCTCTGCTCTGCTCTGCTCTGCTCTGCTCTGCTCTGCTCTGCTCTGCTCTGCTCTGCTCTGCTCTGCTCTGCTCTGCTCTGCTCTGCTCTGCTCTGCTCTGCTCTGCTCTGCTCTGCTCTGCTCTGCTCTGCTCTGCTCTGCTCTGCTCTGCTCTGCTCTGCTCTGCTCTGCTCTGCTCTGCTCTGCTCTGCTCTGCTCTGCTCTGCTCTGCTCTGCTCTGCTCTGCTCTGCTCTGCTCTGCTCTGCTCTGCTCTGCTCTGCTCTGCTCTGCTCTGCTCTGCTCTGCTCTGCTCTGCTCTGCTCTGCTCTGCTCTGCTCTGCTCTGCTCTGCTCTGCTCTGCTCTGCTCTGCTCTGCTCTGCTCTGCTCTGCTCTGCTCTGCTCTGCTCTGCTCTGCTCTGCTCTGCTCTGCTCTGCTCTGCTCTGCTCTGCTCTGCTCTGCTCTGCTCTGCTCTGCTCTGCTCTGCTCTGCTCTGCTCTGCTCTGCTCTGCTCTGCTCTGCTCTGCTCTGCTCTGCTCTGCTCTGCTCTGCTCTGCTCTGCTCTGCTCTGCTCTGCTCTGCTCTGCTCTGCTCTGCTCTCTGCTCTGCTCTGCTCTGCTCTGCTCTGCTCTGCTCTCTTCTCTGCTCTGCTCTGCTCTGTTCTGTTCTGTTCTGTTCTGTTCTGTTCTGTTCTGTTCTGTTCTGTTCTGTTCTGTTCTGTTCTGTTCTGTTCTGTTCTGTTCTGTTCTGTTCTGTTCTGTTCTGTTCTGTTCTGTTCTGTTCTGTTCTGTTCTGTTCTGTTCTGTTCTGTTCTGTTCTGTTCTGTTCTGTTCTGTTCTGTTCTGTTCTGTTCTGTTCTGTTCTGTTCTGTTCTGTTCTGTTCTGTTCTGTTCTGTTCTGTTCTGTTCTGTTCTGTTCTGTTCTGTTCTGTTCTGTTCTGTTCTGTTCTGTTCTGTTCTGTTCTGTTCTGTTCTGTTCTGTTCTGTTCTGTTCTGTTCTGTTCTGTTCTGTTCTGTTCTGTTCTGTTCTGTTCTGTTCTGTTCTGTTCTGTTCTGTTCTGTTCTGTTCTGTTCTGTTCTGTTCTGTTCTGTTCTGTTCTGTTCTGTTCTGTTCTGTTCTGTTCTGTTCTGTTCTGTTCTGTTCTGTTCTGTTCTGTTCTGTTCTGTTCTGTTCTGTTCTGTTCTGTTCTGTTCTGTTCTGTTCTGTTCTGTTCTGTTCTGTTCTGTTCTGTTCTGTTCTGTTCTGTTCTGTTCTGTTCTCTTCTGTTCTCTTCTGTTCTCTTCTGTTCTCTTCTCTTCTCTTCTCTTCTCTTCTCTTCTCTTCTCTTCTCTTCTCTTCTCTTCTCTTCTCTTCTCTTCTCTTCTCTTCTCTTCTCTTCTCTTCTCTTCGTGTTTTAGGTTTTGCGGAGGGAGGAAAACCGGAATGCCTGGAGTAAAAGGCTGGATTCAAAGAAGATCTAGAGACCTAATTAACTGATGTAATAGGGAATCTGGGAATCCGGTACTCCATAGGTTAGAAGCGATTGCGAGTGCACTACCACTGCCTTTGATCTCTCGCGAGCGCGTGTCACTTGTTTCTGTAGTAATATTTAATACCCATTTCTCGGGATAACAAGAGAATTTTACTGGAATAGAAAACATTTTTACTTCATCACGAAAAGCTGCATTTGCTTTCAGTTTGTGCGCGCGGTCAAGACTGAACACGAATGAAAGCAAATACACCTGATATAAGATTGCGCGTCTCCGTTTTTCATTGGCGTGATAATCAAAAAAATGTTTGTGTCGTGTTTTTGAGCATCGTAGATGGTTTACAATTGTCATGAAAAACGATTTGAGCGTAAATTTAATATCGATAACCATGCACATTTACTTTGGTGTAAGTGCGCGTTTACACCTACAAGGCTCGCGTTTTCTAGTACAGTGTCTATGGTGAAGGATGTGATATGAACTGAAGGACTCTTCTGTTCCTGTCATCTCCTATGATGGCAAAGAAAGCATTACTTGAATAAAATGATAAGATACACCATGATGTTTTTCTAGTGTCTTTTGGGGTGGAGCACTTCAATCTTTAACATTCTTGTATCCGTGTATTTCTTTCGTACACCCCCCCCCCCCTACCTCTTACTGCCTCCTTTGCCACGCCCCACTTCCCTGATCCAGCAAAACAAGAAGAGGAAGAATTTTATGATACAAATTAGAAGAGACTTCATCAGGTTTGTATACGCACTCTTTGTTTTAAAGGCTATTTGGTATTTGTCAGCTACATCAAAAGAACAATAAAAACAAATGTATTGGTATGTATGCCATTAAGAAAACAAACGTCCATCAAACAAAAGGCTTGTCTTATTGAAGTTCATTTGCGCATAACTCGCAACTATTTTTAGTCTCGAGGGAAGCGAGTTGTGTACAAACGAACGCGTCCTTTGTCAAATACGTTGAAGATTTGAGTCCAAACAAGCTTAAACAGCTTCCAAGAGCAGAGGAAACTGAACGACTAACTGTTTTCTAGTTTGAACAAGACAAGAAAAAAGGTAATATGGATTATAATCCTTATGAATAACGTAGTCTTGTAGCTTCAGTCTTGTCAGTTCTAAGGGAACGAATATTGTGGATTTATGTAAGTGTTAATTTCGTGTTAATTTTATACGGTCATTAAGAAAACTTCTTTGGGGGAGGTGGAGGTGCATGGTTCGAGCGAGGTGGGCGAGAACCCTGGGGAGGGGGGGGTACTCCCTATAATTGACTATACGGGGATGCTCCGCCCGAAAGGGGTACTTTTTTCAGGCCGCACGTATAGGAAAGGGGTGGAAATTTGCGAATTTTGGTATAAAAAGGGGTAGATTTTCTTCAAAGGTACGTGAAAGGGGTACTTTTTTGCTGAAATTTGGTATAGAAATTTAAAGGCATAGAAAAGGGTAAGGGGTCGAGAGTCCAGGCGGAGCATCCCCATATGAAACGACCCGAAGTACCCCCCCCCCCCCCCCCGGGCGAGGAGTTGGAGACGAGTGGGGAGGGGGGGGGGGGTATTTTCTATTTTCTTTGAAACAGAGGATGTAATTTTTTTTACACACTCTAGCTGGTGCAGACTTCTCATTTCATTGAAAATAGAAAAAGCCTCTCAAAGAATACATAAAAAAATCAAATCAAATCAAATTTACCAGCTGCTTCGTCCAGTTGATCTGAGAAAAAATATTAGCCAATCACAATCGAGAAAATTTGCAAAACTGAGGTGTCATCCTTAGTAGCCAGGCGACTCGGGCAACAGGTGTTTTTTTTATTTTATTTCTCCACACAATGATGAATATCATAATAAATGTGTACCGCAAAATATCAAAAAAATTTCCTGAAAATCTAGATTTATCTCAGATATAACACAGGATTCATGACACCTCAGTTTTGTAGTGACGTCATTTCTACGTCACTATTTCAGATCAGCTGGTTAAACTTCAAATTTCAGATGGGGATTAATTTTTTTACGATTATTTGAGGGAGGTCGAAATTTAAGCTAATTCTGTTCTCGGACAAGTTAAGCCTATCCATCATAAATATATGTATATACTGAGGCCTTACAAACGTTACCCTTATAGATTGTCGAAAAAACTTTTTGGGTGATAAAGGCTCTTTTACACGGGTGATTTTTGCAGCGATTTTTGATGCATATTTTGCGACAATTTTTGGAAATATAATATTTTTTGTCTTATGCTTCTAAAGAGACATTTGTCCAGGTAATCTTGGTGTCCTGAATAAAACTTTACAAGTTAATCCTTTACCATTCTTGACTATGACCAAAATCCCACGCAAAAATCGCACCTCAAATCGCCGCAAAAATCGCCCGTGTAAACGAATCTTATGGCTTTTATGACAGTGGTGGGTTTCCTGTGTTATTTATTCGTGCTGGCTGCAAGCCACAGGAATCCCAAAAAGCTACATATTATATCTTGTTTTTTTAGTCATTTTTACAAGCATTCAAGATTTTCTTGACGCCATCATATAAAGTGTCTAAAGATCTATCACATATATCAGTTTCATTTAAAAAAACGATAAAAAAACACACGAAATGAGGAAAATGCTGAAAGCGCTATACCGCTGACCAATTCCGATTTTCATCAAAACTTACTACCCCTATAAAATCTTAAATATAAATGTAATCAAGAAATTAATTTCAGAACCATGTTAGCAAGGTCCTTAGCTTTCCAACGAGCTATATTTTGTTTGCAAAAACTCAATATTTCGATTTACGAAAATTTGGACAAACTCGAAAAACGCTTATTTCGGGTACATAACTTCAAGCGGCTTGTTTTCTATGAAATAAAGTAAAATGTTGAAATGTTTTGACGCGTAGATTTAAAGCTCATTTCATACTTTCTACAAAACGTAAAATATTTTAGATTCATGCTTTCTTTCTATTTTTTTTAGGCGTTTTATTGACGGTGGAAGCGTTTGGGTTACCTGTGGTGAAGTTTTAGCTAAGGTAACAGTTTATGATCTCAGTTTTCGTAGTGAAACTTAGCGAAATGTGCAAGTATTTTTAGATATTCGTAGAGAACAATCAAAAAATACTTCCAAAATAAGGTTTTTTGTTGAGAAAGAGGCCTCCAAAATAATATTGATTTTCGCACCTTATAACAGTGATCCTAAGGCTGTACCTTAGACACGTCTTGAAAGCTTTTTCAAAATTGTGAGCTAATACAAATATTATTTTATTCTTAGAGAATTTTAAACGATTGATTTTCGTGAATGAGAAAATCCCATAAAATTCTTCCGCCCCCTCCCACCCCTATCCCCCACTACAATAACTTGGGCCTCTTATTAAAAATTCCGTTTTTTAATGAATTGATTTTTTATGTTTTCAAGGTCCATATTAAAAGACTGCAGTAAGAAGATGATTGCTAATCAGTAGTTTGTAAACCTACTACTTTAATGCCCACTACTGCCTATTTTTAAGGTAAGATATTGGTTAAACATTAGATAATCATTTCTTAGGAAAAACGCACGGGTTCCTTTAGTGCGCACATGAAGCATTACGCTTATAGCTGCTTTTCATAAATCTCCTTTAAAAATGAGTTGATCTCGAGGAAAACATAAATTATCCCAGAAAATTACTTAATGGTTCAAGAATATTGCGTTTGTGTTAAAGAATTTGAAATAAACAAGGTCACTATTATCGAGCCATATAAATGTGAAATCGTGGGATACCTGTGGTAGGAGTTAAAATTTCGGTTAAATCTAAACTTTATTTTTTCTTTAAAAAAATAGATGTAACGGGAAGATTATCGCTTATTCACCGTAAAAATATCGTAATATTTGAATTTTTTGCATAATTTCACTCCTAATGTCGTGATCTTAAACAGCTACCTTGTAAAATTGTCACCACAGGAAGCCCAAACGGCTCCATCCGTCAAAAAACGCTTTAAAAAAAATGAAGAGAAACTTCGATCTAAAATATTTTAATCTTATGAGAAAGTACTAAAAGAGCTTTAAATCTGTGCGTCAAAATATTTCAATATTTTACTTTATTTCATAGAAAACAAGCAGCTTGAAATTATGTACCCGAAAAAAGCGTTTTTCGAGTTGGTCCAAATTTTCGTAAATCGAAATATTGCGTCTTTCCAAACAAAACACAGCTTCTTGGAAAGCTAAGGACCTTGCTAACATGGTTCTGAAATTAATTTCTTAATTAGAGTTATATTAAAGATTTTATAAGGGTGGTAAGTTTTGATGAAAATTGGGATTGGCCAGCGGTATAGCTCTTTCAGCATTTTCCTCTTTTCGAGCACATTTTTAATTTGTTTCCAAACGAAATTAATACACGTGACAGATATTTAGAGTTTCTTTATGTAAGCGTTAAAATAGTTTCTAAACTCTCTTAGGAAGGAGGAGAAAAAAGAGTTTAAAATACGTGCAATTTGGGTTTCCTGTGTACTGCTGTGAGACGCACAAATAACACAGGAAGCCCACCACGCCGCTTTTCAATCAAATAATTTTGTCACTTTTAAATCCCAATTGAGAATTATCTTTTGTTTTATTCTCGTGATATTATTTTCTCTAGGGACACTGCTTGTTCGAACTGTTTGAGTCCGCCATGTTGAAAACTTGGTGATCGAGAAACGAGAAAGAACGCTGAATAAGTCAAGAAACAAGTTGTATGAAGCCCCGTGGATGTCTGAAAACAAGGTAAATTGGATTATAGACTTAATTGAATGTCTGTGAGGACGGCGAAACTAAGAAAATCGAGTGAAATGTCATCGTTTTCAGTTAATATCGGTAGTGTCTGTATATTTAACCACTCAATAGTCTATTTTCTATCCATTCGTCGATCCCTGAAGTTCTTGGCTGCTTAGCAAATGCGCAACGTTTTTTCATTCTTGCTATTTTTGGCTGTCTAATTTGTTTCGTTAATAACATGTAAGACTTATTTTTGATTTAACGATATGCGCATAATTAACAAGTGGCAAAGCTGAGTCAGTCCTTTAGTCTTCCATTTCATCTCTCTGCTAGCCGCAAAATCCATCTTTAGTAGGCATTTTTATTACATAAAATAAAGAAATTTAAGTATCTATGAAGGCGCATCATGCGCGCACATTTTCATTTATTATCAGCAATTGTGAAAACGTTAATATTTCCCTTGCAGTTTTATTATATTTGCGCTGTTTGCTATTTTATTTGTCAAAGCTAACTTGACCTTCTGATATTTTTTGTTTTGTTTACAGAATCAAGATAGCAAAGGTAACCCAGAGAGCAAGAACAATGAGAACTGTTCCGTGCCATATTAGCGAGAACAGACTAAACAAGGTTAACAATTTTCTATTCTTTGTAACATTTTGTGTTTCCTAAATGCTGTGTATTTTGAAATGTACCGTTGTATTTTGAAATAAATGATTTTAACTTATGTTTTGTCTGGTTTATTTCGTGGTATACCCCTTTTCAAAATCGCACTTTTTTCCCGCCAAAAAACTTAGAAAAATTTTTCGAGCTCCTCACTTCTTGATTTTCATTGGCCTCTTTTCAAGCTCGCAATTTTTCCCGCCAAAAAACTTAGAAAATTTTCGGATCACTTGGAACTCTTAGCCACGCCTAGGGCTCAAGACCTCATGGTCACTTCATCACTTATCAATATTCTGCTTGCGGCTACCTTCGCACCTTTACCCGCCCATCTAATCCACCCCTTGTTCTGCTCATTATCCCATTGTTTTGCTCAGACAATAAACAAGCCATTAATTATTCATAAGAATTTTTATTAGGTCATTAATATGCCAGCCATTACAAGCATTATGATTTAAGGAACTTTAATACCTTAACCCTCAACAAACACATCAACAGTCTACAGCACAGATCGCCGGACTATAGAGCCAAAGGTAAGTTACAGGTTAGGGTTCAAATCCTGGTGAGCTCAAGTTTCTCTGATGAAAAAATGGACAAGCAAGAAGACAGCCAACCCACAAGCCAGGATCAAGTCAGGTAACCATAGACAAGGTAAGCAAGATTGGCTCACAAATTGGCAAAGAAATTCAGAAATTGGCTTTAAAAAAAATAAAAAAAATTCAAATTGGCAATAAAAAAAAATAAAAAAATAAGAAAAAAAATTAAAAATTGTGAAAAAAAAGAAAAAAAAGCCATAAATTTTGAAAAAATGTATACTAAGTCTTTTTGTGAATTTTTTTGCCCCTAGCGTAATTAGACGAAGGTCCTGGAGATCAAAAGTTCAAACCTACCTTCCCCTTAAGAAAAAGTGCCCCTCAACAAAGTGTTGAGGGGGACCCTTAAGGGTTTTGAGTAGGATGAACTAAAGACCTCCAGGACTGTCACTTTGATTGTGATTCAAAAGACATAGGTTTTGGTTGAGTAAAAGGCCAGTACAAAATACTGAATCAAGGCATAAAACTAGAGTTGTCCTTCAAAAAATGATTGAAAAATGTGCCAAAACTCGTGTGTCAAAGTTATAATGCTGTTTCCTTTCACGGTAAATATCTTCAACATTATCCGCATTAGAAATTTAATGCAGATTGTGTAGGAATTTAATTCTGGACAGCTTTCGTAATGGACAACACCAGTTGTATGCCTTATTTAACAGCATCAGATAGGACTGGTTAAGACATTGAATTTTGCATGTGTTGTATCCAATTTGGTTGGAAATAAATTAGCCTCAATAAATCAGCTTTGGATTTTAAGGAATTAATTTTGGATGTGCAAAATTCAGTGTTTTAACTGCATGATCTATTCTGGTACTAGCAGAAGTGTAGAGCAATTTATGGAGGAGTATGATAAACCCATGGCACATGACAAAGCACTGATATAGTCCCGGTGAGAGTAATGAAAGCCGATAAACCATTTGTTCCAGCAGGGCATGTATTTACCATGGTTATCACAATCCTACATAAACTATTCTATATTACAGCAAGAATGACAAATGGTATTAATATCTAATCCAATCAAATTTACTGAATTGAAATAGGAATTGAGATGTGTTGAATTTCATTGATCTTGTATTGATCATGCAGGGAGTGATTGCTCAGTCTCCCAAGCCAGAGGCTCATAATTATGCATTCAAGATACCAGACTGAATTGAAATTAAGACCAGAGTGACACAATAAATATTTTAAATTAACTCAAAACCAATCAGATGTTGAAAGATGTCAATCAAATATTTCTCTGAAAGTATGCGGAGGATGCCATTTTTTTGCTATATTTTGGAATACCATTTATCATACTTGTGTACTTTTACTCAACCAAGACCTATGTCAGACTATGATATGAACACACCAAGCCCTATGGAGTACCATCACCAAAATGCTTTGAATTAAAACTTAGAAAAGTTTTTGAATTTTTTCCCACACATCAAAAAAAATCACAATTTTGAAGGGTATGTCAGATAAAGAAACAGTGCACTAAGATACCACATCAATCCTGCTAAACAGAAATGAGTAAATAGCCAATCAAATAGCTACATGTCACTAGCTATTTAGTTGATTTCAAGAGATGAATTAGGCAAATTTAGATAACAGCCAAAGTTGGCATAAACCAGGCTCAAGAAAAAGAATAGGCATTGCCTATTATAATTTATAGGATTGACGTGGTAGAGCCAAAATATACATTCAAAGATATAAACAGAATTATGTGCACAGACCCTCTACCTGACCATTGGTGTGTTCAATCATAGTCACTAAAGTTAAAATTTCACCACTTTAAGAGCACATGAAATAGTTTCTGGAGAAATATTTCATGTTGAATAATGCACAAACGTGAAAAGCTATTGCAACAGATAGGCCTAGTGGTCTGTTTTGATAGTACGTCTTGTTACCTTCGCAGTAGTTTATGCGAAATTGGCAAGTTTTTCATGCTTGTTTTTCATGGTCTTTGCTATACTTCCAGCCCATTTTTCATTTTTTGCCCATGGTTCAAAACAGTACTCCGGACTTACGTATCTGTTACATTGCTTTTTACCCAAAAATATTACCATATTTGAAAACTGCATGAAGAATAGAATTCAGGATTATCAAAATTTTCATTTTTTAAATTTTCACATAAAAGAAGAAATGTGCCAAACAAGTATCACCAATCTATCCTTACGAATAGATGAGCTGCATCCCAGACATTGTCAAATATGGTAATTCATTAGCATAGAGATAATACTTTCTAAAATCTTGGGGTGCAATCATTTCAAAAGAATAAAACATGATATCTGTTAAGATTGGTGTTTTTGAAAGAAAATCCAAAAGTGTTTTGGTTAAGGTGACTGACTACTTTTGAACGTTCAATTTGAGTCCACAATGTGCGTGTGCACAAAAACTGTGCAAAACCGCATAGTAAGGTTTGGAATTTTATTGAAACCATACAGATTTTGAACTTCAACAGGGCAAAAACCCCAAATTTTTCACGGGACTCTATATTTTTCTTTGAATTTCCTAAAACAACAGGTAAAAATCAATCTTTTGAGAAAGTTTGGAAAAAAATTATTAGAACTTTTTAAGAAGCGTTTTATGTGTTTTTGTTGTCATCATTTGAGTACGATTTTCAGTTCATTGAGGTAACAAGATACTAAATTTTAAGCTCATTTTTAAAACTTTCTTCAAAGATTTTTAGTTCGTCTTCAAAAATGATGTTTAAAGTAGAATTCCTATGAAAATTGATTCCAGAGCTTTTTTAGTTTTTGAGTTTTTGAATTCTGCCATTATTCTTTCAAAAACTTGTCAAGATGGTCATATTGAAAATTAATTATCTGGAAAACGAGCTCAGGACACCCCATTTTTCTTTCTTTTTTTCATTTTAGGAAACAGCGTTAAAATATGCATAAAATATCTTTCTAAGAATATTTTGTAATTATTTCTTCTAAAGTAGTCAGTCACCTTAAATTTGCCAATTTCAGCAATGTCATGAGCACCCCAGGAATCGAAAGCTTGCAAATTCCAGGAAAAAATTTAGAACTGGTATCTTCCATCTAACATCCTCAGACTGGGAATATGTAATTTTTAATTGAAATTAAAGAGTTGTGTACCAAATTTATGGAGATAAGAGAATGAAATGGAAGAGGATGATAAGTGGAAAAATAACCAGTGAACTGAATGTTGATAAACCATGCACTTTGACTTACTGTGAAGTTGGATGGAAACCAGGAAGCAGCCAGGAGATCATCATGGCATTATTAAAACAACACATAGTAATCAAATGATTCATACAGTAGAATCCTAATAACTTAAACTATCAGAAATTTGAAAAGAATTAAAATTATCAAGATGAAACGAGAGTCAAATGTAACATCAAAATAATAACCCAAAATAAGCATTTTCAATTGTACGCAGTCTAAGTTATCAAGATTCCTCTGTATTATCCAATGCATCAATGAAAATAATCATCATTATGTACAGTAGGCTCTCACTTAATGATTAGGAATCAGGCCAAAACGTCAAATGAAATTGGGAATGAAATCAATGCCAAATCCCCTAATACCTTATTACATGAAAGTTTTGTGAATCTTTAATTTTCCAAAAAATCGTGAAATTAAAGCGACTTGAAAAATAAGTGTTGAGAAAATCATTTATAATCAAGCGAAAATTGAGCTTCAATTATTGACAAAAAAGAATTAACGACCATTACAAAAGCAGGGATAAAAGACAAAGTTACTGACAACAAAGCACTAGTTGTTATACTCAAATCAAAACCAAAAAACTTATATGAATAATATTTTTTTTTTTGTAGTATCTGGACATATTTGCTTGTTAAAATTTGGCAATAAAGTCATTTTTTTTCAAGGAATGTGCAGGTTTGGTTTTTTTTGAATGGTTTATTCAATCAAGATGCAAAATTAGAGTGACTTACGATGTGATTTTTTCTGCAAAATCTTAAAATCAAAGTGTCATGAAATGTGTAAAATTCCAAAATTGCAAAACTTTCACATAATAAGGTATATGATATTGAAATCTTTTGACAAAATGCTGCTAATCATAGCAAGTGAAAGTGTACTGGTATAGAAACAATTGGAAACAAACAAATATCATCAATGAAAAAATGGTGAAAAAGCTTTTTTCTCAACTCTGTACATTGTTCAAGTTGGTTTTGGATTTTTAGATGAACTTTTGTTTCTAAAGACATGGTATTGAAAAACACTGGCAAGATTAATTTTAATTAAAAAATTTAATTTAAAATTTACTTCAAAAAAAAATTATCAAATTCAAGAAGGTAAATTCATGTGAAAATTTGGAAACCGGTTGAATTTTAGGGAAAGTTTTTATGCACAAAATTTAGAAAGAAACTTTTTCATATGCATAAATGATATCATTCAAAACAATGTCAATCAATAAATATCAAGTTAGTATGATAAATCATTGGGAAGCAATCAATCAATGTCAATAAGTCAATAATAGGGAAAAAAACAAGCAATTCAATGTCAATCAAATGCATAAATCAAATAATAATAATAATGCCATAGAGCCACGTACAGCCAAGCCAGCCAGTTCTTCGTCCATTGGATATGTGCATAATTTATCAACATAGAGTAAATATATATACCAAACAAGTCAGTTAAGGTCTTGGTCACTTTTCATTTGTAACAAAAAGATTCCGCAACCTTTGAAATTTACTGCTTAAAGTGGTGAAAAAGATCTACATACAATGAATCATTCTATGTAGATAATATTAAATAACTAACAATAATTCTCCACAACAGACAAAGTGAATATCAGTAAATATTTACCCAAAGAACAAGTCTGAGCAAGCATTAACTAATATTCACTGAGTGCAAGGAGAATTATTGCTTTAGTAGAATTACACAGGTGAAAAACAAAGCAACTATCACAGTAACTTTGTATTCACCTGGGTGAATTAACAATTAACTCTACCACATTATAAACATTATTCTAGGTTCTTCTTCTGGTCTTCTCAGGAGTCTTGGTGGTCTTGTTGGTCTTGACGCTGATCTGAATAAGAAATAATATCACCAAGGTCAGTATGATAGTTTTTAAGATACACAAGCAGATAAAGAACTAGAGGTACCTTACCACCCCCCCCCCCCCCCCTAGGATAACCAATCCCTGATAGACACCTGTTTTGCATTCAATGCAAACGGACACCATTAAAATTCCATGGGCTATCATAACTTTGGTATTATTCAACTTGCACATTCTTTACATTACAGTTGACTTTAGCAAATCATTACCAACTGTAACATGAAGAATGTGCAAGTTGAATAATACCAATCCCACAATCTTTTAATGGTGTCTTTGAATAGCAGACTTATGAACAAGACTATGCTCGTGCAAAAGAATCTGTGGTGTTCAAAGACAGCAGTTTGTATCAAATGCAAAACTAGTGTATTACACCCGTGGTAGATTCCCATATGTAGAGCGGCAGGGATGCTCGTTGGAAATTTTGAAATGACACCTAAAAGTAACCAAAATTCTCCTTCTCGTAGCCATACCAGTCACAAGCCCCCCTCCCCTAATGGTACCAAATGACACAATTTTTACAGGTTTTTAATTTTTTTTCTCGTTTGAACACCCTAAAAAGGTACGAAATAACCAAAATTAACCCCTAAAACATACGAGCATCCCTGCCCCTTTCATATCAGTGTCCCCCAGGTATTACGATGGAATATGTGGTCTTAAATCAGTCCTAGAAAAAAAACTATAAACCCAAAAACATACTTTTTGGTGCACAAATGTAAGGAATAATAAAGTTTCCCAAATTAATAGGTTCCTTGCGGTTAGCTAGTAGTTTGACACTCAAATTAAATGGTCGACTGATTGATTGAATAAATGTGTCTTTTGGGGGGAGGGGAGGGGAGGTTAAAAAGGCAAACTTTTTCATGTCGACAAATTTAATAAAAAAAGTTTTCAACCGCTTGCCCTTTAAAATCATAAAAGAAAAGTTTTTCATTCTTTCTACGCTTTTAGTTGTATGCAATAAAGAGTACGAAGGCTTTTTTCAAGTTGAAAAGTCAGCCACGTGCAGAAACAACGGAAAGTGAGTTCAGAATAAATGGTTTTTACTCAACGAAAAACCCCTTCAAAAAGTAATATTTCTAGCCAAAGAGAAAGAACTAATGCTTATCTTTATATTTAGATAGAGTATTGTAGTTAAGGAGCATTTCTTACCGTGTAAAATGGTGATTTTTTGACCAAAGCTTCGACCTTCTTCTTCAATGTCTTCTTCTTCGTGACAGTGATGACCGTGAAGCATGATGGGACCACGTGAGACTGGTACACAGGAAACCCAACATCTATATTTTATCTACACGAAAAAAACAGAATAGCGCATAAGTATTTTAAACTAAAGTAATGCTTGCCTGTCTATTTTTGCCGTATTTCCGTTTTCTTATGAAATATCTATGATCTGAGTGCAAGGTTCTGGCAATGTCTTTTAAGCGAATTTCTTAAAAAACTTTATTCATAGGACAGGACGGAATTACACCCCCCCCCCCCCCCCATTCCCACCCGTCTTTGAAACATGCGGTTTATTTGATAATGCGCTAAACTTGGAGCACCCCCATATCAAACTGATTCTGTAATCTGCATATCTGCACATCTATAATCTGTAATCTGGTATCACTGTATCCATGAATAATACGATTTTAAGGATTTGGGTGTGGCCAAGAACGAGGGTGTGAAAAAGCCCCAGTTACTTCAAATTTGATCGACACACCGAAACAGCCTCTGATCTGATCAAAGTCAGGGAACAGCTAGCTCACAGATCTAATTGGAATTTAGAGCAGATTTTGTGCGAGTGTGAAAAGTCACGACACACGTGCACGTACGGCACTGTTATGGCGTGGCGCGGACACAGCACCGAATGTCGAATGTTTTCACACACGGCACGGCACGGCACATACACGCTCACGCGGCAAGGCGCGGTTCGCGCCGTATGTTTTTCATGGTTATGCGAAAACTGCTCTAGGGTTCTTTTGCGGCCACTGACTTCCATGTTTCATGCCGTGCTGTACGATCGACAATCTATTTTACAGATATAGGACTATTTGTAAAGGGAAGGGACCAGACTAGTCGAACCAGGACATCAGAGCCACATCCCTATTTTTCTTCCGTTCAATTCCTTATAGACCAGTTTCCGTAAGACTATGTAAAGCTTACGCGACACGGACCGCGCACCTTGCCGTGACCGTGCCGTGTATGAAAACATTCGACATTCAGTTCTGTGTCTGCGCAGCGCTGTAACTATGCCGTGTGCCGCGACTTTTCACACTCTCCTACGAAATCTGCTTTATACTAATTCAGCTTGGAAGTCTTATATTTCTGTTTATGGAAAATACATTGCTGTACGGACACAACTATGGGACCACGTTTACGATATGTCAATCAATTACGATGGAGAAAATTATGTCAATTGTCTGATGATACTATTTTTCATCAGTGATGTCATTCAATATTCCAGTTTACAGTGGGACGCAAGACATCGGAGAAATGTGTGTATGTATTTTTTACTGACCAATGCGATATATAATAACCACTGTTAACATGTCGAGTGAACAAATTTGTGATGTTATTCATGCACAGGAAACGTCATTCTCTTTTTTTTCTTCGCTTTCCTGAAATGAAAAAATGCCTAAATTTTCACTTATTGTTTTAAATATTTTTAGTAAATCTAATGCCTGCTTTAACACCCATATATAATAGGGTGGGGATGTTTGCGGGAAATTTTGAAAATACCCCCTAAAAGGTACTCGAATCCTATCCAGGTGGGCATGGCAACTAATGATTCAACTCTAAAACAATAGACCTCATCGGCTTGGGTGTAATGTTGTCCCATTTCAGACCATGTGTCATTCCCCAGAGTATCGTTTCTTTGTTTAATGGTAGTGCATAAGAAGATACATGAATATGGATACAACTCAAACAAAGAATCTTATTCTCAAGAGAATGACACATGGTCTGAAATGGGACATTACCCCAAGCCGATGAGGTCTATTTACTCAATTATTTATGAATACTAAATGACAGAGGTCAGATGATGAAGTAGAAAAATATATATCCTGAATTACAGCTGTGATTCTAGCTATTACTATTTAATCTTGGTTATCATATTACCTGACAAACCCCCTAAGAGGTACTGGCTTACTCTCTGGTGATCCTTTTAGAATTGTGACACCTTAAGGGGTACCAAATCTCAGATTTGGAAGCCCTAGAAGCATGACAAGCATCCCTTCCCTTTTCCAATTGGAGAGCCCCCCGGATTTAACACCTTTATTACACCTTTATTACTTGTAATATCCGGATGTAATATCCAGATTACACATATGGCTGTGCACTACCACCAAGAGACCTTTTTCGAATATGGTGCCCATGATCTCAAACAAGGATAGATCCTGGGATGTCCCAGATGTTGTGAGTGAAACCTTGTTGTTTGGACTCTTCCGAGTTCATGTAGACTGACATTTTTTTTTCCAGATTTTTTTCAGGTGTTTGTAATACTCCAGTTTCACATTCGATGGAAACCGCTGTATTTTAAGACCACAGACTCATTTGCACAGGCTTAGCCTTGTTTATAAGTCAGCTATTCAACGACATTATTAAAAGTCCGTGGGATTTCAAAACATTGGTATTGTTCAACTTACACATTCTTTACATTACGGTTGACTTTGGCAAATCATTAGCAACAGCCAACTGTAATGTAAAGAATGTGCAAGTTAAATAATACCAATCCCACAGACTTTTAATGGTGTATTTGAATAGATGACTTATAAACGAGGTTAAGCCTGTGCAAATGAGTCTGTGTTCTTTAAAAACAGCGGTTTCCACCGAATGTGAAACTGGAGTATTGATAAAAAGGTTCTCCAACCATCAACCATGTAAGAAATAAATAAGACAGCCAATCCTTGCTTGACTTCATCCGGCGCCATATTCTAAAAGGGTCTATTCCTATCACTCTTTAAAAGAAGTCAACATTTTCCATTTCAGGAGGAAGGTAAGATTGTTCTACAGGTTCATCATAGTCTGGGTTGTATTTATAACCAGCTCCGTAGCCAAGGTTTTTCATCATCTTGGTTGGTGCATTCCTTATATGCAGAGGGACAGATGGGTGTGGTCCGTCCCAAGTTTCCACGCATTTCTTTGCATTGTTATATGCTTTGTACACTTCAATGGATTTAGTAGCTCTCGCCAAGTACACCACTGCTTGAGCAAGAATAACCTGCAATAATTCAAAAATATAGATTTATTTTGTTGTCTCCATCTAAATCAGATGTACAGAGTTTATACATTATTTTATAATTGTATGAAACAAAATCAAAATAGATTCCATATATAAGTGAAGAAATAGAAAATGTATGTGCGTGCTGTGTCCAGTAATAAAGCACAGATTTTCAGAACATGAGAGAAGTGTTAGAAGAAGCATGACATGTAGCAGAGTGCTTCTCAACACTCCTTGAGTGTTATGATAATCCTCAAGTACTTTTTAACTGCACACAGCATAGCAAGCAAGTTTTTTATTTCTCTTATTAAATATGAATGGACACATGTGCTGTGAGGTTTGCTCCACACACGCTACCACTACATTAACTATTTACAACATACAACACTTAACTCACGCATTGCTTTTTATGGAGGGAGGAAAACCAGAGAACCTGGAGAAAATCCTCATGGCAAAGGAGAGAACAACACATCAAACAAACTCAACTCACATGTTGATTTTTATGGAGAGAGGAAAACCAGAGAACCTGGAGAAAAATCCTCATGGCAAAGGAGAGAACAACACATCAAACAAACTCAACTCACATATGAAGTTCAGTGAAGAATCAAACACATGAACCCAGGCATAAACTACACAGCACCAAGAAACAACACCATAGCAGTCCATGCCACCCATGGCATGCCACCCAAACACTCACTCAAAGTCAGTGTTTGTTACTTACATCACATTGTGGCATTCCTATAAAATGACATGCCTGGTAAGCTGCTACAGTCTGCGTCAAGGCTTCAGGATCTGCCAAACCTTTAAAGTAAGTTGATAAAAGTAATGAACTTTTTCTACCAATGCAGGCAGCAATTCATTGACTGCAGGGCTTGAAATAACTGCTGGTCAATGGACAATGTCCAGCCAGAATTGGAACTTATCTGATCAAAAATGTTGAGACAGATATTGCATGACCAGTGACTGACTGTTCATCATCTGGACTGCATTGGTGTGTGAAACAATTGAACAATGTCTATGCCTAAGGCTGCCTTTGCATGGACCAAGTTTCATTTGAGCACTGTTTAATGAGCATGATACCATGAAACTGGGTCGAAAATGATATAGTTAAGCATTTACATGAGAAAGGTATAAGGTAATAGTCTCAGACAGCATTTTCGAACATTGCAGTCTCATTATATTCAATCGTTGTCATGTAAACGCAAGGCCTAACCAAGTAAAAAATATCTGGGTTTCAAATGAAACCTGGTCCATGTTTTTTTTTTTTTTTTGAGATTTGCCCGCAGGCTGGTGCTGTACAATAGAACACGAGGTCCCCTTCAAGGTACATTGCACCAATTCCCAACCCCTTAAAACTCCCATACCCATCCCACAATCAACCCATTAAGAAATCATTAGTAAAGGCCAGACACTGAGGGTGGTCACTGCCAGGGTTTCTTTACGTCCTCAGTGGCTCTTTTACGTCCCTCCGATGCATAGTGTTAGGTAGCGTGGAGAGACGGGACCGCCATTTTTACGTGGTCATCCGAGCCACGGGAAGGTCTAACCATTTGTAGATGTAATTACAAAGGCAGCACCTTCTCCTCAGTTATTTTAAGACCCTGAGTGTTGGTCCGGCCGGGGCTTGAACCCACAACCTCCGGCACAAAAGTCCGGTGCTCAACCAACTGAGCCAACCGGGTGGCGGTTAATGTAAACATGGTCTAAGATCAGCTTACCAATGTCTTCACTTGCCATCTTTACAAGCCTGCGAGCAATATATAGTGGATCTTCCCCGCCAGCAAGCATCCTTGCCAACCAATATAATGAAGCATTAGCATCGCTTCCCCTAATGGACTTGTGTAATGCCGAGATAATATTATAATGTTCTTCTCCTTTCTTGTCGTAAAGTAAATGTGTTCTTTGTAGTCCTTCTTTGATGTGAGAAACATTTACTGTTACATGATCTTTATGCAATTCTGTGTCTTCCTTTTCAGCATCACAGGCCAGTCCATTGCTTTGTTTGGATACATTCTGTTGTGCTTTTGCAATTTGGGATTGTACTGCAAGTTGTAGGCCATTGAGAGCTGCTCTTGCATCACCATCGCAGAAGTTTGCTAATGCAATTATGGCATCCTTTTGTACAACAACCTGTGTGGTACTGAAGAAGGTAATACACAAAGGAATACAATCATTCATTGTAAAATATCAAGTCTTTCCTTACATTTAAATTCAAGTTAGTGGAGAGGGACTAGATGGGGATCTGAATTTCCAAGGAGTGTGAGGTGAAGGGTCTGAGGAGGGTATGTTGTGTTGTTCCAGAAGATAGATTAGGATTTTTAAGGGTTGCGGAGAGTCTAAGGTAGTCTTTGATAGTCTTAGATTTAGAAAATTATTTGCCCACTGTTATCATCCTTGCCACCACCACCACTATCACCATCATCAGCACTATCACCATTATCATTGTCACCACCACAACTACTACCACTGCCACGTCCATGATCATCTTCATCATCATCATCATCATCCATGTAATAATAATAATAATAATAATGGGTTCTTATATAGCGCATTTCACATCGTCTCAATGCGCTTTACAATTTTTACACAGTGGAGGACTTTACGGGCTGCATATTAAGGCACTATTAGCAGCCATGCAGCTTACAATCATGAGTGAATTGTTAGTAATTAGTACATCATCATCTTCATCATCATCATGCATCTTCATCATCATCTTCTTCTTCCTCCTCATCCTCATCCTCATCCTCATCCTCATCCTCATCCTCATCCTCATCCTCATCCTCATCCTCATCCTCATCCTCATCCTCATCCTCATCCTCATCCTCATCCTCATCCTCATCCTCATCAAATGAACATAATTGATATTTTAAATACAATTGTGTACAAACCTTCCTAGTTCCAGCGTGTCATCTTTAGAATCACTACTCTCACTTTCATCCTCCATAACACATCCCATTCTCATTACAGCTCTTACAAGAATCCTTTGTAGTGCCTCAGTAGATAGTTTCTCTAGTACTATCACTCTACATCTACTCAGTAAGGCAGTATTCAGTTGGAATGAAGGGTTTTCTGTTGTTGCTCCAATCAGAACGATTGTACCATTTTCAACATGAGGAAGAAAGGTGTCCTGTTCAGAAAGAAGAATCATGATAATAATAATTTGATGGAAACATGGCTGGTGTCGCAGTGAGAGTACTCACCTCTGATTAATGCTACCCAGGCTTGAGTCTCGCTGGACTTGTTGTTGTATGTGAGTAGAGTTGTTTGTTGGTTTTTCCGGTTTCTCCGGTTTTTCCTCCCTCCGCAAAAATCAACTTCTAAATTCCAATTGGAATGCAGTGGAAGAAGAGCCACTGTTAATTATCATTTATTTATTTTGTATATTTATGTTCTAATGTGCAAATAAAATTCCATGGCAAATTAGTCAAATGTGCAGATTGAGAAGAGGTACTTATGCAACCTATGATAACCCACAATAATGTGTGGCAAGATTGCCAAGTTCAAGATGTACCCCTCTGTGTTGTGAAATCCAACTGAAGTTTAAAGAATAAAGGGTCACGATATAAGGAATTTGGCAGTAGATAAAAAAATAGATAAATGAAATAGTCTTTGCTTTGCATGTTGGTAGCAATTATGTTCAATGTTCCATGATCAAATTGGAATTTAGAAGTTGATTTTTGTGGGGAGAGGAAAACCGGAGAAAAGCCCTGAAGAACCAACAAGCAACTCTACTCACATAAGAACACTGAGTCCAGGAATCAAACCCCAGTCGTAACCTAATAAAAGAAAAATACCTGCTGTGACTTATTGAATCTATGTATTTCATCCATGAAAAGAATAGTCTTGCGCTTGAACATCTGTTGTTCATTTTTGGCCACTTTTATCACTTCCTTGACATCATTAATACCACTTGTAGTTGCAGACAAAGTTACAAACCTTGATTGACCACTTTTCTTGGCATTATTTGCAATGATGTGAGCTAATGAAGTCTGAAAAAGTATTAAATCAAATGTTTAGCCCCATAAATGGCCATACAGTAGCTTCAAGATGAAAGGGTAAGTGTAGAACTGGATGATGTTTACTTGCATAGGTATCTGAGCTTGGGGGCTCCCCCTCCTCCCCAAACACTCACATTTCTTATACAACAATGGATTCAGGGGGAGATCAGATCTCTTGTATATATGGGTTACCAAGATAATCTCATATCCTCTCCCCCATTAAAAGTGAACATCCCCTAAGCTCTTCAAGAAACAAGATTTTTAAAAGGCCCTGTTTGTTGCACTGCAATTTTCTCAGCAACTTGTCTCACAATGCTTGTAATATACAGGGCTCGAAATAGGAAACAATTATAGCCTGCCAGTCCAGTAAATTTTGCCTGCCTTTTTATCATTCTTATTTTCGATTTGGCAGTTCACTGTTATTTTTGCCAGCCAAACCTTAAGTTTTGCCTGATGTTTGGCCATTGGCAGGCCGCTATTTCGAGCCCTAATGTAGTGTTGCAGGTTGTGAAGGTGAGGTGTTACACTGGAACTCGATCTCAGCAACTTGCAGTAACTTGAAAAATATGCCTTAAAATTGTGAGAAAAGTTGTTGGACGGTGATACACAGAGCAATGGCGTTGCCAGTTCTGCAACCCATTGCGAAAAGTAGAACTGCATTATTCTTTGTGCAACACTTCTCGTAACAAAAAAAAATTGATACACTCAACACCTGATACACTGCAACTCATACCACAATGGCACTGTGAGACAAAGTTGCCGAGAAAATTGCACAGTATAACAGGGGATTGAGGAATAAGTATAAACATCTGGGATATGTGATGTTGAAAAAAGGACTGGTCCACAAGGGATACCAGAATAGACCCCTTGCAGCATGTCAGAATGCAGCTCCCAATTTGGGGGGTAAAACAATAGATTATAACTCTCAGGAGATTGAAATTCTTTTGTTTTCTCCTCCAAATTGAGCTGTTATGATGTCACATGAAAGGGGTCTATAGGAATAGGAAATCATTATACTGGCCGTTAATTTCCTGAACCAGATCCATGGGGACTCATGAAATAGGAGAACTAGGCTAAAACTGGGAACAAAATGGTGTGCTATTGATCCTCACCTACACCCAAGGATGCCTAATTAAAGGTTATAGTGCAGGAACTGTGGTTCCAGAATTTGCAAGGAGGGGGGGGGGGGGGGTGGGGGTGTCCAAAATGAAAAAAAAAGACGATACAGTGATGTCACCAATAATCCTGATCAGACTTATGCATTTTGTACTTAGAATTATTTGTGGGGTGTCTGGTGCACCAATGCACGCTCCCTGGATATCTGCCCCTATAGTAAGTTGTCTTACCTTGCCGCAGCCAGGGGGTCCCCACAGGATCATTGACGGCACCTCATTGGCATCCAGAAGAGAACGTAGAAGGCAGTTGTCTCCCAAAATCTTTGACTGGCCCACATAATCATGAAGAGAACATGGTCTCATTCTTTCAGCAAGTGGCACAAAGTCATCTCTGGAAGATTTCCCCTTCAGTTTACTGGGGGGTCCCGTCATAGATTTAGGAATGTCAATCAGTTTTGGGTTCTTTTGAATGGGTAAATTACCTGATGATGCACTATTACTTTCCTTAGTTTTTTGAAAAAATGTTGAACTTGAAAGTTTTGAGTCAATCTTGGTTCTCTTCCCTGGCGGTGAGGTGTCTGTTTTTCCCGCCAAAGTCGACGAATCTCTCTTCTGTAATTTTGGAGAAAACTTTTCGGTAGTTTTCGCCTGGAAATTTGCTTCCAAATCTCTTGGTTTCTTTGCTGGGCTAAAAAACGAAGACTTGCGTACATCTGTCTTCTTCTGCGTCGCCATTTGAGCTGATTTAGTCGTATTTTCGCCAGGATCTTTTCCAGACGTTTCTGATGCTGTCAGACAATCTTCCACATGCTGGGTGATTGTTGATATTGGAAAAGATTTTGCACAAATTGGACACTCTGCAAAATTCGATTGCGACATAACTCCTCAAGACCATAGACTAGAACCATATAAACAGTTCCTTACAAAAATCACCACAAAAACTATTCATTTTAACCCCAAAATATAGCCCCAAAGTTAACTTACTTATCATTAACATTACCATAGATAACAACAGCTGAGCCCGCGAATATCGCGCTGTAGTAATGACGTCATTTCCGGTTTCCTCTTTACGTTTTCAAAATGGCGAACACACAGTTCAGAACATATGTTTGGGATCCTGTCTTAATAATTTCTCAAATTTTCGCTCTACAGTGTACATATTATCTCTCTTTAGGGTTCTGGATATATTTAGTTGATTATTGGTCAAGTTCAATACGATCGCTTGATCAGTTCTTCAATTATAAGGTATTTTTTGGGACGTTTTTGTTGGCGTGTTGGAAAAATTTTGTTGAGTATGTTGTCGAAAAATTCACGAATTTTGCTTTCTTTTTCAGCAAATAACTACTTCCACGTTAAAAGGAAAGCTTATTATTACTTCATTTTGCCTTAATTCGTTATCCGGGTAAGAGATTTTCAAAAATATTTACGATAATTTTTTACGATTTCGACATAGTAAGCTTAAATTTTTGTGAGAAGATCTGTCTTCACGAACGGTATTTCGTTTTCTTTTTAGCTTGATTTTAACTTGTTTTTCATGCTTGATTCCTATTCCTTTATTGTGGCTTTTGGGATTTTAAGTTTGCCTATGACTCACGAATTTAGTAGCTATCTCTCTTCTTTTTTCTATCGTCTTCAGGAAACCGTCTTCAGAACGAAAAATACCATTTTCCCTGCGCTAATTTTTCTTTGCTCTTAAGGCTGTATTTTCAAGTTTTTCATAATCATTTCATTGTTTCTTATTTATTATTATAATGTTTTACTTTATAGTTATGCTTCATGTTTACTTACATTGTGAATCTATTGTGTATTTTTTAGTCACACTGTTGAACAGTTAGATAAATTTATCTAACTTAGATAATTATTAAGGTGACATCACCTAAAATAGAAAATGTGTACTAAAGTAACGGTCATGCAAATCTGGAGGTTTACTTTACCAGAGAATGTGTGAAGAGACTGTCAGTTTTATCATTTCCCCCCCTGATGTCAGTAGCCGTTTACTCGTAGATTGAAATTTGTGATGTCAGCTAAAATAGTTAATAACTTATCTAATTTAGTAAACGTCAACTGTGCAACAGTGTGACTAAATGCACTGCAATATGCTGAGCATTTTTTCACAAAAAAATGTTTTAGCCCAGCATCAAGGACCGTATAATTATGATAAAAGATTATTCTCTCAATTTCATTATCTCTTATGCTTGTTTTTCTTTTTACAACAGTGCTGTGGCTTTATGGTTCATTGTTAAGAGAGGGAAACAAGTAAGTAAACAAGTATTGTCTGATTCACAAATCTTATTTAACATCAGTTCAGATTTCTTGAAGTTCCATTTAATTGGAGCTTAAATGGGTGTAGTCATGTGACCTAACGACAAAATCACATGACAGGACATGTAACGTTAAGTGAGTAGCAGGAGTGCAGTCACCTCTCCACCCTAGCCTGTAGTCATCATCACATGAGCAGAGTTTGCCACATCTCTCCATTGATTTGCAGGCTTTTCTCCAAGTTCTCCAGTTGAATTGCCCACTAATTATAAGATATGCTTCACTTGTCACGCACAAAGGCTCCGACAAAATTACAGCACACTGACAAGATTACAAGGCTCAGTGCTAAATTAGATTTATACTTTTCTCCTGTCAAGAATCACTGAGCATTTAGTACGGAGCCTCACATTGAAACCTTTGTGCGTAGCAAGCGAAGCATATTTCCTCTCTCCTAATGAATCCTTCTTCAATAGAGCTATATATGTACTATTTCCTGAAATGGAAGAAGAACTACCCTATATCTTCATCTTCCCTTGAAAATTCAAATATTCCTGTTCTATGGTATGGATATTGTAAAGATATACTTTTTTCTTTACACTTAAAAGTATTTATTATTTTTCCTTCCAGTGTTTGGACTTCACTACAACTACATTTGTTATCCATCTAGTATTCTGCTGTGTATATTCTGGATTCCCCTTGTCCTGGACATGGTGGATTGTGAACATTATTTGGGTGGCTTTGATGGCCATCATTGGAGAGTTTGTCTGCATGAGAACTGAACTAAAAGCCATCATGGTTTCTGTTGGATCTGCAAGAAATTCTGTCTGAGATGAATCTATTAAATGCATTACGAAGAGTTAACAAAATCTGCCATGCTGACACTACTTCTAGCTTGTGTTCGTAAAGACAGTGTGTGATCTTGTGGCTTTTATTACGAGGTTGTGAATCTGCCTTTTGGACTGACAAATAGCATAGACAAGACTCTTCTGCCAAAGAGGTGATATGACATATATACACATATTTCAATGAAGGTTATCGCAGCAGAAGCCAGGATCACCTGCAAACAATGCTTTAATTTGCTGAAGATTCAGGACAACACTTAAAGAAATGAGACAGTTACAGCCTACCATTACAAAATGACTAAAATAATCGCGTCTAAATAATAAATAAGGAGTAAAATACAGAATGTTTTTTTGCCGTCTTGTGTAGTTGCTTGTTGCTTGTTGCTTGTTTGTTTTGAGACATGAACGTTAATGTTGTAGGCATGACAATGGGATGTTTTTCTTCTCGTATTTTCACACTACGGTGGATTCTATATTAAGTCAAAGATCACCTAAAAACAACCTCAAGGACACTTGATCTACACCACTTGTGCTGGTTACACTTAGATTACAATTACAAGGCTACAAATAAGTGACGGTTATCGGACAAATGTCCAGTAAAAATAACCACTTGACTGGTGAATGATTCCCCTTCTCTGGACATTTGACCAGCCATACTTGGGTTTGGCAGGTCAAATATTCCTCTGGCCTGACAAATGATCTGCTAATCAAAAATTATTTGTAGCCTTGCAATTATATGCAGGATCATCACCAACATACTGCAGGTTTTAACGAAAAGCAATTTAAGTGTTTCCCCTTAGAAATATCTTCAATAGACCCCTTCCACGTGACGTCAGAGCAGCTCAATATGGAGGACAAAACAAAAGAATTTCAATCTCCTTAGAATTTGAACCTATTGTTTTGTCCTCCAAATTGAACTGCATTCCGACGTGCTGCAAGGGGTCTTAGGAAATAATAATTCATATTTTCAAGATTTTCTTAATAGAGGCTTTGCACCATCACGTGATGGCAGCCATGACAGGAGGCAGGAACAATTGAATCTGGTCTAATCTGATTTAAATGGGAAAGAATTCAGTTTTGCAGGGGGAAAAGACTATTGTTGTGCCTCCTCACTTGATGGTGCAAAGTCTCTATAGGGCCAAGATTTGTGGATCTCAGCAGTACATCCCTATCAAAACCAGCCCAAGCGTTGAAGATGCTCTTGAATACTTACCGTGTACAAGGGCACATGCGTATATGAGATGTCATGGAACTACAGTACCTTGATTGACATTGAACAAAATCCACACTTTGTTGTGACTGGGAATGATCTGTGTATAATTAATATATATGTACAATATAATGTAGTAATATAACTGATGCGAATAGCCCATGATCAAGCACAAAGCAATTCAAGACGAGGCTTCGGGGAAACAATGAAGTAATCCTAATATTCTTCTATTTCCCTGGAGCCTCACCTTGGCTTGCTTTGTGTGTGATCACTCAACCAGAATATCGAAAGTAGGCTATTGTATGAGAATTAAAAATAAATTATGAAACTCTAAGAATTATTAGTAATCACTGTGATGTTAATGCGATTTACATGATACAACTTTTGCCTACAACAGTTGTATGTAATCTACTTATGCCACGCTTGTATATAAGATGAATTGTTTCATGTAAATCAACTCTACAACTTTTTCTTGTCGTACGCAACAGTCATGAGCAAGTTGTAGTGTTGATTCGCACAATGCAATTCATGTCGTAACTGTGGCATAAGAAGATTGTATGTGACAGTTGTACCTTTGTTGTATCATGTAAATCAGCCCTTATGCCAATGAATGGAACAGAACAGGAACAAACAGTAACAGAACAGGACAGAACAGAAACTATTTTTTACAGAACAGGAACAGAACAGAACAGAACAGAAACTATTTTTTACAGAACAGGAACAGAACAGGACAGAACAGAAACTATTTTTTACAGAACAGGAACAGAACAGAACAGAAACTATTTTTTACAGAACAGAACAGAACAGAACAGAAACTATTTTTTACAGAACAGGAACAGAACAGAACAGAAACTATTTTTTACAGAACAGAACAGAACAAATTATTTTTTACATAACAGAACAGGAACAGAACAGAACAGAAACTATTTTTTTACAGAACAGAACAGGAACAGAACAGAACAGAAACTATTTTTTACAGAACAGAACAGGAACAGAACAGAACAGAAACTATTTTTTACAGAACAGAACAGGAACAGAACAGGACAGACCCTTACAACACAGAACATTTTCAGCTTTTTGGCTCATTTATATTTATTTGAACACATATTTCATCTACAAAGGCTGTCACAGTTAATTTATTTCTGTACCATCAATATCATTGCTGTTACGATGTTAATGATTTAAATCAAATGAGTGCCATCAATGAATTCTACTGGATAAACAGATTATAAGAACTTCGTGATGACCAATAGGTTACCATGGTAACCTAGAGGCAATGCCATACTAATGTGCGTAGTGTGAGCACTGCAGTAGTCGCAGGCCAAGACATGATCTTGAAGCATTTTTGGGCAGTGTCATTAATGCGAGTGATTTTGAAAATGCCTGTTTTTCATTTCTGGGGCAGCGACAAGTGCTCGCGCATCTTGAAAATGGTCTATTCTAGTGGATATGTGTCTAACGTTGATGCACATTATTATTCCTAGGTGTATGTTTTGCTAGTGCATGCAGTGCGAGTAATTGGCTACAAGTTCCTACTGCGGTGCTTAAGGTGCATGCTATTTGTGTGCTACTAGTTAGTGCATATTATAAACTAAAATTTGTTTGATCCTAATTGAAGAATAAATTAGATTGAGAACTAGAAGCTTACATTGTCAGCACCACCCACATGAATAAATTTTCACTCCGAAATCAAAATCGTTCATATCATAACATACTGATCACAAAACTTTCTTCATGAAAATCAATAGAAACTTCCAAAAAATACTCCATGTACAATAGTGTGTGAATCGAAAAACCGTGAGCACTTAGAAATATTTCAAGAATGTTTCTTAACCAATCAGAAGCGTTATTGTTTCCATCATCTTGTGTTTAAGGAGTCATTTCTGATTGGCCAAAGAACAATAGAACATTCCTGGAATATTTATAGGTGCCCATGGTTTTTCGATTCGTACTGTAATTACTGTTGAAAACTTAAATCGTATGATGTCAATGAGCAATGAAAACTCTGGCTGACATCCTACACAAGTACAGTGATTCTCAATAATATGTTTGGAATCAGTGCCATCGCTACAAAAGAAGATTTTGGTGGAAATAAATGAAAGTGTTTCAGAGACATTATTGAAAAACACAAAGTTCTAAGGTTGTGTGCCTTGTTTGACATCCACCAAAACCTACCTTGTCACATCACGTGCTATTAAAGGGGCACTTGGACGAAAACGCCCAAATTTTTGAAAGTCTGAATTCAAGTATTTGAGGATAATATGACTCAATTATGATTATGAAAAACCAGATTGACAAACATTTTTGCTTGGGAGCCACTTGTGAAATTGAGAAATTTTGGTTTAAAAACTAAACGAACAATAGGGTTGAGTAAATGACGTCATTTACTCACAATTTGGATGCTGAAAAAAATATATAATTTTTATCCGCAAATTTTGACTGTGAAGAAAATATGTTGCTTGGCTACTATTGGGGCCATATAGATAGGTTTAACCAAGTTTCAAGTCATTCCCAATTTTCATCCATTTTCATCCAAGTGCATCTTTAAGAAGCTCTGTAACACTAGATTACACCATTAATTTTTACATAGACATTAATAAAACTAATTACCATTTTGATATGCTAATATTTGAAGTCTTTAGTCCATAGGATGTTACTTCATGTATGGTACAGAGATGTTTTAACCAGATACATTTACAGTGATGAACAAAACAATGCACCATACATGATGTTTCCACCCATTGATATTTTTAAGAAGGCAGATCATGAAGGTGTTAAAGTCACAATACAATCTACAATAATATATCTAGTCATAACTTAGCATTTTAACCTTTTTCTGAAAGCATTAGAATTATATATAATTATACCAGAATTCTCTTTGCTCTAGCTAGGGTAGCTAGCCACCCAATCAACCCCTCTGGTCAATCTACTCCCCCTGCCCTGCAAGGTCATGACGTATGGTAAGGTTGCAGTACAGAATGGCCCTATTTCACTATGACATCACAGCTTGTTTACATGGACAAGAATAATAGAAAATTAGGCTAAATCTTCCTTTGCTCGGGATATCAGTGTAATATTTAGCTTTTATCACTTTCCACTATAATAATCATAAACCAAATTTTATCGTGATTCAATTTGTTGTGCTGCTACTTTGCCCCCTCTGACGACCATGATCCTTAGCGTTAAAACACTAGATTGTTTTGATGTGACGTCATAGTGAAATAAGGCAATTGACTACATTGGTCAAAATGAGTTCTGTATCTGTCTGTACTGTGAATCATAACTTACAGTCATACACATGTCCTGTATATGATACCGGTCCTACAGCTATGCCGAGTCTAGGGTGCATTATTGGTGCATTAAAAATATGTGCTATATTAAAATTAAATAAATAGATCCCTTTCACATAACGTCAAAGCAGCTCAATTTGGAGGACAAAACAAAAGAATTTCAATCTCCTGAGAATTGGAACCTATTGTTTTGTCCTCCAAATTGAGCTGCATTCCGACTTCCTGCAAGGGGTCTATTAGTCAACATGCTTACCAACCCAAAATTGTGACACTTGTGGTGCGATCAAGTCCTGTAATTGATCTTCAGAATCACTGATAACAATGATGCATTTCCTGCTAATAAATCTACGAGAATTTTAGCGCAGAAGTCAACATTATATTAATTCTTATCTCATTATCTCATTATAACTATAGTTTTATGATATTTTGAGTTTTTTTTTTAATTTTACGAACAAATAATTGAATAAGTGCTACGTATGTGAAATTGACTAACTAATAAGGCCCAGCGTAAATATCAAATTTAGTGTGCCGAATCTAATGCAAATGTTATAATGCTAATGTTTAAATTTATTTGCATAAGACTCGGCACAGGTCAAATTCGGCATCTATACTGGGCGTAAGGAATTAATTGAAGGCTTACAGCTAATTTACATCACTAGTAAGTCGAATGTGTAGATTTGAGTCTTGGTGGCTTCCTTTGAAATTCTAAGTCTTGGCATCTGACTACGATCTAAAGTCTAGCATCTCAAAATATTTTTATTTCAAAAATACTTTTTTTGGTGCTGATACTTAGCGATGTGGTTGGCAAGTAAATACTTTTGGAAAATATTTCACAATCATTCATGATAGCAGGTCCAAAACCTAATTTTTAACTGGATTTCTTTTTGGAATATCGGAGCCGTTGATCAGAGATTTGGAATGTTAATATGAAGACTTGAAAACTACATTTGAATCCTTGGATTTACTGGTTACGTGTGATGTAAATTAGCTGTAAGTGCTTTAAATTTTATAACTTGGAAATGTAAAGACCCCTTTTGAAATTATCTTGGATGTGAGGCTAACATGGAAATACAAAATACATGGCACAAATTCTATTGAGAAAAAGCGTGATTTATTTTATATTTTGTTAGCCTCACTGTTGAATAGTTGTATTAGGTCCATTTTGAAGAAATATCGCTATGTTCATTTATCATCCCTTTAGAGAAAGCAAAACAAAACTTGCTATTTGAAAACTTAGGTTATAGATAGTAAAGTCGAAACTAACGCTCAAGTTTAAAAAGAACTAATAGTTAGAGGTATGATGTTTCTCCAAAGTTCTTTGAGCTGAATGCTTATCCGATATCAAAAAAGTACAGCATTGGTTTATGGTCCCTTTTGATGAAAATTATAGAAAAATCACCGATCCTTTAATTCTCTTTTAACTCTCTTTGAGAGACGTCCAAACACCAATCCACCTAAGAATATTAATGCAAGTGCGATGGCGATGACCATTAAGAAGTAGTTTTTGGAAGGTGAAGCAGAGAGGGACAAGGCAACATCACTCAAAGTTTCAAACTGAGCAAGCTGAAACAAAATAAGAGCATTCTGATCAATGGCTGTCCCTATGTAACTCTCTCTTAACCCCAGAATTCTGTCATTCTTACTGCCCATGCTTGATAAAATGCCAGACTCTGGGAAATCCTAGAGCGCAGTAGCCAGAAATCTGGCTACCTGGTATGTAATGAGCATGACCACAGTTGTTAATAAGCTGACAGTCGGCTGATAGTGATAATGATGGCAATGCTGATAATCATGACGATGACACTAATAATTGATGATGCTGATGATTGTTGGTTACTGCAGATGTTGGTGATAGAAAAATTCAGATAATGTGTAGATTGACATCTCTCATTACTGTGATTCTCAATATTCTGCGAACTCAGACATTTCAACGGCTTGTTGTGAAATTGGTTTTTCGCTGCCGTCAATCAAAACTAATCAGTCGGTACCTTTTATATTTTTGACTGGCGGCAGTGAAAAACCAAATTCCAATGGGAAACTCGCTATTACCGAGTTTGCAGAATATTGAGAATCGCAGTAATCTTTGGAAATACAAATGGCTGTGATATTTTTTACACAACTTTTTCATCTTATTACCTAAAAAAAAAAACTTTCATATTTTACAGTCAAAGAATAATATTGTACTATATCCATTCTTACCTTGCCGACACCCCACATTCTCATTCTAATAGTAAGCATAGCATTACAGCTCTTGCTAAGTCGATATCTCTTTTTGGTCTTTATTTCCAGAAGGCATTGCATGACTACAAGAGAAATGATGAGAATTATGGCCTTTGCTACTAAGGCAGTGATATACAGTTAGAGAGAATACTGTTACCATGGAAGACTTTTTTACTCCTACCCAGAAATTTCCACAAACTAATATACTTGCAATATCCTGTACAATATTGCTACTAAGGCAGTGATATACAGTTAGAGAGAATACTGTTACCATGGAAGACTTTTTTACTCCTACCCAGAAATTTCCACAAACTAATATACTTGCAATATCCTGTACATAAACCCGTTCCTAGGTTTAGAAATTCGTATCTAAATGTTTTTTTTCTTTATTCATTTGGTGCTTCATTAAAACAAATGTGTGAGGTCACTAAGGATCAAACTATGGATTTCTTGCTCAGCAGGAATCACACTAACCAACCAAGCCACACTTGCTCCTTAAAACAAGTGTGTGAGGTCACTAAGGATCAAACTATGGATTTCTTGCTTAGCAAGCAGCACACTAGCCAACCAAGCCACACTTGCTCCTTAAAACAAGTGTGTGAGGTCACTGAGGATCAAACTATAGACCTCTTGCTTAGCAGGCAGCACACTAACCAACCAAGCCACACTTGCTCCTTGAAACAAGTGTGTGAATCACTGAGGATCAAACTATGGACCTCTTGCTTAGCAGGCAGCACACTAACCAACCAAACCACACTTGCTCCTTAAAACAATGTGTGAGGTCACTGAGGATCAAGTTAGCCGTCAATACAGAGTGTTAATGAAGTTAATACCTCGTCCATGTCCTGGGGGAACCTCTTCACAATAGTGGGTCAGATCAGTAATACATGCTTCATGAAGAACAGGGTCGGCATAGATGTCTGTTTTGCCCTCCTTCATGGTTCGAATAACCTCCTGAATTAATAATAAAGATAATCAAATACTATTTCATACCCTTTTCCTCAACTGACAATCACTTTTATACTTGATAAATGTTTTTAGTGCCCAAAATGTTTTCCCATATGCATCTTTTGTAGTGATATGTGCCGTACTATGAACACTTCCACAAGTTTTTTTTATTTTTTTTAAATTTCTTTTTGACATTTTTTGACAACTTGTGAATTGTGCTCTTTACTGCTAACCAATTAGGTATTTGCGCTTCACTTTGATGCTCCGATAGGTGGAGTTCGTACATTTAACTTTGCACAACATTGTTACATTGATGTACAAACTCCGCCTATCAAAGTGCCGATACCTAATTGATTTGACGCTGATTATAACCTGTTAACTCAATATCCCTACTCACCCCATAGCACTTAGAACCTGATATTTTCTCCAGATTATTTCTCAAGCATTCCTCTACTTTGCCCTTGCCTGGCGTAATCTCACCACAAATTTCTCCAACCTAAAGCCAAAGTTTGTTAACCCAGGTTTGTTAATCCACACATGAACTGACCAATCACAGGCTTTAAAGTGCCTATGACACATCTGACTATATTTTAAGTATAGATTGACATGCCGTGAGCTGTTGACCAGCCAGAAAAAAAATTAGTTTGAGTGATGCGTCTTGAAATTATGAAGGTTTTTCCATACCATATGCTAATGACTGTGACATCAGGGGAGTCATCATTTAATATACAAAACGTAACTGCTACAGATAAATTGAGTTTGGAATTCATCACTTTTTTACCTATAACTCTCATACAAAACTCTCATATTGAAAATTATTTTTCACATAGTAGCCATTGCTTTGAATTACAAGCAACAACTAAGGCAGCATTCATTTTTTTAGGAGGGGGGGCGGAGGAATTAGAGGAATCAAATAGAAAAAAAATGCTAGCCCCCATAGTAAGGAATTGAATATTTCGATAACCCCCCCACTTCCAAATATAAAAATTTTCTAGCCCCCCCCCCTCCAGAAAAAGACTATTAAAAAAAACAACTGTGTTCCATTATATACAGTATCTTATTCATGACCCCCCCCCCCCCCTGGTTCAACATTCAAAAAAAATGTGACCCCCCCTTTTTATCTAGTAATTTTTTAATGACCCCCCACCCCTAATTCCTCTGCCCCCCCCCCCCCCTCCTAAAAAATAAATGCTCCCTAATAAACATAAATGACTCCCTGACATCACAGTCATTAGCATATGGCATGAAAAAACCTTTATAACTTCAAGACACATCACTCAAACTATATAATTTTTTTGGGTACACAACAGCTCACCTCATGTAGAATCTTTACTAAGAAGATTGTCAGATGTGTCATAGGCACTTTAATGCTCAGCCAAGCAGACCTACATTACATCTCGGTAAATAAGAGGACATACCATGCAAAACCATCAGAAATTTGTTTTTTACCATAACAAAGTCAAATAGAAGGTCCAAAAATGAAGAAAAAGTTTGAAAGAAAAAAAGTTGCTCAAGCAATTCATCATTTATCTGTATGTTGCAAAATAATGATCGTTGTAGCAGCAATTGAAGTTTAATTTTAAGAAATAAAACAACAACCTTCAGTTTAAACATGTTCTGTGTGTCTTTCTATTTACCATGCCTCTTGACCAATTAGCATGGGAGAAATTTCACAATAAAATTATGGTTTTTAAAAAAACTATTATCCATAATAATATCAGTCCAGAGATGAAAACCGTGCCATCAACCTCGAAAACAGACATTTGCCTTGGTCCATATATTCAAGACTTCAGGCACAGTTTTCCCTTTCCTTTTCCCTCCTGGTAAATAACCTCCATTTAGTAAAGAATGACAGGAGATACCAAAGTGGGAAAAGAAAATTGAAAATGACAAATTGAATGCAAGAAAGATTAAGAAAATGGGAACAAAGAGATCGAACAAGTACCTCTTTATGACAGGCTTTTGAGAGAACAGGATCAAGACGATAGTCCAAAGCTTCCTCATGCATAACAGAGCGGATGTAAGCCTCACAATCTTCAGAGAGTTTCTACAAAAATTAAACCAAACAAACTATAAGTGATCTCGCAATTCCTGAAAAAAATTGATATTTTTCAGAACTCCACAGTTTGACCATTATTCCAAAACTTCGGGAAGCATGGGTGACATAGCAGTGAGAGCACTTGCCTCTAACCAGAGTGACTGGGGTTCGAGTCCCTGATTTTCCTCCCTCTGTACAAATCAACATGTGAGTTGAGTGTTGTATGTTGTAAATATAGAATGTAGTGGTAATGTGTGAAGCGAACCTCATGGAAGAGCCCATTATGGGAGTGATGGTTGTAAAATATAAATATATGTTTTGTTCTCTCCCTTATCAAAAGGGTTTTTCTCTTAGTTCTACAGCTTCCTCCCTCAAAACTATATGTCCAAATTAATATTCTCACATCATTGAGCATGTGCTCAGAGTTTTTCTTGACATTTTCAATGTCGGATGGTTATGTTTGTAAGGTTTTTCATGTATATTATTAACAAGTAATCATATGGTTTCGAGTTCAATTTGGGATAATTCACACTTTTCAAATAGCTCAAACTCTTTGAAAAACACACTCATGCAAATTAATCCCAAATTGAACTCGAAATCATATGATTACCTATACTAAGCTATCACAACCCTTTTTCAAAATATCTTTAGCTATAAAATGTCATCATGCTTGATGCCTGGTATTCATTATTATCTTGAAGAAAAAACACCAACTTACTTCCATGTTCTTCCTAAGGCAACCAACCATCTGACCTTCACCAGGTTTAACATCCTTACAGAACTTTTTCATGTCTCTCTTACAGGCTCCCTGTAATTCAGGGTCTAGTTGATAATCTAGCAAAATCAAAGAACGTGTTACTTAATCAGCACTGGATGTTATATACCTCTTTCTAAAAAATACGATAGGTTAGAGGTCATTCAACGACTCATCAAAGAATAGCTACAACAACTATTTTCAAGGCCTTGATTATTCATGTTTAGTTGTATGCCAATAATTCCTTTCTGTCCCATCTTGGAATGACCTATTGTAATTTTTTTTAGATCAGAATATTTATTAATCACATACTTTTGTATTGTGTCTTTTGTCTCTTTGCGACCATGCTACGACACCTGAACAACAACAATCATGATGGAGTTAAAATAATTTCATTTACAAGATGCTTCCTGTGTTTTTTTTGTCTGTTTTTTGTAAGCCTTTTTAATTGTTTAACATTCTTGTACAATAAAAAATACTGTTATACATAAATACATGGGTGTAGAGGAGGATGGGGGAATGGATGAGATGAACTAATGGGAAGGACTGGATGGAGTTTTGGGAAGGGTTAATGGGATGGAATAGAATAATGAATGGAATGGGATGGACAGATGGATGGTTGGGAAAGTGGATGGATGGGAAAGTGGATGAATGGATGGATTGATGGATAGATCGATGGATAGATAGGTCGATGGATGGATGATTTTGATGATGGATGGTTGGATGGATGGATGGATGGATGGATGGATGGATGGATGGATGGATGGATGGATGGATGGATGGATGGATGGATGGATGGATGGATGGATGGATGGATGGATGGATGGATGGATGGATGGATGGATGGATGGATGGGATAATGGATGGGATAATGGATGGGATAATGGATAAGCTAATGGATTGATGAGAAAGGTCTACTGAAATGGATGGATAAATAAAGGGATGGAATGGGATAAGATAGGATAAATGAATAACAAAAAGGAATAACTAACTTGGGATCCATCTTTGGTTCATGCTTGTGGTCCTTCAAGCATTTCAAGATGTCACCTGGCTCAACATCTGAACAGAAGTGCTGTACACAAACAAAAAGCAAACAATTTTAAACACTGAAGGTTAAGGAACATCCTAGCAATCTGGAGCTGGGGCTTCTTGCTGCTTTTTGAAATTCAACAGGCATTCAGCATGTAAAGAATTGCAAAGAATGCCTGGTTGATTTTTGTCCAAAGATTGAAAATTGGCGTAACATAAATGTTTTAGTTTAGAACCTCAAAAACCTCACTTTAACCCACTGTAGTCTAAATGTTGGACATTGAATTGAGTACCAAAATGCAGACACACCCCATGCACCCCCATGTATGGACATGATTTTCCTTAATTGATTATTCCTCATTTGATATCTCAATATAACAAAATCTTCACCTCGATTGCTCTCTGGCATGTCTTGACCAACTGGAAGTCAATATCAGGCATCTGCATTTCATTTTTCTGAAAAAAAAAATTAGAAAAATAAGTAACACTGCTTCCAGAATGAGTAATGCATGCTTCTTAACGTTTTTTAAGGATGTAGTTACTATTACTGCATTTTTCATAAATATGCGGACTCTATAATTTATTGCGAGTTGCTCATTGGAATTTGGTTTTTCACTGCCGCTAATCATAAATAAAAGGTACCGACTGATTATTTTTGATTGATGGAAGCGAAAAACCAAATTTCAGCATGCAGCTCTCAGCTACTGAGTTGGCATGTTTATGAAAATAGCAGTAAAAATTGAAGAACCAGAACTAGGATAAAATGTACACTGGTTAAACTTTAGTTCTAAAATAAAAAATGATAAGCTTTTGGCTGTCTGTACAGCCTTTAATGAAGGATAAAAGATGGAAAATTACAATATAAATAGAAAGTTCATTACTAGTTTGGCCACCACACACGTTTACTATCTCTTAATTAAGTATATTATTTAAAAAATATGTGAATTTTTATATATTGTATTTATATAATTATATGTATGTATAATTCTGCTTAGAGAAAAAATTGTAAATTGTAATAGCACATGTAAATAAATTAAAGTCTAAAGTCTAAAGTCTAAAACATTGAAAATCACTTTAAAGAATAGAGTATTGTCCTGGTAAAGGGTCTGAATTGTTATCAGTATTGGAAATTGAGGCAGTATGCCACAATTCTAGAGTCTTACGAACACAAAAATTACCCAAATCAATGACCTTAGAATATTCAAAGTCAATAGAATGATTATTTGACTAAGCATGATCGGCAATGTTTGATCCTTTTGCACATATTTTTAAGTTCCTGATGTGTTCTTTCTTCCTTGTTTGGAAACATCTGCTGGTCTTTGACCAACATAGCACCATAGCTTATACTTTAAAACAAAATTTTAACCTGTGTACATTTTATTTTCATCAAGATAGTAGTTACTAAGGGTAGCACCCCAGGTCGCACGTCGGCCGAATGATGGCCATCTGACGGCCGTTTGACGGTGATTTGTCGGTCATTTGACAGTAGTTTGTCAGCCGTTTTACGGTAGTTTGTCAGCTGTTTAACAGTAGTTTGTCGGTAGGTTGTTGGTCGTTACTAAGTTGAAATATTGGAACAACATAAGTATACAGTACCTCGCGTTCAAAGATTTGTTCCTGGCATTTCTCATTAAGGGAGTCAAAATTATCCTTGAGGCACTCCAATACCTGCAAAAGAAAAGAGATTTTGTTTATCAACACATATCGAGTTAGTTTTCATCTCAAATCATATGAAATTATTGAATAAATAATTGTTTTCCTAACATAAACCAGCTCATCTGAAATGGCTTGCTCTGTTGAATTTGACAATGTTTCTATCTGAATTAACAGATTTCCGATGGTTTAGCATGGTATGTACTCTTATTTCCCAGGATATGACATCAAAAAATGGTTCAAATGTTATGTACCCACAAGGCATACTGACTTTTGATGTTATATAACTGTTTTTTATCATAACAAAGTGAAATAAAATATCCAAAAACGAAGAAAAAACTGTTTCAAGCAGGCACTGGATCCTTGCACGAGCGATTCGTCATTCTATTGGTATGCCCTCTAAGGTTTCTCCTCTTATTTACCATGGCTCTCGACCAATCAGCGAGCAAGAAATTTCACAGTTATGGTATAAATGTTGGTTCACTAAAACTGAAATCAATTTTACCTTAGCCTGTCCTGCTGTGATGTGAGAACAATGGGTTTTCGCATCATCACCACAAGCACCAAATAATTCAGGGTCAAAATGAATGTTTTCTCCCTAAAATATTGATACGATTATAATTAGATAACAATTCAATCTTGTGACAATCAAACTTTACGTTAAAACAGAAGTAATATGAAAAATACTATTGACATTGGTAGAGAGATTTTAGCAAACACAATGCATAATATTATGAAAGATGACGACGCCTATGCTGATATGAAATGACTTCCAAAATGACCATTGACATCACGATACCACATTCAAGATGCCATTTCACCTGTTTTCAGGACGCTGTGATGTCAACAGCCATTTTGGAAGTCATTCATCATTGAGCTTACTATCCTCTTTCATGTCTCTATGTGTTTGCTAAATCCCACCTGACCCTCCCCCTGGTTCTGCCCATGCAACACAATGACCACATGTACATCAGCTGAAATATCAACACAATAACACCATCATCAACAACAGTGATAACTTGCATTACTATATGAAATAGAGTGTGATATTGAGTGACATCAAAATGATAAAATTGATATCCCCACTCCCACCAGTGGCCAGTGGGGATACGATTTATATCAACACTGGTGGTGTCAAATTTCGACTTTTTGCTCAGCAAGTCTCAAATTCCCCGTTATTTTTCATTGAAGATTTCATATAATAAAAAGAACATTACATGGCCGCTTGGAAATACGAATTTTATCTTCTCGTGCTGATATTATCTTTCACTCGTTCGCTGCGCTCACTCATGAGAGATAATATCAACACTCGAAGATAAAATTCGTATCTCCGAGCGACCATGTAATATCCTCTATATATCATCAACGAAAATGACAAAAGAACAAAAAATGATAACACCAACTTAATTCATCGACAACAAGAAGGACAACAATAACATCAGCAGCATTATCAATATCAACAGCCGCACCAGTACATAACTGCAACATCATTACAGTGCCCCAAATCATAAAATTTGCCATCTCAATGAAGTAGTTTCGGTGGACATCAATCAATGCATTTCCATGACACTCCATGGGCACATACCCTTGAACACTTCATGTTTTCTGACAATGTCATGGAAACGCTTTGATTGATTGATGTCCAAGAAAACCCTATTTTGCTGTGATGGTAAATTGTATGATTTCGCACATGTGATTTGGAAGTGCTGTAACAACACCAAAATGAGAGAAAACCCAACTAAAACGTCAACAAAAGTAACAACATCTATTTGAAGCAACAACTTATATTTTTACCTCCTCTTTTTCAGCAATACGCAGCTCAGCACGACACTTATCAGAGATGACATGGGCTTCTTCCTTTATTACTGCATCTCGTACCCGTTGGCTCAAACACTTTATGACATCATGTCTGTGATGATTAAAAACAAACCAATCAGGAATCAATATAGTCAAATCTCATTTGTCAACTATTAGATCATCAGTACTGCGGGGCATAGTAGTTTTGGGTACATACAGTAATAAATGAAAGCCCCCTTAAGTGATCCATTGCTAGTATGGGAGTTAGAAACTTTCTGATACTTACTTATCTTTGGCATTATGACAATATTTCTCTGCATCACCTCTGCAGGATTTCTTGAACTTAGCAGAAAATCTGAAGTCTTTCAGCTCGATCTTGAAATAAAGGATTAAAAGAAGTGTTAAAACATTTCAGATGTTAAAAAACTAGGATAATGATTATCATGGCATCTTAGATGGTGGTCCTAGCCAATGTAGGAGACCACAGATGGCGTTCCACCGAGTGCTTCTTCTTTCCCTGGATTCTAATTGGAATTTAGAAGTTGATTTTTGTGGATAGAGGAAGATGATGATGATAATGCTGAGGATTATAGTGTAGTAACTGATGGTGATGATGGTAATAATGATGATGATGATGACAGATAATAATAATAACAATAATAGTTTAATAACACACTTTGCAGCCAACTGTGTGAGTCAGCAAATTTCAATACAGATGATGACAATGATAATGCTGATGGTTATGGTGTTGGTGATAATGGTAATGATGGTGATGATGATAAGGGATTATGATAATGATAATGCTGATGATTATGGTGTTGGTGATGGTAATGATGATGATGATGATGATGATGGATGATGATGACGGATGATGACAATGATTATGTTGATGATTATGGTGTTGATGGTGATTAAATTAACACTTAATACTCACCAGTTGCCAGTGTTCTATAGAAGCTTTACATTTCTCATCCATCTCAGGGTCATTTTTGTGGTCAATAAGACAAGGGAGAACACCTTCAGAATCACCTTGGTTCACGACATCCTGAAAATAACACCAACCTTCAGTATGCAAAACACTTGAACCTTACTTGGTATTTTTAGCTTTCATCAATTAATAATAATTATTGTTTACTGCCTCATCTCAGGCTCAAATAGGGGCCTGCCAATGGCCAAAATGCAGGTCAAGTTTCACTACTGTCAGGCTAAAAACGTTTTGAGCTGCCAAATGGAAAATATAATGGCGGGAGAATTTTGCTCCAAAATTATTTATCCTGCTGAAAATGAGGAACTGTGGGGCCATTTATCTTTTCTATTTTGAGCCCTGCATCTCATAATGCTTTACATGTGATGGACAGAGAATGAAACCCCAGAAAAATGAAAAAAAGTTGACTCTTCTTTTCTGCATCAAGACCAAGGCTGTGTTATCTGGCAAAGCCATAAGCTTGGATCGATAAAACAGCCGAGGTCTTGAAAATTTGTGCTATCTTGCAAAAACCAATTTTAATAATTGTCTTATTACATATTTTGCAAACTACTGATAAGAATAATTATTAGGGAAGAAAGGGACTGGCTAAAGCCTGTTGGCCAATCAGAAGCAAGATTGCAGGGCTTTTAGAATGTTTAGGAGTAGATGGTAGTTGTAAGTCTGAAGTAGCTGGCTGTAATCAAATAATTTTTTTTAAAGACATAATAATATTTTTTTATAGAAAAAGAAAAAGTAGCCTGTGGTTAAGGTCAAAGCAACTGAAAGAGCTCCAGCAGCCACCAGCTTATTCTGAAAGCCCTGAGAGAGTAAAATGTATAATAAAAGACTATTATCTTACCTCACAATATTTGGTCACCATTCCTGTGCACATGCGCACTAGTGTCTGATCAAGCTGATAATCCTGTGAATAGAAAAACAGACAAACACGAGAGGATTAGCTCATGCAACATCAGTGAAAATAATTCGAGTAAATCATAACATAGATATTGTATGACTGTGAAATCGCACAACACATGGCCAGGCTTTTTTCACAGATTAAACAAATTGAAAACATCCTTTGAACCAGTCAGAGCTTACAGACTGCTCATTTTCTTTATCAGGGGGGGTCAGGGATTTGCTTGGTAACTCATGCAAAAAAAAACCCAACCTCCCTGTTGTTGAATAAAAAATGTTTTCCATATTGTTTATCATAACTATGCTGTGACTTGAATTCTTTTGTGTACCCCCCTCTCTTGAGCCCAATTTTTTATGACCTCCATATCCCACTGCCCCCCCCCCCTCCCCAGTAGAAAATGAGCAGTCCCTTATCTGTCTTATCTGAGGCTACCATGAATTAGGAAAAACCTACTAATGGTCTATCACCAATCGAGCCCTGTGATTGGCTGAGCTGCTAGGGGTCTATTAGTGATAGACCTCTAGTAGCGAAAAGCGCCGGTTTTGAAAACAAAATAATATATATTTAAAGCAAAATCCAAAACGTTTTGCATCCTTTTATTGGACCGATTAGTAGGTTTTTACTAAAACAATTAGACCTCTCGCCCTCATGGCCTACGAGTCAATAGCCTATTCGGCCTTCGGCCTCATGGGCTATTGGCTCGTAGACCATTCGGACTCGAGGACTAATTGTTAATTAGTCGTAACAGGAAAGTGAGAAATATACTACTGTCAATCAAATAAATTGTTCCCATGCCCCTTCTAATAGACCTCTCTTCGCCCATTTCAGACCATGTGTTATTCGTTTTGAGAATAGGATTCTTTGTTTCCTTTGTATCCAAACAAAGAAATGATAAACATAATTGAAAATATCTGTTTGCAGAGTTCTAATTATCTTGTTAGCTGTCGACAGTTAGTCGACAGTTGGTTGATAGTCGGTCTATAGTTGCTCGACAGGTCTTTTGGGTTGCTAATGGTTACTATTACCACAATGTAGACTCATAAGTGGCATTGCGTGATCACTATGATCACACATCACTACATGAAGCTTGTCATAGGCATGTATTAAATCTATAACCCCTTCTTTGTTTAGAATGAAATGATACTCAAGGGAATGATATATGTGTTCTGAAGCAAAACAAGAGGTCTATTTGATTGACAATAATTCATTGCTTATCAGCCTGTTGCAACTATTTTTTCAAAGAGTAAATGAATGAAGACAGTGGTGTACATACCTCTCCTTCTTCCTCCGTGAAGTTACCAATAACAGATCTACACTTTGCACTCAAGTCTTCCAGGTGAGTTTGTAGACACTCAACTTCCTAAAACCACAAAAAGATTCTTTGATTAGTTAAGACATTGAGTTGTTACTGTGTTAGGTGCTGTACCATAGTTACTTCCACAAGTTTCTTATTTCTTTTTGAGATTTTTTTGACAACTTTTGAAGTGTGCTCTTTACCACTAACCAATTAAGTATGAGCACTTCATTTTGATTATTCGACAGGTTGATTCAATATAGTTACATCAATGTACAAACTCCACTTATCGAGACATCAAAGTGAAGCACCAATACCTACTGATTAAAAATTTACCAGACTATTTTTGATTGATGGAAAATTTGATTGATGAAAGCCAAAAACCCAGACAACTCGCTAGTTGTCTGGGTTGCATAATTAAGAAAAATAGTGTAACTATCTAACTCTCTATCTCTGTTTTCAGGGAAAGTACACTTGATACAAGATTATCAAAAAGTCTTTGAATCCTATGAGTTTATTATTATTTCAACAACCTCTGCACTGATCTAGGTCACAAATCAAATTAGAATTACTTATTTGGTTTTGCAGAGGGAGAAAAACTGGAAAACCCAGAGAAAATTACTGAAGAGATCGGAGACCCAACAAACTCTGATGCCAAATAATGCGTAGGAAATGACCCCACTAAGGCTACACCACCCCTACCGTGGTTCCCATAACACAAACAAATCTTTTCTTATGAAGAGATGATAACTAGCGGTAAGCTAGTGTGGGCTGCATCGGTGTTTCTAATGAAACAGTATGGATAAAAAGTTAAATTTCACACCGTAAAAAATAATAAGAGAGATCACTTACTGACGTTTCGGATGCTAGTCCTTCATCGGAGTTAAAGCAAGCCTTTTACTCCGACGAAGGACTAGTGTCCGAAACGTCAGTAAGTGATCTCTCTTATTTTTTACGGTGTAAAATTTAACTTTTTATCCATACTTTTCTTATGAAGTTACCTGTCCTTTTTCAATATTGTCATTACAATGCTTGGCTAGATCTGGCATACATGACTCCTGTACTTCTGGTATTAAGTGGACATCAAGAGCTCTTTGGTGCATCACTCTGCGAACGTGCTGGGAACAATCTTGTGAAACCTACAAAAAAAAACTTTCTTAATAAACCAATGCCAAGAAGGGGCAATCTAGAGATACTATTTCCAACAATTTAAAAAAATTCCTAGTTAGAAAGGTGGTTTATGGTCGGCAATCAGTGAAATATGCAAATGTATGACAAGCTCACTGATTGGGATTATTGGACTGGGATTATCATGCCTCAGAGGAAAATCAGCATGTGAATTCAATGAAAAATATATTACAAAAATCAATTTTTAGGAGATTTGTTCATTGTTACTATGGTAACAGCAATTTACAGGAAATGTACATCATTGCAATCTTCCATCTTAGGTCTGCCATCATTTGACATTAAAATCAAATCAATCCTAACTTAGGAAGTTTAGGTATTGTCCAATCGAAAATCAAAAGTGTGGCCTGGAAAAAACTACTGTGAGCCACCTTAACAGATGAGTGAAAGTGAATAAAGATTTCTACATAAACTCAACAGCCATTCCACATGGGCATTTCTTTATCATTTGCAAATAGAATGAACTTAGACCATCATTTGATTGATGGAAGCCAAAGAGTCTCTTATGTCACAGAATTAAGAAAAACGCTTTAACCATCAAACGTACCTTTCCCCCTTGGCCTGAGTTTCTGTACAGGCAAGACACAATCATCCCACTCGGCAGTTCATCAGATTCTTGGCTCCAAGACGGTGCATGACAGTGTTCTTTAGCATCATTCTTACAAGCTTGATAAAGATCTGGATCCAACCTGAAGATAATATGAAACAAGAGATAACATTTGATGAAACATTTCTAAGACAATTTAGGTTCATTACACAAGGTATCACCAGGGCTCTTAGCCAATAAGAACACTCAATTTCCCATAATTTATTTTGATTTATCTCCATCCACCTCCCACCTCCCTGATGCAACCATCACAGGGGTGTAGCCAGTTGACTATTTATTTGGCTTATTTTCTGAAAATGAGTTTTGCCCCCCCCCCCCCCCCCCCCCCCCCCCATGACAAAATCCTGGCCTGGTCGTACAAATGGTGGATAGTGCTATTCGGTGGATTAATCTTGTCCAGTGGATAAATTTATTGGGTAACAGCATCGACTTATCCACTGGATAAGGATTTATTCATCAGACGGCACTATCCACCCTTCGTACAACCAGTCCCTGCATCGCATACAATGATATACAGTGCACAACCATGAAATCAAACCAATCAGAAGATTGAATTGAAGATTGAACATGATCTGTTTTCCAACCAGGATTTTTTTTTTTTTTTCTGGGTAAATAGTAAGCACCCAGGCTTCACCATAGCAGAAAGCATAACCAATCTCCAACACACCTGAAATCTCTTGAAACAAAGAACTGTAAATGTAACAACTGCTCCCGACATTCATGGTTCATTACATCAGAATTTAGGTGCTCCATAAGGCAAGAGAGGACCCTGAAAATAAGAGAATTTTGTTATTAGTCTATTAAGTAGTGAGGGCATCTTTATTGAAACCTGAAACAACCTCTGGGCTGATCTAAGTCAGGGCATGGCTAACTCACAGATTGAACCCTGAAACAACCTCTGGGCTGATCTAAGTCAGGGTATGGCTAACTCACAGATTGAAACCTGAAACAACCTCTGGGCTGATCTAAGTCAGGGCATGCCCAACTCACAGATTGAACCCTGAAACAACCTCTGGGCTGATCTAAGTCAGGGGCATGGCTAACTCACACATTGAACCCTGAAACAACCTCTTGGCTGATCTAAGTCAGGGCATGGCTAACTCACAGATCAAACCCTGAAACAACCTCTGGGCTGATCTAAGTCAGGGCATGGTTAACTCACACATTGAACTCTCAAACAACCTCTGGGCTGATCTAAGTCAGGGCATGGCTAACTCACAGATTGAACCCTGAAACAACCTCTGGGCTGATCTAAGTCAGGGCATGGCTAACTCACAGATTGAACCCTGAAACAACCTCTTGGCTGATCTAAGTCAGGGCATGGCTAACTCACAGATCAAACCCTGAAACAACCTCTGGGCTGATCTAAGTCAGGGCATGGCTAACTCACACATTGAACTCTCAAACAACCTCTTGGCTGATCTAAGTCAGGGCATGGCTAACTCACAGATCAAACCCTGAAACAACCTCTGGGCTGATCTAAGTCAGGGCATGGTTAACTCACACATTGAACTCTCAAACAACCTCTTGGCTGATCTAAGTCAGGGCATGGCTAACTCACAGATCAAACCCTGAAACAACCTCTGGGCTGACATACAACAGGGCATGGCTAACTCACAGATCAAAATGGAATTCAAGACCCTCCAATCAAGGGAGAGACCCAATAACTCTACTCAAATGTGATGCAAAATACAAAAATCAAACCTGAGGTGTACCCCAGAGATGAGAGGCAAGTGCACTACTGCTACACAACTATATCTTATTCAAATTTGGAATGTTCAGTCGTTTGAAAAATTGAAAATATTTTTTGAAAATATTTTTGATGACAAAGATAAAGGTACTGGTAATGTTATAATACTCACATGACGTCTCCTTCCTTCTTTCCCTTATCTTTACATGTTGTCTGCACGACAGGTTCGCAAGCCATGTACAAGGTGTGGTCAATACGATAATCTCCTCCAGCATGTGTTTCTTTCAGCAGTGTACCAACAGCTTTTTCGCACTTCTTGCCTATATTTCCCTCCTGTGCTAGTTTCATCAAACAATCCAAGGTCTTTCCTTCTCTCTCTTTACCTTGATTACAGTGTTTCTCTATCTCGTCTTCACAGCTTACCACAACCTCAGGGTTGATCTTGTAGTCTTCCATTAATTGTCGGCGGATTTCAAAAAGTTCTGATTGACACTGATTGTCAACAGGCTTTCCTGAAAATGCAATTAGATGTGCTTAGGATAGACAGCGAGATAGATAACCAATGAACAATGGGAGCAGGGCTAAGAATAACCTGTGGCTGGTCAACTTTGTATGTATATAGTATATGTTATATTATTTGTATAGATTTATATGATACAAGGCCCCTCTGGATACCAGCTTTTAGCTGAATGGGCCACCCTGTGTAAATAAACGTTACATAAACATAAACATAAACATAAACTGACAATATCTGGCTAGAATAGTCCTTTTTTGAATTGTAAAATGCACTGTGTTCGTTGATTACAGACTCATTTATGCAATGTTAGCCTCATTTCAGTGTCAAAATATTCACAAATACAACAGTAAAGTAAAGAATGCACAGCTTCAACAATACAAACATTTTGAAATGAATATCCTGTGTAAAATCAAGGCTAAATGAATCTGAAGTCAAGGAACAAAGAGGTATTTTACAAATTCAAAAAAGGTCTATTGGAATTTTTTTGGTCAAATCTTTGCCTTGCTGCACATGTTGACCGGTGAAATTGATCCAGAAAAGATAGAGGTCCGAGTGATCATGACCAACAACTGACCAGTCGCTGTGGGATGGCAGATGGATGAATGGATGGTTGGATGGATGGATGGGATAGATGGACACATGGATGGGGATGGGATTGGATGGGTGGATAGGATAAGTAGAATCAATTAAACAACAGAATCTTACCATCATTGAGAGCATCTTCCAAACAAAGCAGAACACCAGCTAAACTACCATGAGGTGATTTAGCACCCACATCACACTTGTACTCATCCTTGTACTTCTCAATGTCTGCTTCGCAATTCTTCAAAAGCCCGTAGTCTGCCTACAGAAAATAAAAAGGAAAAACGTTCTAAAATATCTT